>JAAEAF010000150.1:0-351717 GCA_011037195.1 Triatoma infestans | reverse complement strand
TTTTCATGCTTTTTAAAGATTCTGCTGCTCCATAAAGACCAATTTCAGCCAATTGTGGGCTGACAATATAAAATATTTATAATGACAAACAATTTTTCAAAATAATTTTGTCTACATGCAAATAAATAAAATTAAACTTTCAAATGAACAATTTAAATAAATAATGTAATATATAATAAATAATTCATAGTATGTCGCATCCAAATATTAAAATATATCTGCAAAGAATTTATTAATTATTATTATTATTATTATGTTTGAATAAATGTATAAAACCAGGAACTGCCTTGGAATTATTTATTTCTCTTACCACAGAGGAAATATATATAGATATGTATTATTTATATAAAATATATATTGGGACCGAGTCAAATTTACGGAATTGAATTTTTAATAGACATAATTCCCCCCCCCCCTCAATTATATAAAAAAAAATATAAAAAAAATCTAGTGTGAAACACTCACACAACTTTGTTACTACAGTAAGTGAAAGTAAAACATTCCAATAATCATACTTCCTAAATAGAAAATCCCATTACACCGAAGTTCACCATCATCCCATCTTAGAACCCAGAACTAGAGCCATTCAACGACCCCCGGCCGCCCGCCACTCCAATGTCACGGTATTCCTACCGTATTATTAAATCTCACTTCTTTCGTGCAGAAAAAGTTTTACATCTGTATAATGAATGTGAATAATTGGACTTATAGTCACCGAGGAATTCTTATATTATCCGATAATATAATCAATTATTTAGTTCCGAAAAAAATAAAAATATGTTGGGTTTAAGTGATAGATAAACTGCAATTAAATTACATAGATTAGTAAAAAATTCTTTTTAAATGAGAATGAAAATTCTTAGATTTCTTATAGTGTTAAGTAGATTAAGGTTATTATAATCTGTGTGAATCAATGTTTGAGATACAGTTGGATTGACAGACAAACATATAAATACTTCATTACAAGATGAATCTAATAGATATAATAGATAACTACATAAATTAAATTTATATATATAATATATCTTTCGTATTTAATTAGCCATAATAAGATGGCCTTCCACAAACAGTTTCGCAATACTACAATACAATTATAAAATAGATAATTGTTAAAATTATAATAAAATATAGATAAACTAGAGGTGGGAAGTCCTAGAGTGTCGAAATAAAAATTATAATTTATGAATACGGAAATAGGTTGCACGATACTAATATTATTTGCATATTTAAAGAAAGAAAAAAAAAAAAGGAAAAATATTGCATGTTAGATGTCGGGAGGAAATGGAGAAAATGTAAATATTAAGGGAAAATATATTTTTAATGATATTCTAAATAATTTTATCACTATTTTATATCAGTATCTTATCGGTAAATAAAGTTTATTGATTTTTAAACACTGGCTTTTACTAGACTTTATCAGGTTTTCTTTAAATTGGCCCAGAGAGGTTTTGCAACTTCTAGATGGCATTCATTACTAAGTGGCACGTCTAGAGGAAGATCTGTAAGCAGCATAAAAACACCAAATTTTCTTTGATACTTAGTATATGAACTAAATAAATCGTCAACTTTTATTTGAAGCATTTTTTCCGTGAATAATTCATTTAAGGGGAGTATTGGAGGGGGGAGAGGGGACACTGTAACTTTAGACTTTATTTATTTATTTATAATATATGGCGGTTCATCCACGTGTGGACTGTTTGGTAACAATTCCTAGTTTGAAGAAAATCAGGCTACCGAAAGTACCACTTTACTGTTTGGGTTTTCATTTCTTTCTATGGATTGTATTTATACGAGTAGAATTCCAAGTGCGCAACATAAAATCTAAAACTTTTATCAATAACGTCCCCCCCCCCTCCCCGATAGAGTCATATTAAAGGATTATGAGGGCTATGATGTTCTTGACTCTCATTTCTGACAGTAACATTTGTTTTCCATTATTGTTGAAGTGTTCAAGAAAAACTATATATGTGAACTGAATCTTGCCATCTTTAAATACAAAAAAAAAAAAAATTTATTCAACAAAAGCCGCCAGAATTATGTGAAGAGAAATTACATGAGTGTTTCATATAAAATGAAAATAGTGAAATAAAATGCAGCTTTGTTTGTAATTATAATTATCTAGTATGATGTTGTCAAATTCATGCTAAAGTTTGAAATGAAATTTCGCCCTGTGATTGTGGTCCGAAAAAAAAGAAGAACAGACAACAGTATCATCATTCATCAACCTATCCACAAACATGCAGACAGACAAAATTGCTTACTTTATTTAAAATAGATATGATATTGTATGTGAAATTAATTCCGATCTTACTCAAGCAATTAATGACAATATTGTCTACCACTTCCAGACAGAGATTTGGCAGGTTGCCAGATCTATTTCCCACAGCAGTTTCCATTATCCGTGCATTGACTTCATTGTATAGAATATTTTATATAGATAATAAAAAGAAAACCTAAGATAAGACCCTTAAAACAAATACATTGAGATTACAAAGTTTATTTTTAAAAATTTAATTGAAAAGTCTAGTGTGAAACAGCCCACACAACTTTCTCTCACCTCCTTCACAATACAATCACATTATGTAAAATGACAAATTCTCTTCAAATTTTACTCATTTATCCTAACTGGTGGTGAGGGACAAGTACACCACCCAGGCAGAATAGAAGTGATTACACTGAAATCCGGAAGAGAATGCCAATAATATTGGTCCATATTTTAATAGCTGAAATTTAACGCTACAGATACCGCAAAGCTACCCAATATCCATTTTTACGGAAAAAAGTTTCAAAGAAAAATAATAGGATTAATTTAGTTCAGTGGTAGCGCGTTGGAACCTCATCCTTTCACGGACCTTCCTCAGGCATCGGGTAGGTTTCCTCCATGGGCGTTGCGGCTTAAGAAGACATATCTCTATACAATGGGGCTCATGCCGGACCCCTTTTGTAGTAGGGTTTGTAAGATGGAGGAAGAAACACCCATACATCTTCGGGTGGAGGGTCTCCATGAAGGGCAGGACCACGTTTTTGTTTCTGCCAGAGGCAGGTGCTGGCAGGCTTATTGTCCCGAAGGTAATTTCATATGCCGTATCTCGGTTAATAACAGGTCACGGCTTTATAAACGGCAAGTGGTACAGAATGGGTTTGGTGGCCAATGGGAATTGCCGTTGTGGAATGGAAGAGACCACGGAGCACATTCTTTTGTCTTGCGGCATGTAGGAGGATCTGAGAGCCTCTATGCGGCACAAAGTGGGCTTTCACCCCGCTAGACCAACGATTTTCTTCCTTTTTACTGAAGAATGGCCCGGCCTATGAGGCCTTAAGGGAGTTTGCGGTCGAGGCGTTTGAGCGCCGATTGTCCTGGGGCCTTGTAAGGCGAAGTTAGGGTAGGTTGGGGGGATTGCTTTGGGTGGGTTATTTTTGGTTATTTATTTTATTCTATTCTTTTTTTTTGGATTTTTCCCCTTGTGTTGTTTGGGGAATTGCAGGTTCTTATTAGGATATACGTTTTTGGAATGTATGGTATGGATGGGTTATACGTTATGGGTATTTGCGAGGCTTTGAGTGGATGTATTTATTGCGTGGTTGTGAGCGTGTAGCTGTTTCTTAAACATTTTATTTTTTACGGCTCCCACAACAAATTAGTGTTGTGTTCGTTGTTGTTATTGTTGTTTCTTTTTGGATCTGTGGCTTGTTGTTGGGTACTCCTGGGGCTCTGCTGTGGTTTTGTTTAGATGTAGCAGGTTCCTATGGATTGCGCGTTTCCGCGCTGCCTACTTGGGTTGGCGGAGAAGGGAGGGAGGGCAGGAATTTTTCTTTAGCTCTTTTCCTCCTTCTCTTTCTGAAGTCAATGGCTTCTCTGGGCGGGTGTGAGTGCAAGCTCAGGAACCGCCCGAATGGTGTGCAAAAAACATGTCATGACGGATTTTGTAGTCTGTAAGAAAGGCAGATTCAGAGAACCTTTGGCCGGGACAGCATGTCAGTGGAAGAGCTTAGGCTATGTCCTTTTAAGGTTATGTCCGATTTGTTCGGATGTGGTAATACTTGAGTGGGTGAAAGCCGGACCTGGAATTTTGTTCCCGACCCGGTAGTTATTATTCTTTTGGGGCAGCTGTAAGGGTCCATGGAAGCTTTAGCTAGCGAGGGGTTCGCCTTTCCATCCCTTGAATAATAATAATCATAACTGGGCTCTCATGCGGAGGTCGAGAATTCGAGTCCAGTGGTTATACCTTAGATTTTTTTTCTTCCTAGGAGCCTCTACAGCTCACTGTTCGGTGATGGACAGTGTTGTCTGTAGCGAGAGAACACTGTCTGGTGGCAGGTAGTGCACTGAAATGGATCCCGGCGCCAATGATCATAGTTGACGTGGACGTGGAGGATCATGGTTGAAATGTTGACGAAATATATATATATAAAACAAAAAATATATATTTAACCAAAAAATAAATAAATAAAAATATAATTCTACCAATACTTTTATTGTACAGTAATATCAAATAAGGCAGATAATTCATGTGTATACCTGGTTAGTAATATTCCAAGTATAAGAAAGTAAGGAGTCGTTTTCGAAAAGATTCCAAGGAACTCAGAAACCTATTCAGTAAAATCGTACTTCCAGTTAATTTATTTTCTCCAAATTTTTGGATTTCCAGAAATGATTTTTAATACACATTAGTATTATGTAAATGATAGAACCATTCAATTTACTAAAGTGTTACTTTAAAGGAAAGCTTAACATTGACGGTCCCCCAGATTTTTTCAAATATCAATTTTTATGTAGAGACATTTTTTCATATAAATGTGGTAAGTATTCAGTTTTTAAAGTTACTATGTGAAGTTTAAAGAAAATTCTAAATAACTAAAGAAATAAAAAAACAGAGTAAAATCGCATGTGTTGATCCGGTTGATCAAAATCGCAAAACTTCTCCCCTCTTTAGCAGCAGTAACAGTAATTATAAATTAAGTAAATTAAAAATAAATTGACAAAACAAAAAAACTCAGTTAATTATTTTGCTTGGATGGTTGATAATAAACATTGAATAAAACTATTAGTTATTTGTTGTTATTTGCATATAAATTAGAAAATTACGTCATTTTAATTGCCAAATAAATTCAATAGACAAGTTGTTTAATAGAATCTTCTTTTGTCTATAAGCAACATTTCCTTATTATATTTTTTGCAATTAATTATTTAAACAAAGTATTTTTTCCTTGGTAAAATATAAACAACTACACACATACACATACACACAAACATTGTTCAGTGCACATACATATCTATGTATGGTATATATTTGTGCGCTTTTTTTTTTTCAGGTGTATCTGAATAGTTAAAAGCGAAAATCCATAGATAGCTCAAATTCAAATTTTATATCCACTTTGAGTATAATTGGGGACAGGAAGTTTACGGTCAAAATCCCACAACCGGATGTTACCACTGTACTAAATAAATTTTTCATTTTATTTTTGCGATTTTTCTCGAAAATGGTTTTTATAATTTCATATTCTAAATTTATAAAAACTTAATTAAGCACGTCTACCTCTAATTTTTTATTTCAAATATTTTTTTCTGAAATAATCAATTGTAGAGGGTTATTAAAAGGGTGACAACATTAGATATCCCTTTAAAGTTCCAGGGCTACTTTATTGTACCGTTCTATCTCCTGAAAAAAAAAAAAAACATTCAGAAGTCGCACTTCCGCTTAATGGATTTTTTGCCGGAAATCTTCGTGTCTGTTCCGGTGGTAGTTGCCTAAACGGGAATAACAAATATGAGCTTCCTGTGACTTTTCATTTTATTAGAAAATTCTATTACACACACACACACACATCTCATTTGCTTAAATAACATTTCTTTCGAATTCAGAGGACCACAAAACATATTATATTTCCGGTGAAAATTCAATTAGGAAAATCTGGCATATCGCAATACTTCCTCGTACCAGAAAGTAGAGTAAGAGTAGAGAGTAGGAGTAAGAGAAAGTATAAATACTACGGAAGCTTAAACTTAATATTCCATAGCAACATTATTAGATAAGCCTATACGAGGTTACCGTCAAGTGAAAATACGATTTCTTTCAGTTTTTCTCGATATTCTTAAACAAGAATCTAACAATTTTCTTTAAACCTTATACACTAATTAAATGTAGGCCTATTTTCTTTTATTTGACTATAATCCATTATTAATTTTCGATTATTAATTGATTACGCTGGTGAATACGTTGGGGTAGTACTGATATCATTTTCAAATCTAAAAATCAATCTTTTCATTATCAATAATATCATACTAAGTGCTACTGAACTTTCCAAGAGAAACCGATATGAATTTTTTTTTTGTTTTTTTTTTTTTTACATCATTTTGTAATAAAAGTCTTTCGTCAAATGTGATGATAATAAAAGGGGAATGAAATATGCTAGAGCCTTATTTAGCAAATTCTTCAACAATACTGTTGGCTATTTTACCGTGCTCGTAATTATTTAGCATAATAATAAAACACGTAAAGGCTCCATCCATTGAACAAATTGGTACTTTTAACATCTTTTGAACACAACTAAAACTTTTTAAAACTTCATAAATTTTAAACTGCAATGCAATAAAATATCTATCCTGGATGTAATTCTTGGAAACACTCGAAACTTCTCACCCCCAACTTGTCTTGTTCTTTTTACTAATAATTCAAACTGGTTTCTGCCACTTTTACTTTACGGATTTATTTTTGTTTTTCGTATTTCCTATTCGGAAAATTTTGTGGTTTTTTTTTTTTTTAACCTTTGATAAACCCAATGATAAGTAGCTTTTAGCTTCAAAAGAAAAGTTCCATTACTTACTTTTAGCACTGTTCCCACTTAGAAAATCATTTTCTGTTATTTTTATTTCCTCTGTTTCTAGTTATTTACATATTAAAATACGGAAAAAGATTAGAAAACTAATTGAAATTGATTTAATAAAAGTATTAATTACTTATATAAAAAAAGATAAAGGGAAATCATTTGTTATAAAATTTTGCTTCCACTTGCTCCTTTAGAAGGAGGAAGTATTGCGATCGTGCCAGATTTTAGAAAGTGAGTTTTCACCGGAAGTAGATGATTTGGGTTCCTCTGAATACGAATTCTGTTTGTGCGTGTTTTAACAGAATATCTGTGGAAGCTCAAACTTGTATTCCGTTTAATTACTTACTACCGCATCAAACACGAAGATTTCAAGCCTTTAGTGCATTTTATTGTTGTTTTTTTCTTCGGTTTTTCAGGATTTTTCTCAAAAACAGCTCCATTTACTTTTTTAAAAACTTTTCCGGGGAAATTTTAGCGTTGGTGATTACGTATTCACCAGCGTAATGCTTTCCTCTAGCCAGTATAATATATGGTTTTACCGACCTAGAATAATATTAATACACATTAGAAACATTGATAGAATTCCTACTTTCAAGAAAATCGGTTAACCAGAATTGCGAATTTATCGAATAGAACTTTTTGAGTTTTTTTGCCATTTTAGTCATTTTAGGATTTTTACAAATATAACGATTTCCTTTAAACTTGGTATGCAAACTGCGCAGATATAAACGTATCACTTTTATTTGAAATGTTTTTCCAAAAAGAAATACCATTTCAGACAGTTGTGCGGAATTTATGGCGTTCAATTCGAAATATTATATGCATTTGGTTCAGTGATTTTGGTACGCTCTACTGGGCCATAAGATTTGTCATTTTATATAATAGTTGTACTAACAGGAGTAAGAGAAACTTGTGTCAGTGTTTCACATTTTTTTTTTTTTTTTTTTTTTTTTTTAATCGTACACAAGAGTCGAAACGTATGTAACATTTCCGGTATAAATTTAATTGTTGAAAATGTGAGTGGGTCCCATCGTAGCATGCATATTGATTTTGTTCCTGATGTTTCGGATTTTCATCCATCGTCAGAGCAAATTCACCAAATTCATGTAGAGGAGTTCACTTCAACGTAATGTTTCTGTTACACTCACACTTGTTGATTGTATAGGTATATGTGGGGACGTGGTTATAAGGTTATGTTACTATATGTGTTTAATGACAAAATGGAATTATTACAAAATTATTATTAGACATTAAAAAATAGTGTATAATAAATAGCATGTTTTGAAGAATACTTTATAACTAAATTTTAATAGTGTTTTGTTAAGTAAGCTCAGTGTTTAATCCAGTCATTTTTATTACTGTCGGGGGAAGGGGAAGGATTTAATTTTCGAAAATTTGAACAAGTTTGCGATTACGAAGCAAAAATAGTTCCATCCAGCTTTATACGGGTAACCCGGGATTCCACACTTAATTAAAGTGTAATATAAATATATTCTGTTTAAAGAAACAAACTAACGTTAAGAAATCATAATTGTTATTGAGAATTATTCACAATTGACTTAATTGACTTATATATCTGCATACCAGGATAATATAGTTATTATTTTCAATATATTACGAAAGATAATATAATAATTTAAGATAAACAAAAGTACAATGTAAATGCTTCATTGCGTTTCTTCTCTTATTTCATTATTATTATTATTATTATTATTATTATTATTATTATTATTATTAGAAAGTATTATTTTTATTATTTTTATTTTTTTTTTAAGTTCAAAAGGTCAAGATTTTTAGATAGTTAGTTGTTTTGATTATAGCATAATAAAACTTTACGTGGATGTTGTATGTGCGTCTGTATGTATGTATATTTGTGTGAAACAAGTGTGATTTGTGTGTTAACGACCCTGTTTCAGAATGTTAATGTAGTTATCCATCCTTCCGGTATATGATTATCATGAAAACGTGTTTTACATTGTATATACATTTTTTCTCTCTCTCTCTCTCTCTCTGCCTGTCAGCCAAAGTAAAAGACTAGCACTATATAATTAAGCAACAAAATGTAGAAAAAGTCAAAAGAAATGTCAAGAAAAATATACATATGTATATAAATAGACAGACATAATGTTCTAACTAATTCAAAGATTTTTTTTTTTATTTATTTTATTTTTAAATGATTTAGTAATTCTACTAAATCATCATGAAACCTTTTGACTGGTTATATTGTTTATATGTATATTTGTACTTTCTCATACTTCCTAGTAAAGAAAGGAAGTATTACGATCGTGTCAAATTTTCTAAAATTCCGTTTTTTTACCGGAAATACAAGTTTTGAGATGCCCTGGTTTCAAAAAAAGTGGTTTTTAGAATATAGTCTATGTGTGGGTGTGTAGGTTACTTGTACTCCCCACCATCTCTGTATTTTATGTTGAGGCGTATGAGTAAACTTTGAAATTTAAAGTAAATTTGTCATTTTTATATATGTGATTGTATTAACAGGAAGTAAGAGAAAATCGTATGAGTGAAATATCAAAATATTTCGAAAATAGAACACGATTGTAATACTTCCACTCAGAACAATCATAGAAGAAAGTAGAAAGGTAATTCTATCCGTTTGTCGGGATTTAGAAAATGTCCATAATTAGTATCCAGGTGTCTCCAACTATTTAGTATTTATTAGTGACCGTTAACTGAAGAAGTTTCACTGGAGTTATTTTTTTTTTTTTTTACAGTTTCTTTACTTTTAGTTATGTTAAACTTACTTTTCTTTACTTACTTTACATACTTTTCCCATAAATTATGTTAATCAAGTAGAATTTATTAACTGTGTCATGGCACAATTTCTGCTACATTATACGGTTTTACAACCTACATAATATTAAGAAGTAATTGCCTTATATAAATAACAGGTTTTAAGAAAATTTTTTTGATCTAGAGTGCAATTTTACAGAAGTGTGGGGGGGGGGTTACTTTGATAACGACACCAAGATTAAAAATTGAAGATTCGACATAGAAATGGGATTTCTTAAAACTGTGTGTATTATATGTATAATGTGAAAAGAAATTTCGATGTTAGCTTCCTCTATAAATAATACTAACTGTTACAAAATAAAAATAAACAATACCACATCAATAACACGCCTTCTTTATTTATCTTTCGTCTTGAAAAGTTGTTCTGGCAACATACTAATCTTTTTATTAATAAATTATGCACCAAATAGTATCATCCTTTTCATATTTCACTCCAATACTTTTTCCAATCATATACATATATATAAGTAAATATTTTATACAGCAGGGGCCATGTATTCTACACAGTGTGTACATCAGACATGCCTACACATCCTTTCGCACAACTTTGTACCTCCATACCACCATACCAGCTACAAGAACAAACCTTCAAGTCAGCTACACACAAATTACAGCCACCTCTACAGGCTATAGAAACATGGGCAGAAAAAAAGTGGTAAATTGAAATGAATGCATAAAAATGTCAAATTGGCGGGGTTCCTATCCTCCAACGACATCTTAAAGCAATGATCTTCCTGTGGCAGTCTTAGTGCGCTACCTTGGGCACTTTTTTTACAGACAAACAACTAACGAGGAACCACATACAAGACATAAATTACAAGCAATGACTAAACGTGTTAAAACTTCATTTCAGACTACTCGGAAGACAATGATCAACATTACCGATGGAACTGAAAAGGCTGCTATATATTACCTACTCAAAAAAACCTATTTGGACTTATGGACTGGAACTGTGGGGCTCAGCGCCAAATCTACAAAACCTACGAACCATTCAGTCATTCCAATCCAAACTATTTCAATAGTTAGTTCACACTCCCTACTATGTCACAAACCTCACTCTTCCTAAAGAATTCAACATACCATTTCCTACAACAATTCCAACCAAGATAAAATATCGTAAATACTGCACATCAGACACAAACACCCATTTCTCTCTCTAAAGTTTTCTTTGCGAATCATTAATTTCTATATCTGGGGCTGCGTCGAAAGTTCACTACCAAGTGCGTCGCAATATGCGGATCACCACGCTACGCGTCATACCGCTATGTGTCAAGTCGTTTAACACGCGCCACAATTTGCGCCTAGCCTAAGAGAAAGTAAAAATAACACTTTTCAGCATTCAGAACACCTTAAAATGGATATTTCCGATGAAAATTCAATGTCAGAAAATTTGACTTCGATCGCAAGTATCACTTTTTATTAGTGCTAAGCAGTGAGCGAAAGTAAAATATCTGGTGTGAAACACTCACACAACTTTCTCTTACTCCTGTTCTCAAAATTATTATTGACAAATGTTATAGTTTGTGTACCAAATTTAACGAATTCGTCGAAAATTGAAAAAACAGTTCAGTAAAAGCGTACTTCCGGCCTACTAATTTTCTTAAAACTCAGAATTTTGGCCATCTATTTATTTCTAATTAATTTTGTTTGGATGATAGAATTGTATAATCAACTATGATACCAGATTAGAGAAAAACATAACCCCATCCGTCGCCTAAAAGTGCCCTTAAATGAATTTTCCCAGAGAAATGTTTTAAATAAAAGATGTAGATCTTTGCATGTTTAGTTTATATATGAAGTTTCAAGAAAATTGTCGGAGCCATTTCTAAAAAAATCGCAAAAACGTAAAAAAAAAAAACTAGTAAAGTGATACTTCCGTTGAGGAATTTTGGCAGATAACGTACTGTCAGATCCCATTCCATGGTGATACCTAAACGGAAAAGTTTCAACTTTCTACGGTTTTTCATTTTTGAGCTGTTCACATACATACATACATACATACATACATACACACACCCACCCACCCATACACACACACACACAGACCATTTGCTAAAAATCACTTTTTTGGACTCAGGGGACCTCAAAACGGATATTTCCGGTGAAAAACTCGATAGCGAAAATTTGACGCGATTACAATACTTCCTCTTACTAGGAGTAAGAGAAAGTAAAAAAAAACAGTCTGGGTAAAAATTATTTGAGAAACTGCATTAAGAGAAAACGAAAGGTCTTGTGAGTTTTGATCAGACCAAATGTTTGCGTCTCGAGAGAAACAATCAAGAGAAAAACAAATAATGAAAAACAAAGAATGAGGATATAGTGTGATGGTTGTAGTTAATACGTTAATAAAGATTAGGAAAACAAAGCAGACTGACAGATGGGACAAGATGGAAAAAAGAAAAAGTGAGAAAAATGCGAGAGTTCAATATCCTTTAATATCTTTGTTTTTCTCCATTGGTATTTATTATGTTTTTGTAGCAATACATTAATAACAATTAGTTATATTGCACCAAGAACTAAAGGAGGCAGTGAATAATAAATTTAAAAGCAATAAAAGGAAATGAAACTTCCCGTTGGAAAGCGGGAGGAGGCGTTAGTCACAAGAGGAGGAACGGTTAGTTTGGCGTCTGCATAGGAATAATCTAAAACATTATCTCTTGTAATTGTAAAATCCATAATGGCCCTGTTTGATACTGGCACTCAGCGGGCAAGAGAATTAGCGGCTTGTGATTACTAAAGGTTATGTTTTATTTACTATTTTTTAATATTTCTTATATTTTATAGCTACAAATATTTTATGATAATTATCAAAATATTTACAGGTTATTTTTATTAAATTTATTTATGATGTTATCATATTTGTTAGTGTTTCATAATTTCTCTACTACAAACATTCTTTTAATTCCAACTAGCGCATTCGTGGCACATACTCGTGCAGAATACAATACGTCCAAAAGGTACTGGATTTAAATGCATCTACTTAGATTCAGCATAAATTGTATCTCACTCTCTCTCTCTGTTTCTCTCTCACTCCTGGTAAGAGGAGTATTGCAAACATGTCGTAGGAAGTTTAAACTTAGTATTCCGTTTAGATATTACCACCGCTTCAGACACAAAGGTTTTCGCCAAAATCCATGGACCAGCAATTATTATTAAGAATTTCATTGATTTATTATTATCAAGAATGGATGCTCGAAAGCACACGACCAAGCTTATTTTATCCCCTAGCAAAAATAACCGCTTCTAAAAAGCCTTCTCCAGCAATCTAGCGGCCTGACAATAATATCTTGAGATACCTTTAATCTCCAAGTCCCCCAAGCACTCACTTTAAGAGTGTTGACCTCCCAAATGTGCGGAACCTCGTGTTAGTGAAACGGGGATATTGACCTAGATAGTGTTACAGTGTTGCCCTGACTGCTCCGTCACAATTCTGAGACACAAAGGACTAGACGTCCTACCTAATTTTGTTTAAATGACCAAGCTACTCAAGTGTGTCCAGTCAATACACCCAACCCTATTCCTTCTTTGTTTGACTTTTTGTTTGGTAAAATGGCCTGGTGATGGTTACTGCTGGCTCGGAACCTTGGGACCATAAAACGGTAGTGAAGATCCCAACTTTAGCCACCTTTCGCCTGCTCTTTCATTGCTCTCTCTGTACCCACATGGTCCGGGCTTAATCAAAGCCTTTAACGCACCTTGAATATCAGAAAATATCCTCACTTCTTTAACTTTTTTTTTTCATGACCAGCTCAACTAAACGTTTGTAAACCTAACAATTTTAAAGCAAATTTGTTATACAAATTGTATTAATTGTTGTAAAAGAAAGTAGTGTGAGTGTTTCACATTTTTTCGTGTCTCTATACGAAAATGAACGAAGTTTTAGCCGAGTGAAAAGGCGGGTATGGACAATGGTTATTTCTTTGATTCTAGCGTCTTAATATCTTTGATCTGTGATATGAGAAAACTTCCTAGACATTAAATATAATATATTATAATTATTGATGAAAATCAAGAATACAAAATGACACTAATTATAATAAAAATAACAAAAAAAAAATTAGTTATTTATTTTTAGAAAAGATAATTTTTTAATTTCTTTAATGAACTTTATTAATAAAAAATAAAACCATTTAGTAAATTACGGTTGATGTTATTACATTTATTCTTCTTGCTAGCAATTTAGTGGAAAACTTTTTATACATTAAAGTGCACCACCAAACAAGTGTTAAATAAATTTACTGCATGGAAATTAGAGCATTTCCCAAGGATGAATATAAACTGAACTTCAAGAAGGACGCGAAACATAATTTTAGCAAACCTTGACGAACTTTCTATATCAAAGACAATACGGCACTAAATTACAAGATTCCTATTTTAGTGCATACTGTATAAAACTTATAATAGAATAAAGGACATTAAAAAACAATTTAAAGTTTAGTTTCAAAGAAAGTCGCGGGATCGGTTGATATTTTCATCAAGCCGTCTTGACCGTTTGTGTCAAAATTTTCCAAAATAATTTTTCACCGGAATACATGTTTTGAGGTCCACTGAATACGAAAAAAAGGGTTTTTTAGCGCATGTGCTGTATGTGTGTATGTGTTTTAATAGAAAATCTTAAAATCAAAAAGTTGCAGGAAGCTCACGACTTGTTATTGCAGTTCAGATACTGCCACCACAAACTGACACGAAGGTTTGGGCCAAAATTCTTTAAACAGGAGTGCAATTTTACTGATTTTTTTTTTTTTTTTTTTTTTTTAGTTTTCGCGTCATTTTCTCAAAAACAGCGCCAACGATTTTCTTTAACCTTCATTTAGAATAGAATAGAATGACACGGGGGGGGGGGACTCTAAGCCCGGCACTGCACCCTGCCCATTGAGGCTAATTGTGCCAACCCCTTAAGTAGAGGAATCCTACCCTCTTCATGAGGTCCAGGACCTTCCCCACCAGTCCTTCTTGAAGTACGATTTCCCCTGGTCTCAACCGGATCTCGTACCACAATCTACCGATTGCGACGCAATCAAACAACAGGTGAAAGGCCGTCTCCTTCTCCTCCTGACACATACTACGCAAGGGCTCCGAATCAAATGCAGATGTTTCTTGAACCTACCGTGCCCTGTAAACAGGCCTGTTATCAGACAAATGTGATACCTGCTTAGACCCAGGGTCTCTCTGGTTCTTCTTTTACACAGTTCTGGCATAACCCTTTTGCTGTGTTTTGCCCCAGTATTTAGAGTGACGATTATGTTCTCTCCGAGTCCATTCTCTCAGAGACGCTCTCGCCATACTTTTGGCTATCCCCAGAACAGGTTCCGGCCCACAGAAAGGGGTGTTCGCTCCATTCCTGGCCAATTGGTCGGCTAGTTCATTGCCTTTTATCCCCTTGTGTTCCGGCACCCATACCAGCTACACTTTATTGTGCCGGGAGAGCGCCTCCAGGGAGTCTCTACACTCCCTGACCAGCGAAGAAGTAATTCTGAATGCCCCAAGAGCCCTTCAGTGCCGCCTGGCTGTCCAAAAAGATGCATATCTCCCTATTCCTAGAGCCATACGTAAGTTCTCCTCAGCCCAGACCTTTATAGCATACACTACAGCCTGCAATATAGTGAAGTATCTACCAAGAGGCCTCTCAATGAGTACCTCCGGTTTAACTACATAAATTCTGGCTCCAGTTCCGCAGGCCATTTTAGATCCAACCGTGTACCAGGATCCCCCAGTCCGGCCTCGTTTTTCCCAACTTTTAGCCCATTCCGATCTTGATATAAAGATCACCTGGAAGGGGATATCAAAGTGGAATGTTGGACAGCAATCTTCCCCAGCCATAGCGATAACCTTCATTTACTATCTACATTTACAAAATCCAATCTTTTTGATTTGAAACATTTTTCCAGAGGAATAATTATTTGTTGGTGTGTTCCGGGGGAAGGGGTTAGCTTTCCTCTAAAGTAACATCCTCAATACACTGTATGGTTTTATCACATATATAATATCAATATACAGGGTGGTCCATATGTCTTGTTTCCCCTTACTTTTTTATCTTTGGTGATAAATTCATTGTTTCTTTTGTAGAGATGGCTGACACAAGCTCCTACAGTGTGGAAGAGCGCCTTGTTGTTAGTGTTTGGGCTCATGAACGTGCACATACTGGCAAGAGCATGGAGGAAGTGCGACTAGATTTCACGAGACGATTCCAGAAAAATGCACCTCCTAAAATGACAATACTGCGTTGGGAGAAGAAACTGTTTTTGTTGGGATCTATTAAAGACAAACCGAGACCTGGACCACCATCCAAACGACAGGACACATGTGCAGGAGTGGAGGCCTCTGTGCTTCTGGGGTATTATTAAGGAGAAGGTATCACAAAAACGATACCAAACAACTGAACAATTGAAGGACGCTGTTAGGGCTGCCTTTGGTGGAATCGACAGAGCTACGCTGCGTAAAATATCACATAGGTCATGGCGCCGCATCATTTTGTGCCACGAAAATAATGGTGGTCATACTGACCTTCTGGATGCGTAAACATAGTTGAAACCATAGTACCACATTATTTATATGATTGTATTGCATTATATTATAAAATAATAAAAAACGTGGGGGGTAACAAGACATATGGACCACCCTGTACATTAGAAGTATTCATAGAATACCAAAATTGAAGGAAATTGGTTGAACGGAAGTGCTATTTTACACAAGAGGTTTTTTAACTTTATTGTTTTGGAATTTTCTCGTAAAATGAAAATCACGATTTTCTTTAAACTTGGAATGCTACCTACATAGATGTGAACCAATCATTTTATTAATTACGTTTTCCCGAAAAAAAAAAAACGCGATCTTTACGAAGTTCTGCGAAAGCTGTGGCGTTAAATTTCAAATGTTTTGTGTGGTTGGTTCCATGTTATTGGCGGTCTTTTCTGGACTACTTCACCGGCCTGGTTTGCTACTTCCTTTTCTCATTTCATAAATCACTGGATTTGACAGTAGTAAGGGAAAGTCGTGTGCGGGATTTCACACCAGATTGTTGGCTTTGTTTCTGTATTTTAAAGGTATAAAACATCTGAAGTGTCTGTTTGAAAATTTTGAACACTGTAAATAACATAAAACAATGGTCAGGAAAGATGAAAAAAAAAAAATCCAAGTTATTTTAAGTACAAAACCACTGAAGATCATTAATCCCGAAGTACGCTATAATAAGAAGAGAGATAGACGTTGTTGAAAAGGAATCTTATTTATTATTTGCTAGAAAACTTTATGAATGAACTTACAATATATATTGTAGGAGCAGGTCATAAACTACCACTTCAACAATAATATAGTATTTCTCTTTTTATTATTACTTCAAATGATTGATTAATGTGAGTATATATATATATATAAGTAAAGTAGTCTTACTAAAATAGAATTAGAAATGGTTATACTATTCATGGTGTACAGGGGGTTACTCCTATGATATTTCCTGACAGAATTATTGATGATCTTTTCTATTTCTGCACACAAAGTTGTAACTAGAAAAGAAAGAAAAAAACACCTCCTGAGAAACACACACACGATTTTCTCTTACTCAACTTACATAGTTATAAATAGTGACATATTTTTTTTTTTTCAAACTTCTTGGAACAATGGAATATTTACTAAATGATTTGATGAATTCAATATTTATTAATTAGGAAATCATAAAATGATAATAAAAGCTTGTAAATGACCCAGATTCCACGAAACAACGCCCTAAACTACATTTTTCCAGGAAAATGTTTGTAATAAAAGTGATAGTTTTATATCAGTGCACTTAGTATACAAAGTTTAAAGGAAATCGTTATAAACGGTTTCCTGAAAATCCCCCCTCCCAAAACTCAAAAAACTTATTCTGTTAAGCTGTAATTCCGGTTTCTTATTTTCTTCAAACTTGCCATTCCTGCTAAATTTCTAAAGTACATCAATATTATTTAAGTGTTAGAACTATAGATTTTACTAGATGTAGTAATGAGTCGTCATGAATGAGAGGCTGTACAACTTCCCATTAAGCAATATCTCAAGCATATCTACAGCCGAGTTATTCGCTGTGTACAAAGCCATAGAACATATTCGGAACTACAATGAACCTAAGAAATATATTATTTACTCCGATTCACTAGAGATGATAGGCAATCGGGACTGCTATAGTTTGTTGATTCAGTGCATACATACGCTCTTGGAATTATGCCTACGAGAAAATAAAGAAGTCTCCTTTATTTGGATTCCCAGTCATCTGGGGATAAAAGATAACGAATCTGCCGACAAAGCTGCTAAACAAGCGGCATCAGTGTCTTATAGAGATGAACGTGTCCTTGCAGTCGATTGGAAAGCTTTTCTAAAAAAACAAAATCTTTCCAACTGGGAAAAGGAATGGCAATCAATCAGTGCAGGTGTCAAATAAACTAAGGAATATCAAGAGTACCACAAAGAAATGGTCAATCTCAAATCGAGAGTCTCGGCGAGAAGAAGTTGTCGTAGCGAGAATGAGACTCGGTCACACCATGTTGACACACAGCCACATATTTGTTTATTTGTTTATTTGCCTGTACATATTTACAAAATATAAGAGGCTCGTCATTATAAACAAACTAATTCATTATTACTTATCGTCATAGATATTGGCTGTGTGCGACCTTTATACTTATTTATATAGACATGTCTTTATAATCTTTTACATTTTATTAGTTCTATGTTCAGTTTAAGTGAATCTGTTCATTTAAATCGTTCTACGCTGTAATTTTCTTGGAAATATTCATCCAAATTATAAAATGTGCTTTTCATAAGAAAACCATTCAGCTTTTTTTTGAATGTTGGATCACTCAGTTCTCTAATTTCTCTTGGAATATGGTTGTAGATTCTTCCAGAGATTACTTTCGGACTACATTCTGTCTTGACCAACCTGGTTTTAGGTATGTTTATATCACACTTACTACGAATGTTGTAGTTATATTGTTTCCTCCTGAAATCCTTGTTTGTTTCTTGTTTCTGTTTCAGAGCAAGTCTGTATATGAACAGAGAGGATAGTGTCATAATATTCAGCTCTCCAAATAGTTCTCTACAACTGTCTCGAGCTTTTATCAATTGAGACTACCTCCCTGAGTCTTCTAATCAGGAAAATTACTGTGGCCAATTGCTTGCTGAGGTTATATATATGGCTTTTCCAAGAGAGATTAGCGTCTACCGTTATTCCCAGAAACTTCGCAGGTGAGTCTGTTTCTTTTTGACTTACTGTAAAAACTTTCCTGCATGTTTTTTCTTTATTTAAAATCAATTCATTTACTTGTAGCCATTTTTCTAGTTGAATAAGACTCTTACTGGACTTTGTAATAACTTCTTCCAGATCTTTACCTCTTGTGATGAGAGTGGTATCATCCGCATATAACAGAAGTCTTTCAGTGCAACATCTGTTGACCTCACTGTAGTAGATCAGAAATAGAAGCGGTCCCAACACTGAACCTTGCGGTACTCCGTGTTTCACCACCTTTTGCTCTGAATTTTCACCTTTCTGATGTACATACTGCCGTCTGCCAGTCAGATACTGCCGAAAAACAGATAGCTCTTTACCTTCAATGCCATAATCCCGAAGCTTCTTCAATAGTAAGGTATGTGATACCATATCAAACGCCTTTGTCAGATCGCAGACAGTAACTTCCGGAAGAGAACCTCATTCCGGAAGAGAACCTCAGCCGGTATGCAGCGCTTGCAATACGACATTAACGATCCCGCATATTCTATAGGAATGTTCGAAATATGTAAACGCGCGGGGAAAGGTAAATTTGCCCACCACTCTTACCGATGTATTAGGAGACAATAAGGGCAATATCAATAAGACTTTCGAATATCTTAGGGAGGTTCATGAATTTCATTTGTTGTGAAACTAGCTGTACATATGTATGTGTTTAGTTGTTTGCTGGTGTCTTGTGTATAGGTATTTATTTTATAAGTGATATAAGGGAGTAGAGTGGGATTTTTTGCTGTAGAAATTGTTAGACTGGTGGGTATGGATATGCATCCCGGATGAGTCCTTACAAATTAGAAACAGGTGCAAAGGACCATAGCTGTTGTGCACCTTAAAAAAATCCAGAAAAAAATCTAGATGTAGTATTCAGAGGAAAAGCTCGCTTCTCTTCCCCCAGAATCCCCCCCCCCCACATTCCAAGAAATCAATTTTCCCGTGAAAATGTTACAAATAAAAGCGATAGTTTTTAAGAAAATCGTTGGAGTCGTTTTCGACAAAATCACGGGAAAAAAAAAATTTTGCATTTTTCCAAAAAGACGCTCTTTTGATTTGGTGGTGGGGACCGCAGAACTATGGTGGTGGGAAGCTTCCTGCAACTTTTCGCTTATGAGCTATTTTGTTCATACATACTATACTGTTATGTACTGTATGTGTTGTTGTTGTTATTGTTATTGCGTTTATGTAGAGTGTGCGCGAGCGGTTTTGAAAGGGCTTTTGTGTGTATATGTTTTAGAGAGATATACTGTAATTGACTTTAGATACATTACAAAGTAGCAATTGCAACTTAATTGATTACAAAATTAAAATGAAATAATTTATAAATATACAAAAACTCTTGCACTTAAATATTCTTGTTAGTAGTCTGATTTCAAACAAAAAGGTTAAATTTAAACACTTCTTGGCACTGACGTTATAAGATGTATGGTCTTGATGAACGTCAGTAGTATGACGACTGTCTAGTACTGGATCCGTTATAATAATCTATGTCCAAAGACGGTTTTTTTAGAAAGGAATGTATTGTCCTTTTACCTGCCCTTTGTCTTGGAATAGCATTGACTTCAGTCCCTTCACTTTACTAAATTTAAAAAAATCTTCTTAAATTCGCCATATATCATTTTCTCAAAATGATTTCTATTTTATTCTTTGCTTCTTCCATTACAATACCCAAACAAATCCACAAAAGACTATTCTTTAAAAACTTTTTTTTTTGTATTCGGGAACAGTAAAATATGTATTTTCAATGAAAACTCATCTCTTTCTAATAAATTTTGATACGATTACAATACTTCCTCTAATTAAGTGTAAGTGAAAGTAAGATTGTCGCGTTTGCTGATAGTGTCCAAACAAAATTTCATATTTTTTTAACTTTCTACGATTTTTTGTCGTATTTGGGTTATCAAAAAAAATCACACATATAGAAATAACTATAATATAATAACTACTTTTTCTAATCAGGACACTTCAGAACATGTATTTCCGGATGAAAACCCAATTTCGTAGATTGGACACGATCGCTTCCTCTTACCAAAAAGAGCGGAATTAAATTTAAATAAACAACAAAGCGTGATAAATGATTATTGTTAGTAATTAATTTACACTATAGTTTTAAAGTGCCAAATATTCTTTTTACAAATGTTTCTTGTCATTAAAAAAAATAAATAAAAACATGACCTTTCAGAAGTAGGTATACCTATATATTACAAAACTTACAGTTGAAAAATCATCAAGGTACAAGTTTACAACTGATGATTATATCGGATACAAAACCACTAAACTAATCATGTGTGAGAGAATGTAGAAACAAAATGAAGAATGTAGAAAACAAAATAAATAACACTCGTTATTGACGTAATGTTTTTTCTAAGCACGTATAATTAAAATATAACCAAGTATTTTTAACAACTGTCTCCTTGTAAAGAACAGGTAAGTATACGTTGTTTTTTTATCTATAATTGTAGATTACATCCTTTAAAAAATCTGGTGTGAAACACTCACACGACTTTCTCTTACTGCGAAATAGCAAATTTTCTTCATACTTATAAATTCTTATTAGCGTGTAAAGTCCGGTCACTTCCGGTCAATCGATTTTCTTCAAATTGGGAATTTTGGCAACTTATATAATTCTAATTAATATTATTTAGTTGACAGAATTGTGTAGCACATTGTTGAACTAAAATAGCACATTAGAGGAAACCATAACCTCCACCCATTCTCCATTAGTCCCCTTAAATGAATTTTCACGGAGAAATGTATCAAATACGAGGGTCATTCAATAAGAAACGAGACAAATCGCTGTAGTTCAAAAACGGTTTGTTTAATCAATACAATAGTTTCAGTGCGTCCTTGTACAAGTTGGCATCCTTGTACTTAGTTTCTCATCAGCTGTTCTAGAGATGGTAAGCATAACATCAAATGCATTAAGTTAACAATGGCGAGTCCGCTCAAGCATTCCACCATGGAAGAACAAAGCTTAATGATTAGATTTTTAGTTGCAGAGGGTATCAAAGGTAGTGAAATCCACGAAAGAATGTTGGAAGTGTACGGGAATAATTGTTTGAACTGTTCGAACGTTTACAAATGGGTAGAACAGTTTAAAAGTGGCCATATAAGTGTCTGTGACGAGCAACGAATTGGACGACCGGTTGAAGTTGCAACTTCCTTCCTCTATTTATTTTGATTATCTTGAAGATCAACGAACCATCAACCGACAGTGATATACTCACAAACAAAGTAAGGCCTGACATTCGAACGAAACATCGTGGAATCTTGACTAAAGACGTGATTTTTGCTTCATGACAACGCGCGCCCACACTCGGCACAGCTAACTCAAAAAGTGGGGTGTGAGATACACATCCCCCCTACAGAGCCGACTTTGTCCAATCGGACTTCCATTTGTTTGGGCCCCTTAAAGAGGCTCTACGTGAGAAACATTTTCAATCCAATGAAGAAGTTATAAATCAGGTGTAAAAGTGGCTTCGAGACCAACCCAAAGAATTTTATGCCGGAGGCATACACAAATTAGAAGAACGATGGGGCAAGTGTATAAATGTTGCTGGGGACTAGGTTGAAAAGTAGCCAAAGTTTTGTATTGATTAAATAAATCGTTTCTGAGCTACAGCGATTCGTCTCCTTACTTATTGAATGACCCTCATAAAAGTTGTAGCTCTTTGTATGTGTAGTTGATATAAAATGTTTTTAAAGAAATCGTTCGAACCTTTCTCGAGAAAATCACAAAAAAACTGGAAAAAAAAACATTCAGTTAAGTGGCACTTCCGGTTGATGGATTTTGCCCAAAATCTTCGTGTCTGATGCAGTGGTAGGTCCTAAAAGGAATATCAAGTTTGAGCTTTTTGCAACTTTTCGTTTTTGAAACACAATTTCGAAAATCTGGCACGATCACAATACTTCCGCTTAGTGTTATTATTAATAAGAGAAAGTAATAAATAAAATTTAGAAACATTCACACGACAATATATAGACAATAGATATAGTGAGTGTGGAGGAAGGGACAGTTTCTATCCGACCAAGTAATGGTAATGATTGTAGACCAGAAAAGACGCAGATAACATTGAATCAACTCAACATTTGGAATTTTTTAGGCCACAATTACATAAAATATCTGTTCAGCTAGTATTTCTAGTTAATAGGGAAATCGTTACAGTTATTGACGAGTAAATTCTAAAAAAGTTCCTAAAAAAACCTATTCTGTATAACTCCCGCTAACGGTTTAACCGTTATTTTCTTCAAATTTGGAATTCTAGGAATGTATATTAATATTATGTAAGGTATTATGTAGGTATTAGATACGAAGTTTAAAGAAAATTTTTTTGGAGCCGTTTTCGAGAAAATCGCGAAATACTGAGACAAAAAAACAAGAATGTCGTTTAGTAAAGTCGCATTTCCTGGTTGATGGATTTTCCCCGAAATTTGCGTGTCACAAGTGGTGGTATTACCTAAACATCATACCAATACCAAGTTTGAGCCTCCTGTAATCATTCATTTTTGAGATATTTTGTTAAAACACATACACACTCACAAACGGACCATTAGCTAAAAATATTTTTTTCTTTTGTATTCAGTAGACTTCAAAACATGTATATCCGGTGAAAGTCAATTTCGAAAATCTGGCACATTCACAACAGCGTAATAATTATTATAGTCATTAAATGATCAACTGTACTTAAAATTTAGTGCGAACATTAACAATTTAATTAATTTCGGTGGTGTCGAAGGATTAACGTTTATACACTACAGAAATAGAAATACATTAATTATGTATTTCCAAACCAAACAATATTAGAGATTTAATTAGAATTGTTGCAGTGCGAGCGAGAGAGAGAGAGAGGGGAAATGAGAGAATAGGAGAGAGCATGAGGAAAATGAAAATCTAAGCGGTTTATTATTGGTTCTGTAATAACTAAGATTATTGGGTAACATCTGCTTTAATATCACTGGGTTTTTATCATTTTGGTCTGATATTTATTTATTTATTTAGGTCTTGGGTTGAATTTAATTTTAGGCTTTTATATGACTTTATCAAATTGTTTTAAAAAGCGGAAGTTTTGTAATCGTGACGAAATTTTCGAAGGTGATTTTTTTTAACCGGGAAATAATTTTTTTTTTTTTTTGGTTCAGCGCGCTCTGCCCAACACCTGGGTAGCGTCAGTTTAAATTTAAACTAACTGGACAACCCCCCCCCCCCAATACCCTCTAATAGCAATTTTTTCAGAAAAATGGTATAAATAAAAGATCTATACGAAAGCATTCCAAGTTTAAAGAAAATCATTGTAACCGTTTTCGAGAAAATTACAAAAAGTCAAAAACCTATTCTGTGAAATAGATCTTCCAATTAACTGATTTTCTTCAAATTCGGCATTCGGTAGGTGGTAAAACCAAATAAGTGTACTGAAATAGTACATTAGAGAGTAGATTAGATTGGAGAGTAGATAAAGTCTTCGAGTGGGCTGTACCCGGGCACCACAGCCAATTTAGACTTATTGTGCCTTCCCCGATATTCTAGTGAGTAAACCCTCCCCTTCTAAAGAGTTTAAGGACTTTAACCACTACATTTTTTTGCATTACTATCTCCTCAGATCCGAATGTACCAAAAAATTTTCGTATCACATTTGGTTATTCCTGCGCAATCAAATAGCAGGGGGTGGGCCGTTTTCTCCTCATCCTCACACAGTCTGCACACGGACTTATTATTCCCACCTTGTTGATGACCGCAGAGTTTTCCTGAACCTACCGTGACCAGAGTGATGTGTTTCCTACCCAGGCTAACGGTCCCTTTAGAGACAGTTTTGGCATCATCCTTTTATTGTGCATTGCTCCTTGGCTCGCACCCGAGAGCGCCTCATGCTTGCTTCGGAGCCATTCTCCAATGGCTGCACGTACTTTTCCACTGGCTACCCCCAGGACAGGCTCTGGGTCACAGAACGGACTCTTAAGGGTAAATATTTTGAGTATTTTTTACCAAAGAAATGTTTACGATTTTCACAAATTATTCTTTGTGCAAGCGAGGGATTATATGGTTGTTGATGAAATTAATTGTCACATTCCGCCTTCCATAATTGCATTAATATTAAATTGACTGCAAGATAAGATTCGAGCGGGAAGTTGACCCCCTACAATTGACCTCATCCCGCCTAGATTATAGATAGATAGATAGATAGATAGATAGATAGATAAAAACTTTTATTAATAATAAATACAATAATTATCATCTTAATATAGAAAAGTAATTACTGACATAGCTTAATGGCTGTCTGTCAAGAGTGCTGATTAAATAATATGTTTAAATTATTAATATTTAGCTTTAAAATAAATAATACCATTGTTTTTTATAATAGTAATCAGAATATAATGAGATTTAGTTAAATTCAGTTGTATACACAAATTTATAATTAAATAATATATAAACAAAATAACACTTTTGAATAAACCAATAATCAAATAAATCAATAATTATCTTCTAACTGATATATAATAAAAAAGAAAATACAGAAAGAAAAATTTAAACTTTATTTTAAAACAATCCTTGAACTCAATAATTAAAATTATTAGTCAAAAATAAACGATACGCTAGAGCATGTTTTAAAAAACCAACCAACCATTCCAAGTTTGCACCATTCAAATATTGTACCATTACAGATTCTGACAAGCAAAATGCTCCAAAAAACTTCAGTCTTATCATTTTAAGAATTCTACAACGTCCTAGGAAGTGGAACACATCCTCATTCTCTCGAAGGTCACACATTGAGCATTTGTAATTTCTTCCAGAAATGAAAGGTTTAAAATTTAAATTGAATAGTTCCCCCCTTACTTTAATCAAATTACTAATGTGTGACCTTTCCAGACCCAGACCCATATAGTCCACATCCAGGGACAGTTGTTTATATATGTTATGGAAAACACCACTCATAGCCCGCTGTCTGTAACCCTCTTGTTAATAAACCATTAATCCATCCTTTAAACCATTCATTTCTTTTTTAAGTTGTTCATTTGATACAAAAACTTCACTAAATTCACAACCTAAGCGATTAGCCCAATCAATCCAAACCTTAACCCATAATATTTTCTTACTAATTACTTCCTTGGCTATTAATGTGGTCAAACGGAAATCTTTATGATTTAAAGTTATCAGTATGTAATTGAAGTGCAGTCCAAATGTAAAAATATGTATGGGAGTAGACTTAGCCTCTAAATAAATAATATAATCTGTGGTATTTTTAGAAAGTCTGAAAAGTTTTTTAATAAAATTCCTTTGAACCCTCTCTATTTTATCCACAAAACGATAACCCCAGGATTGGCAACCATAAGTCAACACTGATCGCATCACAGAATTAAACAGATCATATTTTGCTGACAGGGGAATAAGATCATTTAAGAACAGGCTAGACCAAACAGAATTAACTCCTAACAAAGCATGACGAGAGCAGTCCGTGAAATGGGAAGCAAGAGAAAGAGATGAAGACAACGTAATTCCTAAATATTTATAGGAGCTAACAACTTTAATTGGTTGGCCATTGAACTTCCAACATTCTTTTTTACCCAACCTCCCTCCGCCCTTTCTAAAAACAACAACATTAGACTTGGCTAAATTTACCGACAAATTCCACATTCCAACATACTCTTCAATACCTTTAATCATATACTGAAGGGCTACCGCACTATCTGCAAATACAACTATGTCATCCGCAAAAAGTAATAACTTTATTTTATAACCCTTAAACCGAATCCCTCCAGTAAGATAATCTTTTAAATCATTCACAAATAAAATGAATAAGAGAGGACTAAGGTTGCAGCCCTGTTGTACTCCAGTAAGAGTTTCAAAGGGAGCAGAACGACCCAGTTTCCCCCACACCGAGAGCTTTGTATTAATATAAAGACTGGATATTGTTCTAATAAATTTCGTGGAGATACCTAATTGTGAAAGTTTAAATAACAATGCACTTCTGTTTACCGAATCAAAGGCTGCTTTAAAATCTATAAAGAAACAAAAGATTTTCTTCACCCCTTCATGCCACTTTAACTCAATAGATTCGACAGAGTGAAAATATTATCCACTGTGGAGTAGCCTTCCCTAAATCCTGCTTGCTCCTCGCATAGTAATCCCTTAATATTTACCCAAGACTTAATCTTCTTGCCAATAAACTGGTATAGAGTTTTTTAACTGTGTCTTGTAAAACAATCCCTCTATAGTTGCTTACTGTATTGGCATCACCTTTCTTAAATAAGGGCAGGACTGTAGCTTCATTTAAACTATGTGGAACTGAACTATTTTCAAAGAAATTATTATAGAAATTTAATAACAACTGCAAGAAGGAATGAGGTGTATACTTGAAGAATTCATAGGGTATGCCATCCAACCCGGGTGCTTTTCCCTCTTTAAAACCCTTTAACACACTTTCCAGCTCACAAATATCAAATGGCTTATCTAATAAATCATCTACTATTCAAGGGATGGCATACTGCATATTTAGCATAACTTGGGGTGGATGATACAATTGTTGAAAATATTTCACCCAATCTCCCATTAGTATATTTCCCCCACACTTAAGATTTCGTTTTTTAAATTTATTTATTTGCAGCCAAAACTCTTTCCTATTACTTACCTCTTTATTAGAATTAACAGCCTCATTATAATAGCCATCCATTATTTTATCCGTCGTAGCATGCATATTAGATTTATTCCTGACCGGTTTCGGATATTCATCCATCGTCAGAGCAAATTCACCAAGTTTGTGTAGAGAGTTCACTTCAACTCATGCGGACCCAGCCACATTTTCAACTCATTATAATAGTTTTTTCGTTTATGCTCAAAAAGATGTTTGTATTTTTATTTTTTCCATTACATATTTATCCTTTACTAACTTCGCTTCTGTTTTTCTAAATAAATTTAAAAATTTTAAAAATTCTATTTCTCATTTTAAAACAATCCCTATCAACCCAAGGTTGGATTGGTTTAAAGGCTTTCCTTAAAGGCTGATGACTCTAACTATTTCCTTTACTAAATTTAAATTTCCTAAATTTAAGACTATATTTTCATAAATTTCTAACTTTTTTTTCACATTATTTCTATAATTCTCTTTCTTAGAATTATTCCAAATTAACCTGGGCATAAGTGGTAAAAGACTCTCTTTTCTATCATCGAAATCCAATTTCAAATTTAATTCTATTGGCATGTGATCTGACCAAAATTCCTTCTTCACATAGAGATATTTAACCACAAGTATACTATTTAATGATATAAGCGCTAAATCAATAACGGAACAACCCCTTGGACCAATATCAGTGAAATCCCCAAATTTATCTCCAGATGCCCTTCCGTCTAATATTAAAAAACTATGTTTATCACAAAATTCTAGAATTAATTTACCTTCAGAATTCAGTTTTTTATCTTTTGAATTTCTTTTCACTGAACAACTTTCTAAATTTATTAACCCCTCATCAAAACTCTGGACATTCTCCTACTCTGACATTCTAATCTCCCATCAATATAAACTGCAATTGACTATTTTCATCATTTAAAATCATTACCCGCCTGGATTATTGTCATATAAATTACAACCGGTTGAAGTATTTAGAATTAATGGACTTCAAAGTGTTGAATAAAACTCTGGAGTTTACCGTAACTAGTTAAGATGTACAATAAAAGGCATATTTTTATAAGGAATGTAAAAATATAAAAAATTGTGGTGAGTTTATTCTATTTTATTGTAAAATTGTGAGTACAAGAAGTTCCATAATAGTGAGTGTCATTTTTTTTTCCATTCAGACACTGTAACAAAGCGTCATCATATTGTTGTATAATTAAAAGCTGATTTTTTAAACAAACCGCAAACTTTATAAATACAACCAATTTAAATTCACTTTTATGACTTTTGTTATCAACAGTATAATAAAAGAAACTTTTTTATGACCAGATAAATAAAAATGCAGACAATTTATTCATTGTAAATAATTATATTAAAAAAGAAAGAACATTATAAATAGATATAAACTAATTAAAGTTTAATTCAAAGAAACTTTCTAGGCTTTTTTTTTTTTTTGCTTTTAATGTTTATTACAAAACCACGCATGCGTCTAATTTTTTTTTTTTTTTTTTTTTATCAAAGTGTTATCTAGTGGTAAATTGTTCACGAATAACGGGTTATTGTTGATTTCTCTACGAGAGATCTTTGCTTATTAATTTATGCAAAAAGAAAAAAAGAAATAGCATCAATGAAGAGAAAGCGATTTTATTAATAATGTCCACCCACGATACGCCTAAGATATAAACTTTTAAAACATTTATGTATTTAGGTGAATGTTGCATGTTTTGTTTTTTGAAATTAATATTTCAGATTAATTGGCTAACATTTGATCGTATGACTGCCATCTTTTCTTGTTTGTTTGTTTGCTTTTTTTTTCTATAAATAATAAAGTGGGAGACTGGGTTAGAGAGACTGGCAGGATGCTGGAGAGAGAAAGAAAGAGTGAAAAAGCCTGCTGAAGATAGGTATGGATATCCAGGTGAGAGAGTCATACGGCCAGTGTGTTGAAGGTCAAATGTCCAAGATACGCTAGAACTCTCTAACGTTTAAAAAAAAAAAAAAAAAAAAAACAAATATATATATATGCTATAGCACTTTCTTAAGGCCAACACGGCTCTTCGGTCAGGGGCAACTTCACGTTGCGTAGACTTTCGTAGAATTGTGACCTACTTCTTCAACACTGTTATTATTTTAAAGTGTTGCTTCTCTTATAGCTTTTTATTATTAGTTATTCTACAAAGTGAAACTAAACCAACGAGTTGCAGAAAATGTTTCGGAAGAAAAATCTGGTGTGAATTACTTAATACAATTTAATTTATTAACAAATTATCTTTATAATTGTAACGTTTATAATGTTACAGTAGGGCTGGCCATAAAAAAAAAAGGTGACAAGGGTTTTGCTTGGATATCTGGGTGGCCTTCTGCGCGGGAGCACTCTATGTCAAAACCAACAAAGCTTGTGAAAATTTAAATTCAAATTAATTAAGTGAATTAGAAAAAAAACTGAAAAGAAAAAGCAAAAATCATTCAATAAGATAGTACTTCCGGTTGATGGATTTTTGCCTGAAACTTTCGTGACAGATGCGTCTAATAGTATCTAAACAATACTAAGCTTGAGTCTGCCTAAGATTTTTTTTTCGCCTTTAAGGTATATATTATTAAAACATACACGCACACAACGCACAGACACACAGAAAATATTTTCTTTTCGTATTCAAGGGTCGTTATCAAAACCTTGTATTTCCGGTGAAAATTCAATTAAAAAAATTTGACATGATCGTAATACTTCCTCTTCTATACTAGTTAGTATGAGACGTAAAAAAAAAAAAAATCTGGTGTGAAACACTCACACAACTTTCTCTTACACCTATTCTCAAAATTATAATTGACAAAGGTTATAATTTGTGTACCAAATTTAACGAAATTCGACGAAAACGGAAAAAAACTTTTCAGTAAAAGCGCACTTCCGGTTTACTAATTTTCTTGAAACTCAGAATTTAGGCCATTTATTTCTAATTAATTTTGTTTGGATGATAGAATTGTATAATCATCTGTAATACCACTTTAGAAGAAGCTGTAACCCCACACCTCCCCTAAAAGTGCCCTTAAATGAATTTTCCCAGAGAAATGTTTAAAATAAAAGTTATAGATCTTTGTATGTTTAATTTATATACGATGATTCAAGAAAATCGTCAGAGCTATTTTTGAGAAAATCGCGAAAAAGTGAAAAAATCATTTAGTAAGTGGAAAAGTAAACGCACTTCCGGTTATCCAATTTTTTTACAAACTCGGAATTTCTACAACATATTTAATTTTAATTAACATTATTTAGATGATTAGAATTGTCTAATGAACTGAAATAGCACTTTAAATGAAATCTAACCCCCACCCCTCCCCTATAAGTGCTCTTAAATGAATTTTTCCAGATAAATATTTCAAATAAAAGTTGTAGCTGTTAGTATGTGTAGTTGATGTACCAAGTTTGAAGAAAATCGTTCGAGCGATTTTTGAGAAAATCGCAAAAACGTAAAAAAAACAACTAGTAAAATGGTACTTCCGATTGAAGAATTTTGACAAATGACCCACTGTCGGATCTCATGGTGATAACTAAACGGAATATCAAGTTTGAATTTTCTACGATTTTTCGTTTTTGAGCTATGCTGTTCACAATACATACCTACATACACACACACACACACACACACACACACACACACTGGTGTGAAACACTCACACGACTTTTACTTTGTATATGCCCGCCAGGAGGTATCTGTTACATGTAGTTACTTGGGGAGTAGCAACCATCCGGTTTACTGATGCTCAGTACTCCATGTACTTCGTCAGAACAGTACACAATACACTTAAACGCTCTGCTCTTTACAGACAAGGACAAACACAGTACACAAGGTAGGGTCTCCGTTCCTAGTTAAATGGCGTAAGCCAAGGGACAAGGAAGGGATTAGTGGTAGGGCGCTGGACTAGCAAAGCGGGAGGTTCGAATCGAGCGGGCTGCCCTTAGAGTTTCTCTTTCTAGGAGCCTCTACAGCTCACTGTCCGGTGATGGACAGTACTGACTGCAGCTAGAGAACCGTTCTTAGAGGCAGGCTTTCTTAGGGGAAGGCTCTGGGGAGGTACAATAGATCTTTCAGGTCGCAGTGCAGTAATCCCCGACAACCTTTCTACAATCTTTACTTTGTATAATTTACATAGTTATCACTGACTAATTTACATTTCAAACTTGTAATTTTTACTAAAGTTTCAGTTGATTTTAATGTAATTTAGGGGGGGGCCAAAACACCATTTTTTAAGGAAGCATAACCTCCTCCTTGCTCCCCTGAGTTTCCGAAAATCACCTTTTTCGTAAACAATAAAAAAATTCCAGCCAAAGTGTTACATGAAACACGTTTATTTAGCATACTATATTTAATGATACTCATTGGTGTTTTTATTGAAATAAATTATAATATAACGAAGCGTTATATAATATATATTAGAGTTCGAAAAACAAAAGACTATGTAATAATGTAAATTAGAGTAAGAGAAAGTTTTGTGAGTGTTTAACAACATATGTATTTTTTAATTTACATTTATGCTTCCTAATTCATTTTTTTTTTTTTTTTTTTTTTTTAATGTGACAATAATTGATAGAATTACAATTATTATAAATAATACGATTAATTGAACAACAAATAAAATTGCAAAAAAACGAAGGTTAAATTTGTTTAATAAATTAATTCAAATTTATTAATCTAGACTAAATATCTAAAGTAGGTTAATATATTTACAAAAAAAAAAAGAAATTAGTTATACTTTGACAAATTTTTTTTTTTTTTTTAATTTTTCTTTCGATTGTGTGTAAATCTGTCAAGGTGAATTTTGAAAGGTTAAAAAATATATTTGGTTCATTTACCATTTATATATAATAATTTTTAATATTTTTTTTTCTCTTAATATATATTTTGTATGCCCTTTTTTATTACACGAACAATTTAATAACTTAAAAGTGTCCTACTATACAAAATTTGGAAAATTAACTTTATTAAGAATTTTCCGCCTACATAATTTTCACAGTTATTTTCTTTAAAAGTTCAAAAAAAAAAACAAAAAAAATTCCATTTCATTAACTCAAATTAAGTAGTCTTTGTTTTAATGAAAATTCTTTCGTACTCTAATGAAATGAGATCATAAAAATTTTTTGGATAATTTGGAGGGGGCGAGAGCGATGAAACTTACATTATTAAACTTAAAGTTGTTAAAAGTGTAAAAAATTATTGATTATATTCTAGGGATGGACAAAAATAAAAATACAAATCGTTTCAAAATTATGTAACTTTGCAATTTCTAAATTACTACCCAGGAGAAAAGAAATATCTTGTGTGAGCGACTTGTACGACTTTGCTTTATATTGTGATAATCAAAATTCTAACTAACAAATTTTCTTGAAAAGTTTAGGTTGGAAGGTCAAGGAGAGGGGTGTCTCCTAGGTAAGAGATTTATAAAAGATACAGAGAGACTTAAATTATCTTCTCTTCATGAGTAGGATTTCACTTGGGAAATGAAATATTTTACTGGACACGCTTCCATAACTGGTCATTTACACACTCAAAAAAATTATTAAATAAGCCTTTCTCTTACTTTCTATTAATAGAATTTAATCAAGGAATTTTCTTTAAAATTCCGATTCAATGTTTACAGTTAGGCTGCCCACAGAAATGGTTGTGAGGATTATACGAGTATACCTCAGCGGCCTTATACTCTATGTAAAAACCAACAAAGCTTGTGCAAATTTAAACTAAATGACAGGCACCCAATATCCCTATAGTACATATTTAACTGAAACAAATATTGAACTTTCTTCTGTATTGTTTTTTATCCTAAGACCCGCCCAAGGAATTAAAGCCATAAGGCGTTTGGCTGCTTAGTGCAAACTAATTAAATATTGGTTGTGGTGGTTGGTTCCGCAAAGCTGGAAAGCATCAGAGACATTTTCCGTGATAGCCTGCTTCATTTTATGGTCATCGACCGGTTTCGGGCGTTCGCCCATCATCAGGATGTTTTTGTTGAACAATGTAATAACATAGATTTGAATACTGCAAATACAGTTGATACACTGATACAATAGAACAGGCTACTACAAAATGAAGCAGGCTATCACGGAGTCTCTGATAATAAATATTCTTCATCATTTTCCCATTCAGACTCAGTCTCAAACACAAGCCTCTTGCCCTCCGTTACTTGTTTAAGCTTCCAAGTCTTCTGTATTATAGACTGGGTAACTGGGTGAATAGACTACTCCCATTCTGTGCAGGTGCTTTTGGATGATAGTCCTGTCCGATCATAAGTTTGAATAGTTCCACTGGATTATCGTTCGGTGGGCAACCCTGCCTCCTCTTCTAATAACGTGCTCCCATTTTTTTCCTCGGCTAGCCTCTTCAAGTTCTTTCTGAACCTTAGCAGGTACCGATCTTCGTGTACAAGAGAGAAAAGTGGGTCTGGCTAATCCTATGTTGCTGTTCCCTTTGCCAACTTAACCGATCCCATGTGGCTAGATATTCATTATAGGATAGATATCGAACGCTCTGAAGTAACTCAAGGCCCTTCTCTCCTCTCCTCTCTGAGAGGCTCCTTTCTGAGCCTACTGGGCTGCTCTTGTTACCCATAGCCATTTGGAAATCGACAAAAATAAATATTAATATGTGTATATTAAATTGAGAATGAGAAGAGATAAAAGTCTTCTGGTATAGTTTTCTACTTTTTTTTATTTAATTTTTACTCATTTATTTATTTACTTTTATAAGTTTTAATAATAAAAGCAGAGAGAAAGAGAGAAAAGGGGAATGGAAGCTAGACATAAAGAAAAAACAAAGTTAGGGTGGGGGAAGCTTTTATATTTGCTTGGTTATTTTATCACTTAGGAAGAATTTAATCAAGAAAGTAGAATGGGGTCTGCCAGCAAACGTTCGGAGAAGTTGGACACAGGCGGTCTTCCCCCAAACACTCGGTTCAAGTCTGGATAATTCAACTTTTTTTTTTTCTTATTTTCCACTTTTACAGCCTTTCATTATTATCCATTATTATTATTATGATGTGATATTTATCTGTGTTGTTTTCTTTTTTTGTGTTTTGTTGACGTATTTGTTTTTTATTACAATTTAATCTTCTCGATCTATATTAACTTTATTTTCTTTAACATGAGCGTTTTTATGTAGCGTTTATATAGATATCTTTTCTTTTTTTTAATTGCCTTAATTTTAGCCATTATTAAACATTCTTTCATTTAATAAGTTTATTTATTCATGTCCAAGAATTTGCAAGGTCAAAATGATGTTTAAAAAAAACGGTTTTTTCTCTGTTTGTGCAATTCTTGCAGAATCGGGACTTAGCATCGGTTTGTTCCAGTCCAGGATGTTGTAATAGGTGAATAAAGGACCTTGCATCACTTGAAGTGATCTGTAAAACCCATCTGTTTCTTTCCCACTTCTTTGAAGATTTTTATCATGCTCCTTTTTTCCAAAGAAAAAGAGTACCCTTGAAAATTTCCAACACAACATCCTAGTCCGATGATCTGAACTGCAAACGTTGATTGGAGGAAGTGTTCAACATAATTTCTTATTTATAGTGGTTTCCTTATTATTCGCAAAGCTAGAAAACATGAGAGACTTTCTTTTTCTCCATGAAAGCGCCCTTCATTTTCGTGATCAACGACCGGTTTTTTGGTTTTGGCTATTCACCCATCATCTGGTTGTCTTGATATAACACGGTTTTCTAAGACATACTGGAGAAATGTCATAGAGAAAAAGATCGTTTTATGTAAATTTATGAGCTAAATAGCGCATAAGATCAGGCATTACAATCAATAATATTACCATAGCATTATGAGCCCAATTTATGGTAACAACATAAATACTCACAACCTAAAATGTGACCCTAGTCTTTAAGATTTAATAGTATTTCTTTTATGGTCCTGATGAGAATACGGCTCATATCGCATTCCTATTTGGTATTTTCTTTAGGAATTTCGAGGTCAGCTAAGTATCATGATTTCAATTTAGCAGACTTAGAATTCAACTAACATTACAGATGAATTAATAGATTAGAATGTAACTAAGATTACAGTGCCCACGTGTCTGTATGCAGAGAATCGACTTTGTACCCTGAACACATAATATTTTCTTGTTTGGGAAGCTAAGCATTAAGCAAGAATTCAAAGATTGGAGACACTTCATCAATTTTATCAATGTATTAAATGGAGTATGAGAAAGACGTGTCAGTATTTCACATCTCTTAGGATGTAGGCAAGTGGCGGAAACATTTTTTTCTATGTCACCGAAAAGCACTCTACCATCGAAACTAATTATTAACTTCTTTTATGAATTTCTTGAAGAAAATTATTATTTCCTTTTTTAGGAGAAAGTTTATTTGACTGTGTTCACTCAAAATAAGAATGTTTTTCCTAACACCATATAGAGAGGAAATTAAGTGGATAACGGAAATAAAATGACCAATTAAAGGTCAAATATAAAGAAGGTAATTTAAAGGAAAGTAAAAAAGAAAAGAAAGACACGAAGTAATAACCCAGATGGAATTCATGGAGCGTAAACAAGAAATGGCAATCTTCCAGTACCATCAAAATGTAATCAACTACTTTACGATATTAAACTTAAAAAGAATAATTTGTATGTTATACATATTAAAATGGGAAGTACTATATTATTATTAGCTCAACATTAAAAGGAGAATCAAGGTTATGATTACGATAAACAGCTGATATGTTAGATTTAATAATTATCTATATGAGAATTGACCTATATCGAGACTGAAGCAAAATTTATTTAAGTAAAATCGCACTACTGCCCGGTTGATGGATAGATTTAAAGAAAACTTTGACGTCAGATGCGGTGATGGTATCTCTATAATGGAATGTTAAGTTTGAACTGCTTGCGATATTTTTCTCGTTTATGTGTTCAAAAACACGTCACACATACACACATTCGCTAAAAAACATATTTTCCATTCTCCAGGGATATCAAAATATAATTCTGGTGGAAAATTAAGTTAGGAAAATTTTGGCACAACCGCAATACTTTCTCTTCCTTACTAAGAAGAGTACGAGAAAGTAAAACTTAGAGACTATATAATAAATTTTGATACAACCTCATCACTAGTTAATGAATGTTGAGAGGCCTTGTCGAGACTCTCCAGGCACAACAAGGTACAGCTGATATGGGTGGCTGGACATGCAGGGATTGAGGGTACTGAGACAGCTGATCAACTGGCCAGGAACGGGGCAAATACTCCGTTCAATGGTCCAGAGCTTGTCCTGGGGATAACCGGTGAAGCGGTCCGTGTAGCGATCAGAGTTTGGCTTCGAAGCGAGCATGAGGAGCTCTAGAGAGGGAGCCCAGGTACCCATACACAGGATGATGCCAGGACTGTGTAAAAGAAGAACCAATATGACCCTTGGCCTGGATAGGAACAAGATTTCTCTGGCGACGGGGCTATTTACGGATCATGGTAGGTTCAGGAAGCATCTGTATAAGGTGGGGCTAATGAGCGCGGAACCTTTGTGCAGACTATGGCAGGAGGATGAGGAGGTAACCTTCACCTGCTATTTGATTGCGTTGCAATAACCAAATTGCGATACGAAACCTTTGGTACATTGTGACCTGAGGAGATAGTAACGCAAAATGAAAGCCCTCAAACTTCTCAGGGGGAGGGTTCACCTACTAGAAATTACCGGTCATGGCACAATAAGCCTTTGTTGGCTGCAGTGCTAGGGTATAGCTCACCCGTAGTTGTTAATAATAATAATAATAATAAATTTTGATAACTTCTGCCATTTATGGCGTTATATCCAAAAATTTCTTAAATTATTTCTCTAGCCTTTAGCGAATGAACTGTAAAGTGTACCTTTGTTACTCCACATATTTTCTTTTAAACTTCACATGGCCCTATCACTTTTATTATTGTGAAACCTTTTTAAATGTAGAAACCCCAGTAAAATTAGTAGAAACCTCCAATTTTAAGTTTTTCTCTAGAACGTCAATTCAGTAGAATATATTATTCTACGATTTGTATAATATTTATGGTAATTTAAAAACTTTATTAGAATGCCAAGGTTGAAGAAAATCTAAGGGTGGGTGGGGATCTCTACCTGGTAAGTATTGGAGTTGGGGATTATGTTTGTTAGTTTTTAGGACCACAAGTTTAACCTAAATTATACTGCATTGTGTGGGCCATGTCCTCTTTCTCAGCCCACTCAGAATAACAGTTTAAAGATAAAAGCCCCCCCTTAGCTCACAGATTCCTCGTAACTTCCAATAAAATCCATTTTTCCGGGAGAAAAATTATTTATATGAAAATGATATATTTTGATTGAATTAGCTCAAGCGTAGATTGCAATCTTTATAAGTACTCTTTCATAACTTCTGTGGACTGCACCACATATAAAGTTAATATAATGTACAGCTAAAAACTTCAGGTCTAAGAAAAGTTTTTGAACTAAATATTATGAATTATTTGGAGAAATTTTTGTCGGTGTTTAACATCAATTTTATTTTGGTCCATCAAAAGGGTGTGAAATGTGGCAGAGTATGCTAGGCCAATCAGAAGCTCAGAATTATTATGCTGTCCACGCCCACATTTGACACTTTCACTTCTACACTGTAATTGGCTAATTATTTATAAATAATATTTCTAAGAAAAATCTAGTTTAGAATATTTTTTACTAATTTTTTCTCCGTAGATATTTTATAAATTATCAAATTGTGCAACAAAAATTTTTTATAAAAAAAAAAAAATGCAAAAAATCAAGTATAATATTCATTGTTTTATATAATAATGTGAGCTGTAAAAAAAAAAAAAATTCAGCATTTTCATTCCATTGTTGAAAAAAGAAAGCAAAAGAGAATTAGGCAGAAATGCAAGATCCGCCATTTTGTATTGGATGGAACAAAATAAAATTGATGTTAAACACCCATAAAAAATTTCTCCAAAGAATTCATAATATATAGTGGAAAAAACTTTCCTTGGACCTGGAATTTTCAGCTATACATCATATTAATTGGATGCATGTGGCGCAGTCACAAAGTACTGGAAGAGTACTATAAATTAGCATGAGCTAATTCAATTAAAATCTAATTTCTCGCAACAACATAACAAAATGTGTTGTGAAACACTCACACGACTTTCTCTTACTGTGAAATAGCAAATTTTCTTCACACTTACAATTCTTATTAATGTTTGAATCCGTTGAAATTTTATGGAGGAAATCAAAATACTGAAAAACCTATTCAGGAAAATCGCACTTCCGCTCATCCGATTTTCTTCAAACTCGGGATTTTGACAACATATTTAATTATAATTAATATTATTTAGATGATAGAAATGTGTAATAAACTGTGTACTGGAATCGTTTATTGTGATTCCTGAGGTATGTAGTAGATGCCTTAAAGAGGGCTGAAGTTAGTTTAGAGATTTTTGGAAGTTAGTGCTCGAATTATTAACACGGAATTTATAAAAATAGACTGTATTTGTACAATAATTTAAACGTCAGTAATGGTAACTATTAACAAGAAATACTTAGAAATAAATAGGAGATAAATAACTAATAATTTAGAATGATTAAAATAAATGAACTAAGATACACAACTAAGGAAATAAGTATAAATAAAACCTGTATAGGGACGCGGAAACTGCTGCTCGTATAATAATCTTGAAGACGTACTGAAGTATAATCATATAATCATCCCCTCTTCCAATGGGGCGAAGTTTATATATTAGTGTTAGCAACACTCACACCAAGACATCTGTCCTAGTGTGCGACCTTGGTTGGTTATTTCGGTGACCAGTGATTTAGGTCAGTGGCCAGCCTTAGCGGTTGCTTGCTTTGATGTAAAGTATTGACCCTTGGTTTTGTTTGTTTGGCCGCGGCCTTGTCTTGAAGAGAGCAGCCGGCTAGGCCACTAGTTATAAATTATTCTTTCTTTGTTATGTATTGTGAAGGTTTGACATTGCTATGACCCTGCCATGTCATTACAACTGAAATAGCATTAGAGATTTTTTCCATGATAGCCTGCTTCTTTTTGTGGTCATCGAATGGTTTCGGGCGTTCGCCCATCAGGATGTTTTTGTTAAACAGTATAATAACATAGACTTGCACAATACACTATGTGCAATTCTAACACTGTTAGACAAAAACTATTTACATGTACACTGTTTAACAAACACATCCTGATGATAGGCGAACTCCCGAAACCGGTCGATGATCACAAAAAGAAGCAGGCTATTATGGAAAATATCTCTGATGCTTTCCAGATCTGCGAAACCAACCAAAACTACTGAAATACCACATTACAAGGAATCATAGCCCCCTTCCCCAAACGTGCCCTTAAATGAATTTTCCTAGAGAAATATTAGAAATAAAAGTTGTAGCTCTTTGTATGTGAGGTTCACATACATTGTTTAAAGAAAATCGTTGGAGCCGTTTTCGAGAAAATACGAGAAAACTGAAAAAAAAAAACATTCAGAAATTGGTACTACCGGTTGATCAATTTTGCCCGAAATCTTCGTGCCTGATACGGTGGTAGTAAACGGAAACGGAATACCAAGTTTGAGCTTCCTGCAACTTTTCGTTTTTGAGATATTCTTTTCCCACACATCTACGCACACACTCACACTCACACACACAACAAACCATTTTCTATAAACCATTTTTTTGGGCTCAGGGGATTTTAAAACGGTATTTCCAGTGAAAGCTCAATTTCGAAAATCTGGCATGATCGCAATATTTCGTTTTTATTACCTAGTTAGAGAAAGTAAAAAAAAAATTGGTAGAGCCATTTTAAAGAAAATCGCTTATAACGAAGAATCCTTTCTTTTGCTGCAAATTCGCACATCTTAAAAAGCTGCAAATTTTCTTAAAAAGTATAATGGATGTGTCAGGTGGAGAGAATTTAGGTTTGGTTGATGAAATGAGATTGACTTTATTAACACTGGTTAACTAATATATTATTTAAGAGACACAGACTGCCTGGACTTTACAATAGAAAAATGTTTAACGTAGAGTGGTAAATGGGTAATGACACGTAGTGATTGGATGTATGGACTGTCCGTCGCTATATTTATACAGTTTCTCCCACTCCAGTCCGAGAGAGTGGTTTGAGTTTGTTTCTCTTGTCTTTACTCTCTTTCGTTGCTGATCTCTCTCTGGTTGCTGGTACAAAAAGTGAATTCAACAAATCCTTTTAGTGTATATTATTATTATAAGGCAATAGTGACTGAAATAACTTTTTAAAGGAATGCCTAATGTTTCAAATCTCCCGCAAAAAAGCTGTTTTCTCTGGAAATTTGGGAAGGGAAATCACGAAAAACTGGGGGAAGTAAACAACAACCAGTTGCTGCCGGTCGATGGATTTTGTCCGTAATCACTGTACAGACAATGCGGTGATGGTTACTAAATGGAAAATTAAGTTTGAGAATTTTTGCGAACATTGTGTATATACACAATATACATATACTCACATACAGACCATTTGCTAAAAAAATATTTTTTTTCGTTCTCAGAGGACCTCAAAATATGCATCACGGGTGAATACTCATTTTCGAAAATTTCACACATCACAATATGTCCTCTTATAGCAGTAACGAAAATTCAAATATGTACATATTTACAGACCAATTGAGTAAATATGTATGTTATTTATTTCAAGTTTTATTACTTGAAACTGTTTCCCTAAAGTAATTTGATATTGCTTCTTCTTCTACTTCTTCTTTATTTCTTGTTCTGTCGCTAAATAAATTGGATCACTAAGGTATTGATGTTTGGAGAAATGTGTTTGGTGGTTTTCTAGGTCACGACTCTGGACCGTCGTATAGTTCTGGCTTCTTCTAATAGTTAATTAACTAAACACTCTTGCACCAATATTGTTTCGTTTAAGTATTTCAAAACAATAAACAAATAAATTAATAATAATATGGTCCATCAGTTTATTGAATTTTATTAATCATCTTTTTATTACTGTAAAATTATTATTCGTCTTTTCATAATTAAAAAAATTTAAAAAATCTGGTATGAAACACTCACACGACTCTCTTTAACTACAATTTACAGAGTTACAATTGATAATTCTCTTCAAACACTAGATACTTAGTTGCCTTCAATTTACATGATTGGATGAATCTGAACTTTATAACAAACGACTTCTTTGAGAAAAGCATAACCTCCCCCCTCACCGAAAACCCCCCTTAAATGAAATTTTACGGGTGAAAATTTTCAAACAAAAGTGATAGGTCTTTGTATGTATGGTGTCATGTTTATTGGAACTAAACGTTCCATTAAGCTCTATAAATTCGCTACTACCATCAAGATCTGCACCAGCGATGGCTCCAGGCGGCCTCTTGCACGGACCCTACTGCGTTCATCAAAGCGACCCTCTAACTTGTCAAGACATAATAATACTATGAAATAAGCTATATAATTAACAACATTGCAGTTTATAAAATTACAACATTAATTAACACACACTTAATAATCACCTTTGTCACTGACGGCAGAGTATAGCACGACGCTATAGCACCATCCATTTTCCGGGCTCGTTAAGCGGATTCCAACTTCCATCACCGTCCTGGATTTTCTTTAATCGTCGGTCTGTTTATGGAGAAAATCGCAGAAAACGGGGGAAAAAAAACTGTTCAGTAAAGTCACACTTCCCGTCAATCGATTTTCTTGCTGTGACCCTCTGTTTTCTCCGATTTTCTTTCTTGTGACCCATCCACTACCACTTCCGGATCACTGACCGTATTCCCCAGTTTTCTTAAAAATGTACGATTTGCTCGATAAACCGCGGAACGTGACATTTCAAAAGAAATGACCAGTTTTCTGTAAATAAAGTCAAGCAAATAAAGTAATTTAACCGTAAAATTAAAAATAATATGGAATTTTAAAAAAAAATCATTACTGACGATGCCTGTCCCAGGACCAGAAAGCCATACTAAATGAATTTCTACTGTTTTCAATTTTTATTCGCCAGAAAGTTAATAGTTTTTGTGATTTAAGTATTGTAAATAACATTTATATTAATTGTAAACTTAAATAGGTTAGTACAAAGTTATTGTTTTTTTATATAGAAAATGTATCCCATTACTATAAGTATCCAAAACTATAAGTATCCCATTTTTTTTTTTTTGGGGGGGGGCTGACTGTGCCTATATTAAGTGACAAATTTTCTTGAAACTTCAAATTTTACTCATTTGAGGAAGAGATAAGTAACCAATCAACCAACGTAGTTTTAAACAAAATATCTGAAAAATGAAAAGTAGCAGGTAGTCCGTTTTGGTAACTACTACCGCATTTAAAACGAAGTTTTTTGGGCAAAATCCATCCACTGGAAGTATGTATGACTTTACTGAATTTTTTTTGTCTTCAGTTTTTTCCACGCGATTTTCTTTAAAATGGTTCCCAACATCTATCACTTTTATTTGAAAAATTTTCCCGGGAAAAATTGAATATTTTGAGGGTTTAGGAGGAACAATAAGCGCTTTCCACTAAAGTACCACTTCAATATAATAGTATGGTTTTACCACTTACATCATATTAATGCGCATTATATGCATTGATAGAATTCCAAATTTGAAGAAATCAGTTCACCGGAAGTGCGATTTTATGGAATAGGTTTTTGAATTTTGAGGGGGGGGGGCTTTTCTCGAAAACGAAAAATGTATTTCTTTTATTTGAAACATTATTTTTTCCCCCAAAATTATTTTTTTTATTCTTGTGCGGAATTTATGGCGCTAATTTCAAAATGTTTTATGTACTTGGTTCAGTAAATTTTAAAACGCTCCACTAGGCCATAATGTTAATCATCACTCCTCTACCTGCCAAAAATAGAATAGGTTGGAACTTATCCCCTACCTCCTGTATATTTTATGTTACGTCAAATACGTAAAATGTGAGTTTAAAAAAAAAAAATATCATTTTATATATAATTGTATTAAAAAGGTGCCATGTGAGCGTTTTAAACTAGATTTTTTTATTTTATTTTTACATACAAATGGCTGCACGAAATTCTAATACACATATTTCTGGTGAAATTGTAATTTAAAATATCCACAACATTCTTACAAATAGTAACAGCTGAGTTAAAAATAATAACAACAATAAAATGCGTTTTATCAGTAAATAATTGTTTTTAAAAAACAATTAAATAAAATTGTTTATAAAGTAAATGACGTTTTAATAATAAACTTAGATAATATAATTTATTTAATTGATATTATCACGTTTATGCAATAAAAATGTAAGTTTTAATGAAGTAAAATAAAATATAATATTGTTTATTTTTATATTTTTATCGAAATTAATTAAAATTACTATCAACATATTTATTATTAATTAAAAAAAATAAATTCCATCACTTTTCTTTTTTTTTATTATTATTATTATTAATATTAATATAAATTCTATTTTACGGTTAATAAAATGTATGTGTTTATTGTATTTTAATTGTTTACAACAATGCCAACAATAATATAAAGCGATGGAAGATGTATATTTATATATTTGAGGACCGGATGTGGTTGTGTTCTAGATTTATTTTGTATTTTATTTTCTCCTGTGACCAGTCGTGCTTGGCCGAATTACATAAATAATTTTTTTTACAAAAATATTGGATAGAGTGCGGAGTACTTAATAGCCTAGATTTGTTATTCGTATATAATTTTTTTTTCCCTGTAAATTTTACTTTCTATTTTACTATGAGAGAAATTATTGCGATCGTAAGTGTGCGCTCGTGTGAATATTAACATAAAATTTTGTGGATAAAAACTCAATGAACCGGAAGTGCAATTTTATTTATTTATTTATTTTTTCTGCGTATTTTCAATTAAAAGAAAGTTTTGCAATAATGTCAAAATTAATTTACAATGGCCATAAAATGATGTTACGCAATTTAGGTTTTCACCAGAATATACATAATATTTTGACGTGGCCTAAGTACGCAAAAAATATTTCAAATACAAAATGACATTAAACTCAAACGTGGTTTTCCTTTGCGTTTTTTTCTTGAAAACGGTTCCAACGATTTTCTTTAAAGTTCTGTTTGAAACATGTCTTCAGAAAATTTTTTTTAGAGGACTTTCAGGGGGAGGAGCTGTAAAAAAAAGCATTGATAATTTGAAGGCAATCGTATATCCGAATGTGCAACTTTTCAGAATAGATTTTTTAATTTGGGGGGGGAGATTTTCACGAAAACGGCTATAGGTGATATGTATATCGTCCTGTTTGTTTCAAGTTTAAAGAAAATCGTTAAGAGGCAAGAAAATTGCCAACCAATAAAAACAGTCACATTTCCAGCTAAACAATAGCACTGTACGTCATACTCTACTGGCACTTTAGACGAAAATTTAATGTTACAACTTCACCATAGTGATAAGTTTCCAAAAATTAAATTTCCCAAGGAAAAATGTTTCAAATAAAAAAAAAAGTGATAGGCATTTTATGTGTGTAAATAGTATAGGAAGTATAATGCAAATCTTTGGAGCCATTTTTCATAATCCCCCCCCCCCATATTCACGGAATCTCAAAACATTTCATTTCCAGTTAAATTCAATTTTAAACATTTGACACGATCGCAACACTTTAAATCATTATAAAAAATAAAATAAAAAACAAAAATTAAAATAAAAAACTCCTAAATTTTAATGTCATCTTAGGAGATGAAAAAAAAAATGTTAAAAGTTTCGATTTTTATAAATAATAAATCAATAAAAAAAAAAAAAATATTCTCAAATAACAACAACAAAATTATGTCAACAAAAGAAACATAATTATATGTTATCTAAGTCCAAATGATATATTATTTAATTCAATATGTCATACCATTAGTGGACATGAAATATGGTTGGGAGGGGGGCATTGCAACATACTGTATGATATAACATTTTAACGAATAGTAAATACGTAAGACCCCTATCTATGTAATCATGTAATATAGTATGAACAGTATAAACTATTATGTACAATGAGATTTATTTATTTTAGTTTGGAGAAATTCGAAATAACACTTGCATATTATACAGATGCATTTCGAAACTTTAATGGTTTATTTTTTTTTTTTTCTCAACTTAATAACTAAAAGAAAAAAACTAAAGTGAAAAAAATACATGCATTCTCTTACTGCTGCATTACTTAACGCACAATTTATTAAAAGTTCCTAGTAAGTACTTTTACCGCTTGTTTATTGTAAAGACCTTTTAATTTTATAACGGTTTGTAGAAAGTGAGTGATAAAATTTTTGAGAAAAGCCGAAAGATAAACGAATGCCCAAAACACAGAATTTTCATTTGCTGAAGAATTTAATTTCCGGAAAAATTTCGAACAACTGATGGAAAACTAAACATTTAAAAGAAGTCCCATTTTCGAATAAACTGATTCTTTTTTTCCAAACTTGGAAAATTATTTTTCAATATTATTTAATTCGGTGACAGAACTGCCAGGTAATAAAATTTTCGAGGAACCCCTTGGAAAAAAGAAGAAAAAAATTGCTGGAGCTCTTCATATATAAATAATTACCAAGTTTAAAATGAATCGTTGTTTACGATTTTAGGGTTACGTCCGGTATTGAATGACCGAAACCTTTCATGACCTTACATCCCTCCTCTGTCCCGATATCTAAATTAAATTATGAAGTATGGATTTTTTTCTGTTTTGAACAAATCCAATAGCAAAGCAGTTATTTTGATAAAAATTTACAAATTTAAATTGTTTAGATTATTCGCCATTAAATTTTAATAAATTTCTTATACACTATAAAAATTGTTACTTGCGAAAATAAAAATCTGATGTATAACCGGGGCTTACTTTATTGTACACAAAAATTTACTTTGAATTTTAAATGCATAGAAAGGCCAGCTCCTTAGAACGTCCCTAAAAACTAATTTTAACGGAGAAATGGCGGAAGTTATGCTTCGAGACGCGAATCTATGTTTCTGAACATTTTTTGTCTAAACGAATTTACGAAAAGAAAAATGACGGATTTTATTCTTTAAAAAAATAATATAAAATTTTTAAACATTGATAAACACAAAAATCAACAAACAAAAAGTATGGATTGAATAAAAGATAAAACTTTTAAAGAACATTTATTGTTTATTTTTGGTAACTAGACATATTGTTTTTTAAACAATTTTTTTGTTTGATTACAATTAAACAAAGGAATTTAAATAAAAGAAATAAAAATAATGTATTTTGATAAGTATAAACGTAAAAAGAAAGAAAAAATTTAAACACAATCACTTTTTCATTGTTCACTTATTTGTTTTGTTTTTATATTTTTATTTTTATTTTTTATCTTGCCCGGATAATAATATTTTGTTCGGCTAAAAATATTCTTACAAAAACAGCTTCAATTGTACAGAAAACAAACAAAACGGCCACTAAGGAAATATTATTTGGTGCTGGATTTGTAGCTATAAAATCGGCTAATCCGGTTTCAGTAGTTGTTGTTGAATGCATAAATACAGCCAGTAACATTTTGTTATGTTTGTTGCGGGTATATTATGTGGATTTGTTGTTAAAAGTTGAATTTGGTCACCTCTTCAAATGTTTAACATTTTGCATCTGTTGCGATTCTGTTTGCTGTTGATAATTGTCCACTGAAGATGTTGATGATAGTTGTTTATAAGCGTGCGATGTACCAGCAACAGTTGATGTAGCGCTGCTATTGCTGTTGTTAGTATAACGGCGATAATTTCGTCCGTTCAACAATCCAAGGCTGCTATTACGTTTTTTACTGCTGCTGTTGTTTACAGTTGCTGCTGTTCTATTATTGCCGCTAGTTCTATTTCTAGTGCAGATAGAGCGTATCACCTCTACCAGCCTTGAGGTTACGTCTTCCAGTATCATGTGTATATTTAAAAAATTATAATGACGTCGTTTCAATACAAAAAAAAAATATCTTGGAGAAGGGATCCGACCACTTATTTAGTTTTTGAGAAAAATATCTTCACTATATTATACACTTCACACTACTGCAACAAAAAACAGATAACACAATATCACTCTGGAATACTGGAGAACAGATTCCAGAGCGCCTTTTTGCTCCCCCCTGCTGGTTTTACCCCCAAACGTACTGGTCAACAGTTTCTTCTAAACTAAACTACGAAATGTTTTACCAGCGCACTACAACACTCCTCTGCCCTACCTCACTGTCCTGCACCACCACTACTCCACAAACTCTTGTGCAATATTACGTAACACTTGAATAATGCCCCTACTACCTTATTATTATTATTATTTGTTTCTTATGAACTTCCACTATACATATGTATATATATATATTCTAGTTTGTTGGAACTCTTATGTTAAAAAGTATGCTATCTCTGTCCTCCCCCCACTCACTTCAGCCAACATAATCTTCTTACCTGTTCCGCAACCTAGTTTCATTTAATTCCTTCCTAAATTGTTTTACTCCCACCACCCCATTAATAGGTTGCACTCAAGACACTTTATTTTTTATTTTTTTTTTTTAAATTTAATTAAAATGCAAATTTAATGAAAAAGTTATGCACTTCACACGCAGTCCAACTTTTACTTTCTCTTATGGGCTGTATGAGGAATTATTGCAATAGCGCAAAATTTTCAAACATGAATTTATAGTTCCGGTGAAAAACCGGAAGTATATATTTTGAAGTTCCCTGTGTACGAAAAAAGTGGATTTTAGAAAATGGTAAATATCAGCATAGCTCAAAAAAGAAAAATCACAGACAGTTCAAATTTAACATTACATTTTTCTCCATTTTCTGGCAAATCGGCTCCAACGATATTTTTCTCTAAACTCTAAACTCTAAACTAACTACACATATAAATGCCCATTACTTTTATTTAAAAACATTTTTCTAGGAATATTGATTCTTGGGAAGTTTCTAGGGGAAACAGCATTATTAAGCTAGCTTTCTTCTTAAGTACCACTTCAGTACGATTGGATAGTTCTAGCACCAATATAATATTATTAAAGTACAGTAGAACATTGTTATCAATTCCAGATTTATAGATAAACGGTTAATCGGAAGTGCGATAAGTAAACAACGATTTTCCACAAACTTGGAATGCTATCTCCGTAGATATAAATGTATCAGTTTCATTCTGGAATTTAATCACTTTTTGTCCGGAAAAATTGTCGTTGTTATTCAGGTAACATCTATGTCTAAATGACTAACAAGCTTTGTGTATGGTTTCCCAACCTCCATGTTTGTGTGTAATATTATGGCGCCTGCTAATCAACTGGTATAAATTTCAATTTCAAAGAAAAATAGTTTCAATTAGAACTTTGATAATTGCCATAAGGGAAATTAAAGTGAAGTAATCGCAACAGATTTCTATTATCTGAGTGTCAGATTTCTTTTTATGTTCATTTAAAATTGGTGATACGTAAATCTTTTAACTGGTAATATTTTTAACAATAATATTTTAAAATAGGAATGTTTTAACAATAATAATAATAATAATAATAGGGAAGGGATTAACTCAGTAGTTAGCGCACTAGACTCCCCGCGGAGGACCCGGGTTTGAATCCAGCGGGGCTGCCTTTAGATTTTCTCTTTCCTATGAGCCTCTATAGCTCACGTCCGGTGATGGACAGTGTTGTCTGTAACGAAAGTACACTGTCCGGAAGCCGGCAGTGCACTGAGAAGGCTCCGGGCGCCAATGACCATAGATGTTCAATAATAATATATGAATAAAATATTATTCATATATTTTATTCATATATTATTAAAAACCCCGCAGGGGGAGTAGATTAGCTGCTCCTGGGGAGTGACGACCCCATGGGTACCAATCAGCACACGCCACATGATTTACACTTCTTACACCTACACTATCTATCTATCTACAACTGCACTTCTTTACATTTACACTGTCTAGCACATCTTACACCTACATTAAGCACCTCCGTATGGGTCCGGAGTAGAATGTACCTATGGTATCTCTGCCTGACGTAAGAGGCGACTAAAAGAGTCTCTTCCCAGCACTGTCCGTGGGTGAAGAGTACCTACCATCACCGTTCCCCTTCCCTTCGCCCCTTCTCCTATACCCTTTCTGAATGGGCAGACAAGACTCACAGTCGTAGTGAAGACAACTTGTCTAAGACATCTTGACAACTTAGCTATATAAGAAACTTGTCTGTTTTTTTTTAGAGATCGGAACTCTGAAAAAAAAATACCCTGGTCCTCCAGGTTGGGGGTTAATGCGTCAGGCCAGCTCCCCGACCATTTCAAAACTCTATAAATGCTGAAGCACCAAAAAGAAAGAAGTTTTTGGTTGAGGAGAACCTCAAAATCGAGGAAATCCTAAAAAAAAAAAAAAATTCTTAAATAAAAAAAAGATCTGATATGAAACACTCATACGATTTGTCGTACTGTACTTAAAGACGTAGTTATTACTCAAGAATTTTCTTCAAATTAGGAATTTTCCACAAAATTTAACTGGCTTCAGAATAGCTGGCAGAACCTGAACTAAAAAACGACCCTTGGGAAAAGCGTGGACCTTCCTTCCTACACTTCCACAACCTCCACCCGCCCCCCGGATAAAATTCCCCGGAAAATGTTTTTAATAAAAAATTGTAACACTTTATATGTACAATGCATATAACAAGTTCATGGAAAATCATTGGAGCCATTTTTTTTTATTTTTTTCTCTTTTAAGCGCAAAGCTACGTGAAAAATCCATTAGTAAAGTGATATTTCCGGTTGTTCGATTTTGACTAAAACCTTACTGTCGGGGTCATGTGTTAGAATTTTAATGAAATATAGAGTTTTAAACTTTCTGCGAGCTTCCGGTTTGATTTTTTTTTTTTTCTTTTTGAGATATTTTACAATATACACACATACAAACAACACTCTTCGCAAAAAATAAAAAATTTCTTTCAGACTCAGCGATACTCAAAAACTTATATTGCCGGTGAAAACTCAACTTTGAAAACTATCAAACTTTGGCACTATCACAACACTTCCTTCTCTTACAGTAGTAAGAGAAAGTAATAAATTGAAGAAACATCACTTGAAGAATAAAGGAACTTAAACAAGTAATATAAAAATGCTGATTACAGCCAAGTTATTCTTCGGTAAAGAAAACTCACAACAAATTTCTTCACTCATTTCATGATTTTTTTTTTACGCCAAGGGATTTAGTTATAATTGGAAGGATTTTCTACCAAACTGAATCAACCTTTGATTGGTTAAACCTAAATAAAAACCGCAACTTCTATATAATCCTGTTTTTTATCTCATCATATAAAAAAGGTAAAAGTTTTTCTAAGAATGAAAATAAGGCACTCACTGCGAGAAATTTCCTATTAGTTTTTCCTTCAATCTATTTTCTGAATGATTTTTCGTAAATTTAAAAAAAAAGAAAACATAATAAAATTCTGAAAAGTTTTTTCAATGTTGGTTTTTTAATCCAAGATTCAACTGGTCTTAGCTCACACAAGAATGTAGATTGGTGGGGATTATAGTTATTGGTTTTTTAGGGCAGAAGGAACCACCAAAATGTGACTGATATGTATGGCAGCGCTCTCTTTCAACCACCAGCAATAGTTTAAAGTTAAACAGCAGTTTAAGCCTAACTACAGTTTTTCTAGAATCCCCCCCAAAAAATCAATTTTTCTGGGAATGTAATCCAAAGAGATATCATATTTTTCACTTTCTCTTACTCCTAACAGAATTCTCAATCTTAGTATTCCGTTTAGCCATTAATATCGCATCAGACACGAAGATTTTGGACAAAATCTATCATCCGAAAGTGTCACTTTACTGCATGGTTTTTTTTTTTTTTTTATTTCAGTTTTCGTGATATTTTCAAAACTGGCTACAACGATTTTCTTTAAACTTCATAAACTATCTACACTAGGGATTGTATACGGAATGACCGATTTACCTGTTAACCGATAAATTGATTAAAAAAACGTTCGGTAAACTTACCACCGGTAATTCGGTAGATGAAAAAATCCATACTAGAAATTTTTATGTAGAAAATATTGTGTTTATAGATATTTAAAAGGGCCAAAGGGACATTGAGAATAAACAAAACAGGTATCTATATGTGAGATTTTTTTTGGTTTAATTTTAATTTAAACTTTCTTGGGTTTGAGAGCCGCTGAAAAATCGTATCAGAAAGCGCTAGTTACAGTTAGCATAATGTGATTTGTGCTCTGCAGTTTTTTGAGTTTTTTAAAGGTTTAAAATCTTTACAATCAACGTTTTTTCTTAAAGAGTAAGTAAATATCTCTTTTTTTTAATATTTAAAAATAATAATATGTAAATATTTCACGTATTTTTTAAATGATTGGCAATTTTGAATACACCACATTATGACCAAGACATTAATGCAATATTATTGTAAAAATAACATTAAAATTTGAACCTTAAATAAATTTTTTACTCTTAAGAACTGTTCAAAATAATTAAATATAAATATTTCTGTAACAGATCTGGTGCGCTACCTTGGGCTCTTCATTGACAAAAGACTCACGTGGAACCCGCACACAAGACTTAAAAGACAAGCACTGACTAAAAGGGCCAAACTTCTTTACAGACTTATCGGAAGACGATCCAAATTACCTACAGAACTCAAAAGACTGATATATATTTCTATAATCAAACCAATTTGGACTTACGGACTTGAATTGTGGGGTTCAGCTAAACCTACAAACTTACGTACCTTTCAGACATTCCAATCTAAGCTACTTCGACAGATAGTTGATGCTCCTTTCTACGTCTCAAACCTTACGCTCCATAATGACCTCAACGTCCCTTTCGTACAACAACTTGCCAAGACAAAATATCATAAACTGCATTCTACTCTCTCCTTTTGCTCTAATCCTTTTGTACAATCTCTAGCCTCCACTACCATCCCTGACAATCCATCTCGCCGTTTGAATCGCCAGTGGCCCCGAGATTTCCTTCGGGACTGATCAGTGCTACTGGAATCCCGTAGAGAGTGCTACCGCTGGGTAGTTTCTCTCCTCCTACCTTCTCACAGCCTACAGTTTCATCATTCAACATCCTATTTACTCATTGTATATATGTAATACAGATTGTAAATTTCTAAATAAACAAAACAAAAAAAACAAAAAATATAAATATTTATTACAAAATTATAATATTATGCCTTAAGATTGTGCAAAATATGTATTATTCTAACAAATTATTACAACAACAAAAACATACAAATATGTATTATTTAAAAAAAAAAATTTACCGGTAATTTACCGTTAAACTGGTATTTTAATTTTCATTTACCGAATTACCGGTAAATGAAAAAGTCGGTAAATTTTACCATCCCTAATCTACACACATAAATACCTACGACTTTTATCACAAACATTTTCCCCAGAAAATTAATTTTTTAGAGGTTCTGGGGGGGAACGACTAGGCGTTATACTTTCCTGTAAAGTACCACTTCAGTATTATTTTACCACCTACAACATAATATTAATACAAATTAGCTGCGCTGCTAGAATTCCATATTTGAAGAAAATCGGTTAATCTGCGAAGTGCGATTTTATTGAATAGGTTGGTTTTTGAAATTTTCTCGAAAATGGTTACAACGGTTTTCTATAAACTTGGCACAAGCTTGCTGGCAAGATGGAAACATTTATCTGAAAACATTGATTTTAGTGTGGTATTGTGGAGGAGTGCCAATTACTTTAAATTTCAATTTTCACATGCATTTCTCGGTTTTAACATAGAGCGCACCACCATAGGGCCGCTCAGAAATAGAAGTAAAATCCCCATCACCATTTTTATGGCTAGCCCAAATATACATTTCAATTTTAAAGAAAATTTCTTGATTAAATTGTATTAATTTTAGTGAGAGAAAGTGGTGTAAATGTGTTGCACACTAGATATTTTTCTTTATACGTGTAGTCTACATTCTGCATGTTCCACAATAATTACATACAATTAAAATGACAAAATACAAATTTTAAACAGTTGCAAAATAAAAGGTATTAACATAATATAAAAAAAAAAACAGAATAAATTATCATTATTAAAAATTCAAATAAAGGATAGAAAAAAAATACAATTAAAATAAATTCAAACTAATTACACAGCAATAAAGTATTTATAATGTTAATGAGATTACATTTTTTATTTTATTTTTATTATATATATATTTACACCGACAGATTTATTGTCATAAGTAAATTTGATGAGAGCAATTAAATTAGACAAAACAAAATATAAATGAGCGGAGGAGCCACCCAACTAGTTTAGTTACTTTCATCCATTAAGAGATCACAAGGCCACATTCGCCGCAGACGTCTGGGAGAATTATCAGGGAGTGTCGTCCGGGATGAGAGTCGATGAACGAAAGGGTTGCAGTGGGAGGTTAAAGGGCTGTGAAATTTTTTATAGCGGATTTTGATGATATCTTTAAGGAAAGGGATATTGAGGTCATTGTGGACATTAAATTTGATACATAATAGGGAGCATTAACTATGGTTCTAAGGATTTTGGATTGTTGGGATTGGATACGTTGGAGGTTTGAAAGCCTGGTTGCACCCCACAGTTCAAGTCCGTATGTCCATATTGGTTTAAGAAATGACGTATATATTAGTCGTTTGTTTTCTAATGAAAGTCGTGATCTGTTATCGACAAGTCTTTTAACAAGTCTGTATCGTGTACTGAGTTCCTGTCATTTGAGTCGTGTATAGGGATTCCAAGTTAACCTTTTGTCGATATAGAGCCCAAGATAGCGAACGACATCAACAGTTGGAAGAGGGATATGGTTATAGAATAGAGGTGGAAGAGTGATCCGGCGTAATGTGAAGGTGATTTGCTGGCATTTGCTTTCATTAATTTGGATTTTCTATTTTTTGAATCAGGTTTCTATTTCAGTTAAATGACTTTGTAGGTTTATATATGAAATTACAGGATCAGGATGAGGAAAGAGAATTGCAGTGTCATATGCATAGGTTGTGAGAAGGGTGTCAGATCGGGTAGGAATATGTGCAGTGTATATTGTATAGAGTATAGGTCCGAGGATACTGCCCTGAGCGATGGAGAGGAGAAAGAGAAGATCCGATCGATACTTGGAAATAACGATCGGACAGATAGGATTTAAGGATGAGTTAATAGGTAGATGGTAGGATGCCCTTGATTTTCCAGAGCAGACCCTGGTGCCAAACTCGGTCGAAAGCCTGCTTTACGTCGAGAAAGATTCCAGCGCAAATCTCCTTTCTCTCAAGAGAGGATGAGATGGTGTCTACAACGCGGTGACACTGTTGTATGGTTGAGTGGTGGCGTCTGAATCCGAATTGGTGATCAGGTCTTATATTTGATGTTTCGAGGATTGGATTTATTTGCTTAAAAGGAGTTTCTCTAGGATTTTTCCTAGAGTAGAAAGGAGACTTATGGGACGGTATGAAGAACAAAGATGCTGAGGTTTCTTGGGTTTGGGAATCGGCCTTATTATGGAGAGTTTCCACTAAATTGGAAAATAAGTGGTTCTTAGAACAGTTATACATTGTAGTGAGGAATTCTACAGCTTTTCTTGGAAGATGGCGGAGGATGTGTGGGGTTATAAGGTCAAATCCAGGTGCCTTTTTTGAAGAAAGGTGATTTATTGTAAACTGAACATCAGACGGAGTGAAAGGTTTAGGTAGAAGAGTCAGAGGTAAAGGAGTGTCTAAGTCTTGTTTTAAGGTTTGATGGAATTGGGGATCGTCTGGAATGGAAAGAGGAGTGAATACAGTTGTGAAGTAAGAGGCCAACTGAATAGCTTTATCTTCATCAGATGCAGCCCAGGATCCATCTTCACGACGCAGAGGTGAAGGAACTAATTTGTAGGATAGAACCCTTTTTGTTGGCAGTCCAAAAAGATTTGTCTTCTGTCGTAAGTGATTCGGTGTAGCTATGAAATTGTTCTTGTTGCAGCAGTTTAAGTTCAGTTCTGAGTAAGTGATTTAGTCTGTTTCATGTTCTTCTATCCGAGGGATAGCGAGTTCGCTGCCATCTCGAACGTGCACGTCTTTTTTCCAGAATAAGTGTCCGTATTCGTAAAGAGAGTTTAGTCGTAGATATTTGGAGCCGTGGAGTAATTTGAATTGTGGATTGCTGAATGGCTTCTTGTATGGAGCTTGTAATGTAGTCTATAGTATGGTCAGTTTGCTCTGTTGTCTTTAATGGGATGTTAAGATTTATCTTTTCTTATAGTAGGGTTTGGAACAAATCCCAATCGAATTTACCTGTAATAAGAATTGGTTTTAGTGGTTTGGGAAAGGGGCAGGTCTGAGGAAAGATCAGTTAATGTCGAGATGTCAAAGAAAATCTGTGAAGTTATAAAAAAGTCAAGAATGTCAGGGAGTTTGGAAGGGGATGTGGCCCAGTACGTTGGTTGATTTGGAGAAATGAAGTTGTAGTTTTGGGATAATAGGAGACTAAGGAATTTTTGTCCTCTTGGTTTAGCCGTATGACACCCCCATCAGATGACATTTAGAAAGAGATAAAATAATTGAATCGAAATACATTCAAAACTACCTATATTTATCAAGAATTATTATATAATATCTTAACTATTGAAAACTTATTAAAATCTTTATTGGTCTTTGAATCAAATCTTTGAAATCTGCAAGCTACGTTCTGATACGTTATACTTCTAATAAGGGCAGATCTGTAAGGCTCCCTCCTTGAGACACTCGTATAACAGGTGACCAGGAGATCCAATCCGAGAAAGTATTATATTGGAAAGAAATATATTTCCTGGATCAAACGATAATAATTGCAAATATTTCCAATTGGAAGTATTTCCCACCCAATCGAATCGTCACGTATCGTCGGGAATTATTGTCAAGTGAGAACGCCTTTCGCACATCTTTGCCGTAATTGTTCTCATTTTGATAGTGTTGCTTCCTTTAAGCATGCTTGATGTAAGTAATACTAAGGCCGACAAACGTAAGTTTCAAGTAAGTATCAAGTTTTGATAAAAATTTGACTGTTAAAATAGCAATAAATGGCTAGTAAGCAAGTGCCTGGTGAATGTTTAAGAAAAACTGGTTCATTGTAATTTTACTGATATACAAATATTTGGTAGGTCATTAATCTTTAAATCATGCAAAGGAATCAACCATTGTTTTGTGGAAATTCGCCACACAAGTGCTGCGCTGGATTGGATGTTTCCAATATCAGCCGCATCAATCGCTTCCAGACGCACTTCAACTATGCATTAACCTCCCACCCCAAGAAAGTGGAATAAAAAGCCGACAATCTGATGGTTTCAGCAAGACGACATGATTGATCAACCTTGAAATAGTAACGCTTGAAAGGCTAATCTAACTAATTTGAAGTAGCCAAAAGAAGTTGTTAAGAAGAAAACAGCCAGTCGAGCACATTCAAGAGTACACTGCCCCTCAACTCATTCTCCACTAGGGAGTCTAGTCACACTAGCTCACCATCTTAGAACAAGCAAGAGTACTAATTAGACATCCCGCTCTTCAAGCGACTCACAAACACAACGCTACAATTCTCAGCCCCACCAACATCATCACACTTTGCTCTAGTATAGTCTCCTTTATAATAGTCTTCTCTCTTCATAAAGTTCGTAAATATAACTTGTGTAAATGCAAGTAGTGTTTGTATCTCCATTATTTCACCTGCTACAATCATTAACTAACTGATGAAATAATAATACAGTATATGTAATAGCAAACTTTAACAACAAAGTCATTAATGACTGATTAATAATTTTTGTTTTTTTCGTTTAACAACTTCATTCTATAAGAAGTAATAAATATCTTAATCCCTAGAACTGCTTGTTTATTATATTCTAACAATCATTGTAATTATAATCTGTTTAATGTCCGATAATTTTGTGCGAGAAAAAAAATAAAAATAATGACACATAAAGTCCAGGAAGTGCATAATAAATAACTCAATCTTGTTATAAATTGAGTTGATTAAAAATGATTACTATACATTTCTGTATAATTTAAACTAGGAATTATTTTTAGAATATTATAGAAAGAATAATATTATTATTATTATTATTATTGTTACTTTTTTTATTATATTAATAAAATGTTTCTGCTCTAAATCATAAGTACTTCCTTTTCGGTCGCTGGCTAGAAAACTAATCTGAATTTTCCTTTTTATCTTCATCTTTTCCAATAACGCTAGTTAATTAATGTTTATTATTTTGATTCATTAACTGAAGTGATGGAAAACATAGTTCAGAAAAATATTTGAAACTTTTGGAAAAGTTTTCTTTATTAATGTTATGGTATTTAATTTAGTGTGATTTCTATTATAGCCGCCAGGACACATGCGGATTAGGAAAAATGAAACAGCCAGGAATGGTGCGAATACCTACAGTCCAGTCCTAGGGACAACCAGAGGAACAGTGCGTGCATTTCTCAGAGATTGGCTCTGGAGAGAGCACAGTACAATTTGGAAATTAAGTGCAGGTGCTGAACACAGCAAAATGATTATGTCTAAGGTAGGTAAATATAGAACCAAAGAGACAATTTGCTTAGGAAAGAACTAGATTAATTGTTAACAGGCATTTTCACAAAGCACGACATGCTCAAGGAACACCTACTCAAGGTGGAGATAATTAACTCGGAACTTTGTGTAGATTATGTCAGGAGGAGGAGGAGGAGGAAACGGCCTTACACCTGATTGGTTGCAATCCCCAAATTACGCTATGAAATCATTGGCACACTGAGACCAGAGGAGATCATAGTGTAAGAAGAATTGCTTGGGAAATCCCACTAACTCACGAATAGGAGAGGTTCTCATACTAGATCTACAGAGGTAGGCACAATAAGCCTTTATTGGCTGCAGTGCCTGGGATCATGACCCTCCCCATGTTCAATCTAATCTAATGTAATCTCTAGACATTCGCAGAAGGTGACCAACACCAAGACAGGGCTCTTTCTCCAGCTCTCCCTAAAACATATTCAAGAGACGCTGGCTTCTCTTCTAATGTTCTCATTTTGTATTCTCTCCAATCTATAGTGGCGTGTGCTTCACCTTAGAAATCCATCACCGTCGCCTTTAGTTTATCTGTCATTGCTTTTCTCAACGGCTCTGCCTCCTACCGTTGAAACTCTCAACGTTCGCGGAGTACATAACTTTTACCTTTCTATTCAAGATCTTGGATTCCACAATAGCCCATTTAACAGGCGAATAGTCTGGAAATTAAGTGCAGGTGCTGAACACAGCAAAATGATTATATCTAAGGTAGGTAAATATAGAACCAAAGAGACAATTTGCTTAGGAACAATTCTGCTTCCATTCTGTATGTTTCCAGCTATGTCATGATTACACGTCTAATGATCATCAGATATTTTTTGCTAATTCACTTACAGCAATTACAGAACTAATTGGCTTGAAAATTGTCTTAAAATTCGGAATGTTTGCTAAATATATAGTTAATCTTAATACTCATTTGGTAATAGCATTATGCAAACATAATCTGATGTGGCATATAGACAGATGATGTCTAAAGATTAGCCCCTCCCCCCACCGCCACAAATTTGTTTCGGAAAAAAATTCAAATAAAAGTGGTAGGTTTTGTATCACTTCCTTTTTGTAAACTAAGTTTAAAGAAAATCGTTGTAGCCATTTCCGAGAAAATCCCCGCCCCACCAAACTCCGAAATTTATAGTGTAATATTGTATTTCTGACTAAAAGATGTTGCTTAAACTTGGTGTTATAACGAATTTTGGACATTTCGCAATTAAGTGGTAATAAAAAAAAAAAAATTCTAAGCCAGTAAAACAAAGCAATATAGTGACGGAGTTTATTTCTCCTATACTTTTTATTTCAGTTTCCTGTTCGCAGTAGATTGGCTGTTGAATGTTGGGGAGTCCTAAGTCTCTCCCTCTCTCTCACCCCATTCTTTTTCTCCTACTTCCTTATTGTCAAAGTTACAGCTTTGTTTTATCCTGGAAAAACGTTTTCTCCATTCTTTTGCATTTCTTTCTTTTCTTTTTTGCAACGACAGTCATGTTTTGCACGGACAGAGGTCATCATCTCTGTTTGTGCAGTTTTTCACTTTCACTCAATTTCTATTTTACCTCTTCTACACACATTTGTAATAATTGTTTATTTATACATGGGGACTTTAGTGACCTAAACATTATTGAAAGATTAAAAAAAGAGAAGGGGAGAGTTTTCAAGGTTTATTGAAAATGATCGCACCCGAGGTTTATGGAAATTTAATATTTCTTTTTTTTTACGATCAGGACGATAATGGGTATGAGAAGGAGAGAATTGGGTTAGAAAGATAAATAAACTGGAAATAATGCCGAATACTGTATAATCAGAAAGTAACACAAACTGCCAGGACTTTACACGAATATAAAAATTGGTTGTGAGAGGTTTAGAGTTAGTGAAGAGAAGGGTAGTAAATGGTTGCTGACGCTTTGTAACTACTGTATAAACTGTTCTAAAGACTGTCCCCTGTAGGGCTAGGGCAGTTGTATTTAAACAGTCTCCCACTCTAGTCTGGCCTAAATAGCGAGTGAGATTCTCAATTTTTGTGTGTGTCTCTCTCTCTGCTTTAGATCTCTTTCGTCGGATCCTATTATAAGGCCAATGGCTACGGTTACCCAAAGACTAGAATCGCTACCCACATCAGTATAAATATTGAAAGTACTCTCTTTGGACGAAATTAACAAATACATTTTTTAGTTGGATGTAAAAAAAACATGAAGATTTATCAAATTGTCAATCTTATTCGGTTAAAAACCTCTGTTAAGAAGTCTACTCAAAATATATTACAGAATTTCCTAGTGAAAATTCACAAATTTCACATGATCGCCATAAAATTCTTTTTATAGCAGTGAAAATTGAGAATAAACTCTACTTTCTCTCCTTCTCTCTCTCTCACACACACACTTGTTTTCTCTCTCTTGTCAATCTGGTTGTATTGACATACATCACAGAGGGGTGGTTTTTATTTCATTTCCAACATTTCTAGTAAACAACGTGTATCTTCTGTATCGTCTCTCTCTTCACTTGTTCCACTTACAGCACTTGTTTAACCATTTCATACGTCACATGTTAAACATATGTTTGTAGCAAACTAAGTAAACATAAATTCAGACTTCAACAGAAATGAAAATATGAAAATCATGAGTAAATATCAATTATATGGGATACTATTCTACAAGATTTACTTTTTCCCTCTTTTCTTTTTAAGGAGAAAAGAAATACAAAAGCAATGGTATTTACATTAGAAAATGTTACTTCAGCTTTGATGGCTTGTCCAGTTTTTTTTTTTTTTTTTTTTTTAGAAAATATAATTTGACCTTTCAAAAACATAAGTTTTCATGAAAAATCCACAAGAAAAAAAAACATATTACTTTCTCTCTTGTTGCTAATCGCGAAATACTGGAGAGAAAAAAAAATTCAGTAAAGTCACCACTTCCTGTTGATCAATTTTAACCAAAAACCTTTCCTGTCACTAAACGATTTATTTTTAACTTCCTGTGATTTTTTGTTTTTTGTTTTTAAGATATTTTGTTCACACACACACACACACACACACACACCATTAAAAACATGTTGTGCGGGCTCAGGGAACCTCTAAACATGTATTACTAGTGAAAAATAAAACTCCTACACAATCGCAATACTTTCTCATACAGCGGTAAGAGAAAGTAATAATCACAATGTAAAAATAAGAAAAATAATAAGTGGTAAATTATTTAAAAGAAAAATAAAGATAAATGAATGTACGATATTAGAAATCCAACTCTCCACCTAGGAATGATGTTAACGCAATCATAGAAAATGTAGATTAACTGGCGTGTTGAAATATTGGAAAGTGTTGGAACTGAATGTATGTTTGTAACAGGTACCATTTATATTTTTATATATATATATATATATATATACGTATATATGTAAAACAGGTTTATCTGTCTGTGTTATAAATAATATGTGAAATTTCTAATGATATCTCTTTATAAAAATATTATCACCACAGCGCTGTCGTTCTCGTACGGCACGGTTTTATTTTTTTTTTATTTCTAGGGGATTATTGCACTGCGACCTGAAAGATCTATTCAGGCCTCAGGAAAGATCTATTCTGAAGGCTCCACGGAGCCTTCTCCAATGCACAGCCGGCCTCCAAGCAGCATTCTCTAGCTACTGACAATCCTGCCCATCACCGGACAGTGAGCTGTAGAGGTTCCTAGGAAGAGAAAATCTAAGGGCGGCATGCTGAACCCGGGACTTCCACGTTGCTAATCCACTGAGCTAATCCCTTCCTTCTCCCTTGGCTTTCGCCACTTTGTTTGTGAGACCCTAGTTTGTGTACTGTGTTCGTCCTTGTCTGTAAAGTGTAGAGTGTGTATAGTTTAAGTGTATTATATACTGTTATGATGAAGTGCATGGAGTACTGAGCGGTGGTAACCCGTAGGGTCGCTACTCCCCAAGTAACTGCATGCTGCAGATACCCCCCCGTGCGGGCAACGGAATAGTTAAGCAAAATAAATTTACAAATAACTATTAACCACCTGATTGATTTTTAATACTATTATTACTTTCTTAAAGGCCTTAAAATTATGATGAGATGTTTCTACGGCAATGGCCAGAGGAGTTTTTTAAAGAAAAAGAATTCTTTATTGCTCTGCGTTTCGGGTACCACTGGTGCCCTTCTTCAGGAGCTCTGTAAAAAAAATTTTAAACTCAAATTTTAAGTATATAGTAAGCACGCCGCGGTTTCCCCGTCGTTTAGTTCTGGTCTCTCCTACCTAGGTGTGCGACCAACTGTAGCTTTTCACTGTATCTCACGATGCTGAGTTAACACCGACTTTGCCCTCACGGAAATCGAATCCTGAATTCCCGGAACAAAGGCAAGGCACGTGTGGGCAAGGCGCAGTTGAGCGCTCTAAAAATACTGGACCAATTACATATAAAATTTGAAATAGCCGCCACAAATTACGCACAATTATCACAACTTTATTTTGTTTTGAATGTTTAAAATAAAAGTGATACGTTTTTATCTCTGAAGTAAGCCTAGCCTAGCAAGTTTAAAGGAAATTGTTATATTCGCTTTCGAGAAAATTTCAAAAACCCAAAAACCATTCTATTAAGTTACACTTCCGGTAACCATATATTATACTGAAGTAGTACTTTAGGGAAAAGCATAACGGTACAGTTCCCCAGAACCCCCCCCCCAAAGCAATGTTCCTGGCAAAATATTTCAAATAAAATGTTGAAATAAAATTTCGAAACTCTAACTTGAATGTCATACTTCCTCACACTAGGAATAAGAAGGAAAAAAGAAATGATGAGAGAATCAATCAAGATGGACTTAAAATCAAAGTCATTAAAATTTTTATTACACCATAATCAATTAAGATGAATATTCTCCAGTAAAATTTCTTTCAAACTCTGAATTACTTGGCAGTTCTTCATCAACGTTCATTGGTTCAAGTTTTGGTATATAACTGCCCAAACAGGTCATCTTTAAAAACAGATATAAAATGCCAGTTTGTTCTTCAAATTGATTTCTGATTGGTAATTTTACCCGCCGTACTACGCTAGTTTTTTGTATTGAAGTGGCCGCCGTCACAATTGCATCAATAAATTCTTGTCCAAATCTCATCTTAGACGTACCAATCAATATCGTTGGTGACATAATTCTTTCAATTACAGTACTGATTATCATTGGCCCGGCCACTATTTGATTAACCAAAGAAAATGGTGTAGTAACAACGATTTCCCTACGTAAAGACATTTCCTTTAGCTCTTCAATATCTACAGGTTCATCTGGTAATTTATTCGGATCAATAACTGCACTATCTCTGGTTGTTAAATCTTCACAGAATAGTAATATATCATCGTTGGTCATATCTTTCATTTTCTGTTTCCTTGATGATTTCTCCGTTCCTAGATCGTCAATTTTTATGGCGCCTTGTTTCATCAAGTTAAAAATCAATTCATTGACATTATCTACAAAATGTTCTTGGCGGACTTCTACTTCACCATTTGCTTCATACAGCGGTATGATTATTTTCAGTTTACTACCTAGATCGTCGAAATTCTCTTCAATAAATTTTAAATATTCCAAAGATAGCGAGCTCTCTGTTTTATCACTTTTCTCCAAATCTGAATCACTTTCAAATTCTTCTGTAATATTTACCAAACCATATGCGCCGGTCAATTGATCGAATTGTCCTTTTTGTAGTAAATCCACTGCACCCTCTTTACGAAATAGATCGTAATTTTCCGTATTATCAATGTAATCCTTTAATTTTTTGTCTACAATATTTTTTGGCGCATCACTGTCCTCTGTCGGTTCTTCTGGTTCTTCTTCGGCTAGTTCAGCTTCCAAATCGCCTAACTCTTCTTCCTCAGTTTCAGCCAGCTCCTCTTCTTCCGTTTCCCCGCCGGAAAATTCGCCACTTTCCTCTTCCATTTCTTCTCCGTCTTCTTTTTGTTTACTTTGTTTCCCACGTTCAATAGCGTTCAATGATTTCAGTTTTGCTATCAGTACACTATCGTTTAGATATACCCTTTTAACGCGTATCTCGAATATATAAATATTTTTATCTTCCATTTCGGACTTTAGTTCCAATGACTCAAATGAACACGACATTTTTCGTTAATTTGGTTTTTCTTTTTTGGTTCAGTAATTTAATTTGAGAATTTTGATTATTGACTTCTTAAAGAAATTAAAAAGTCCTACCTAAAAAAAAAAGTCACATTTCGGAAAAATTATCTACTAAACTAATTATTAATGCACTAAATTTTCTTTACATGTGATAATGTTTGAGGTCCATAAAATATGTTTTTTAAAAAAATCTACTTGAGTAAATAAATCATCTGTATTTTTGAGAAGAAATGATTTCGAAAATGGAAGTTATTAACAAAAATTGCTAAATAATCAATGTCGCAACAATTTCGAGTAGATAATACATAGTTTCAATACATAGTTTGATAAAAGAATTAACAAAAATCTGCTATGGGGGGACCGCTCACACGACTCTAATACAATTTTTCCAATTCTAAATGATATATAATAATATAATTGGAAATATAATTAATCGGAAATGACGTAATGAAGGTTCCTTTAGCACGAAAAAAACTAGTGTGAAACTATTACATAATTTTCACTTTTTCTTGTGAAATGACGAATTTCTCTTTAAACTTCAAAGTTTTCTCATTTTGTTCTAGCATAAAATATGATGGGCGGGTGAATAAAGCCAGACATGTAGCTTGTGAGGGATTGGGAGATGGCGGAACTATTCCCGAAGGCAAACCATTGTTGGGACTAAAGATAGATATACCCTTCATTACGTCATTTCACAAGATAAAGTCAGGTGAGGGGATAGCTTCATTTCATCGAGGATGTCAGGTGAGGGGATGGTTCCCCCGCTCACCTAACAGAGAACACTGGGCTTCTGCCATCATCATTACTAATCCTCGACCACCACGAAACCTTCCTCAACTCGTGAATGCAGAGCAAGCTCTGCCGGGCTGATTCACGATCCCGTGGTACCATTTTGTAGGAGTCCCTGCTAGAAACGCATACTTAAAGGCCTAGAATGGTCACCGGCCCGACCTTGGACAGGCAAGCTTGTCCAAAGCCTACGGTTTTTACAACACCCTCCTGACAAGGGCGGGACAAACCTTGCCATTCAGATGAAGCGGGTATTCCGTCCCAAAATAAAGCCAGACAGAATAAAGCAGACAGAAATGATTGAAGTAAGACCAGAAGAGCTCGCCAATAAGTTTACACCAAGCCCCGTATATAACATTTGAAGTCAAACAATTTTGCAGTACTACCAAAAATAATTTGGGGGGGCGGGAATGATTGAAATAAAAGTGATAGCTTTATATATGTACAGCTGGTATTCCAAGTTTCAAATGAAATCGTTGTAGCCATTTTCGACGAAATTCCAAAAAAAATGCAAAATACCTTATTTCCTTCAAATTTGGACTGCTAGCAATGTATAATTAATATTACAGAGGTGGCAGAAGCAAACAAAAACACTGTAATTTTGAGAAAAGCTTACCGCTATAGTTCCCAATAGAAATCCCCCTAAAAAAGCAATTTTCCCGGGAAAATGTTTCAAATAAAAGTGATAGGCGTTTATGTGTGTAGATGATAGTCTAACAACATTTTCTTTAAAAAAAAAGTTGGAGCCATTTTTGATAAAATCACGAACAACTGAGAAATACTATTTTATAAAACCCAGTGTGAGCTTCTTGCGATTTATCGTGTTCGTGATATTTGGTTTACACACAAAATATCTTAAAAAATAAAAATCCACAGAAAGCCCAAACTTGGTATATATCATTTATGTTCTACCATACCCATCAGAAACAAAGGTTACCGGCCAAATCCATCAACCGGAACCAATTGAAGTGCTACTTTACTGAATCTTTTCCAACGTTTCCTATGATTTTCTTGAAACTTCGTATTTTATCTGCATATATAAATACCTATCACTTTTATTTGTAACATTTTTCCATGAAAATTGACTATCTGGAGTAGTTCTGGGGGAACAGTAGCGTTAAGCTTTCCTCTTGGTAACTTTCCTCTTCAATACAATGAATGATTCTGCCACCTTTATAATATGTGTAAAACATGGTAGAATTCCAAATTTGAAGAATCCTTAACCGGAAATGCGGCTTTACAGAATTGGTTTGCATTTATTGGGATTTTCACGAAAACGGTTACAACAATTTTCTTTTTAAACTTGGAATGCTTGCTGCATAGATAGAAACGCTTTTCACTTTTATTTATAATATGTTTCTGAAAGTATGTGATTTTCTGAGAAAATTGAGTTTAGGAACAACCTGAAGGTGATGTGTTGGGAGCGGACATTTCCTTCTGTCGGCTCCCTTCCCTGGAACCTTCCTAGAGATAATATGACTAACAAATATAGTTTCGTTAGGAATTTTTCCTCGAAGCTAAGTACGAAAAGGGAGTGGAGCGAAAAGATCCGCCCTGGCTAGTATTAGTAAGTATGCCATTAAGTGTTATACAGATGGGTCTAAGGGCCTCGAAGGAACCGAGGCAGGGGTGTCTGGGACTAGAAACAAACACTCGGAACCCATGGGCGTGTTTCCCAGCATCTTCCAGACGGAAATTCACGTCATTGGAAGGTGCGTTCAGTTGAACCTTGACAGGAGATATCGGAACCAGTAGATAGTTATCCTCTCCGATAGTCAGGCTGCCATTAAAGCACTGAGCTCTTATGTTTCAGTTCGAAAATGGTGTCTACCTAGGCAGAAGTCACCCTATTTTGGGTGCTGGGACATGTCGGCGTGAAATGTAATGAGGTGGCCGACGGCCTGGCAAAAGAAGGCGCTGCATCTCCTTTCTTTGGGCCAGAGCCGTTTTGTGGAGTTAGCGGCCAAGCATTCTTAGAAGAAATCAAGAAGGAGGAGGTGGTGAAAAGAGCTCGTCTCTGAAACTCGTCCCGAGACTGAGGCAGGCCAAGGCCTGTCTGGGAGGTTACAACCTGGAAAGGTCGAAAGCCTGCATCAGTCTAAGCAAGAGCAAGATCCGTATCCTTACGGGGCACTACAGATTCAGGGGGACACCTGAGGAAGCTGGGCCTAAAAGATGGTGGCACAGCCAGATTCTGTGAGGTGATGGAGGGAACCCTGATACATCTACTCATAGACCGTGATGCCTTTATTCAAAGAAGATTTAGGAAGTCCGGGTTGTTACCAGATAGGGGAGTAGGAAATATCCACCCTAGAACCTTCCAGGATCTTAGGTTTCCTTAGGAAACTCAATCTGGAGAGGCTGCTGTAGATGAGCTAGCTCACCAGGGGAGGTACAATAGATCAATCAATGGTCGCGGTACAAAACCCTCGGAAAAAAAAGTATTGTACCACTGGGCTTCCCTTTGAAGATCAGCTTCAATGTGCTATAGTGTTGTGCACTGTAAACTGTGGTGTAATTACAGATAACAAGTTTACGATTGATTGTTTTGAGGTATTTCCGTTCACACACACACACACACACAAACACACAAACAGACTATTTGTTAAATATATTTTTTCCGTACTCTGGAAGCCTCAAAACATTGATTTCCGATGAAAACTGAATTTCGAAAAGCATGTAATCGCAATACTTCCTATTATTCTGCAAAGAGGAGGTGAATAGGAAATATGAATTTTTTGAACTTCTAAGAATTTTTCATTTTTTGAATTATACCTACATTTCAGGTCATGGACATTTTTTATAAAAAAATATCTATTGCCTACTCAAAAAAGTGATCAAACATACCATTTCCGGCAAGAGTTGAAAAATTTCATACGTTTCGTAACCGGTTTAAATCAAACAATCACTAATTATTTCAATGCCATCTTGATTATATTACTAATCTTAATATTACAGCTGTAGTTTATACCTATGCTATATATATTTAGTTATATGAAATGTTGATTACTGCTTGTTAATAAATACATGAAATTATTTGAACCATACCCTTTACACAGTGATTTGCAATTACTGCTTACAACAGGAAAGGTTTTGTTTGGTTGAACTATTTAACTATGAGCCAATCAAATACAATATACATACGTTAAATACATGCAAGAGTAATGAGTCAAGGACATTGATTTGAATATTTATGGCGTCTCTAGAATCTCTCTATGTCCAAATATTCTCACGTCTAAATGAACCAATTCTGTGTATACATATACAAGCACACATGTTAACACTGTGTGGGTGTGTCTATGTGGGAACAGAATATCCCAAAATTGAAAAATGGCAGGAACCTCATAGTTGGTATATAGTTTAGATACACCACCGCATCAACCATAAAAGTTTTGGTCAAAATCCATCTACCGAAATGTGACTTTACTGAATAGTTTTTGTTTTTTCACATTGACGCGAAAATGGCACCAATGATCTTTTTAAAGCTGTATTATCTATATACTCATAAGAGATTATATTAGATTCTATGAAGGTTGGCTATCCAACCTACGCCACCACGACCCCAGTATATATACAGGGTGTAACAGCAACCTCTGGCAATACTTCGGGATATGGTTTTTCACTTTATTTGGAATAAAAAATCTCTAATAAACCATGGTCCAATTCGTTTGCCTTCAAAAGTTACTCTTCATTTTGTAAAATTTTCAAATTTCCTATTTTTTCTCATAAAATTGATTATATCTCAAAAAGTTTTTCACAAAAGTCATATTCAATTACAGCTTTGGAAAGAGCATTAAATTTCCTATAAGATACAGAAGTTTTATTGTAATTGAATTAATTATAAGGTTTTTCAGAGACTTTAAACTCAACTCTACAGCGCTTCGACCGTTAAAAACAACTTTTCAATAGTATTTTCTTATAACTTTCTTTAAGCTAGCGTATGGTCCGGTTACAGAAAAAATATCTACATTTTACCAGCTTTCCAACGATAATAAATATCATGGGGTTTCTTTCTTGTTTTGTTAAAGAAAATGCGAAATAAATTAAAAAACAACAAAATGAAAATTGAGATTTGTTACAAAAATATCCTAAGATTAATTAATAATCCTGGAATGAACTTTGGAATTGTAATCTCACGATAGAAATCCGCCTAATTGTTATAAACCGAAACATTTAGTCGTGATTTAGATGGTCATACATTCAAAATGCCACAGTTCTCTGACATAGAATACCGAGATATGGTTTTTATTTATGGGTTTTGTAATGGCAGCGGGTCAGAAGCTGCAGCTGAGTATGGCCGTGGCCTAACAGGAAACCATACAAGCAGCGTATCAAAGACAGGGGAAACCGGTTCTGTGAGAATTAACTACCGAGGAAACTTTGATCGTTCCGTTTGAAACTTTGACCATCCCTTGAATATACGAAGATGGGCCCATCTTTTGCACTGCAAGCCATTCAACCCAATTTTCTCCATCTTTTGACTGCGACCATGGTTTTAGACATTTCAACCAGTCTTCATCTTCTTCACCGGAACTTGATGATAGCAAATTATTATTTTTTTTTTTTATTCTTGTTCGCAGCTTTGGAGACACAGATTTTCTTTTTGTCAGAATTGCTAACTTTCCCGTTTTTCTTGTTTAAGGCTTCATTTCTTTTAAGATCTGCCATGATTTGATTTAAGCTATGCAATGGTTACACTGTAACATCATGCTCTAACCAAGTGTAACAACTAACCCCACTGGCGCTATTTCACTAATTAATCCCTAAACACATAGGTCAAAGAATACTAGGGCAATCATATTGGATTGAAATCATTGTTAAGGATGTATGAATTAACAGTATAAGTATGAAAGCCTTGCCTTTAGTAATTTTCAGATCACAGCTTTCGGATTCAATAATAAAATATAGCTTTCACTATGATATTCCGAGGAATGTCACACAATGCCGCCATATGTAACAGAATCTTAGCGGGAACTGGATACAACAAACAGTACTCGCAATCTCTCAACTTTGACCACTTAGCAAGTGCTTCTCTCAGCCGATTTTTTTATAAATCATACCGTAACAACATGCCCCTGTAACTACAAGCCCCACCCTCCCCTACTGCAAATAAAAATGGTAGGCATTTATGTGTATATGTAAATAGCACATGAAGATCAAAGAGAATTATTGATGCCAGTTTCGGAAACAAAAAATTGCGTAAAACTGAGAAATAAAACAAGATCAAACAAAAACTGTAAAGTCGCACTTTCGGTTAATGAATTTTGACCGAAACTGTCATGTCAAAAATGAGGTGATGGTATTAAATCGGAATATCAATTTTGAACTTTCTGTGATTTATTTTTATTTTTTGAAATATTTTGTTAATAAACACAGATCATCGCTAATAAATTTGTTTGTTTGTTTTTTGTTTTTGTTTTTTTTACATACTCACTGGACCACAAAACATGTAATCCCAGTGAAAATTAAAGATTTCCAATATTTAACACGATCGAAATGCTTCCTCTTACAAGGGGGTTAAGAGGAAGTCAAAATACTAGGGTGGTGTTTCTGGGAAAGCTTAAAAGCCCAGAATATCCCGGAAAGCAATGTTTGCTTAGCGGCTTCCTATTTATCTAATCACTTTTTATTTCTCCATTACTTGAGTGAGGTTAAATAAAGTTGAAAGAGTTCTATAATAATATATTATCTATAAATAAATATAGAATCTTATATATATATATATATATAAATATATATATATATATATATAATAGATAATCTGTATATATTATAAAAGCAATTAACTGTAGATACAAGCTTGCAAACGCATGCCTAATTGGTGTATAAGATGAAAACATTTATTACCTCACGTTCTTAGATGATATTTTTATGTCACGAGGTTTGCATTCACTTTAATTATTTAGAAAGTTGAATCAATTTTTTTGTGAAATAGTGAGCCCAACTATTTTAGAAGTTATGTTATTTATTATACGTCGTTACGATCATACATGTGTATGTGTGAGTGGAAATTGTGGGCGCATTGCCTGTGCCAACCTATCCAAGCAAGTGAAATTCAAACCTAATAGACAACAGATAGCTCAAAAAAAAAAACTTTATCTGTGCAGTTTCAGCGTTTCAACTTTCAAGTTAAAGTATGTGGTCGTTTTTGGACAAAAATTTCCAATAAACTCAAAAATTGTATTCTGTAATAAAGGCATTTCCGGTTTTAACCGATATTCTTCAAATGTTTATTTTTTTGGGCTTAACTTTCAAATTGATATAATTTTTATTTAATGTGTAAAGAATAGAAGATTGCTTCGATTGATTGCGTAGCACCAAATTATTATTTTTTTTTTTTTTAATTTTGAACTTGTTCCAAACAACGATCTTTACCTGTTTAATTGATAGTAAATTAAATTTTATTATTTCTAATTTATTGCCTATTTTCCACAATTTATTTATTTATTATTTAGTTATTTTTTTTACAAGATAATAAAAATTTATGTCAACTGTTTATTTACATATCATCCCTATCGAAGAGTAATAAAAAATATTTAATTAAAATTTAATTAAAGATTACAATAAAAAAAAACAATTATATTAATAATAAAAATATTGTCGGTTTCTAATGGTTGATTGACAATAATACAAGTGATAATATAATCAATATAATGTTTAATTGCCTTGACACTAAAAATATATATATTTTAGAAAATTGAGCATGGGAAATATAAATTTATCACACATTTATTCTATTTGTTCAAATTTATTTATCGCTTACTCTATATGAGGAAGTGCCAAATTTGTAAATTGAATTTTCACCGGAAATAGGTTTTTTTTTATATAAGGAAAAATTACTCGAATTAATTACAATTTAATCAAACAAATTTTCTAAAAGTATTTCGCAACGTTTACAGTGTTTACTAGTGGGGCTGGCCATAATAAAGGGAGTAGGGATTATACTTGCTGAGCAGACGTCCGGAGCGTAGTCTGTACCAAAATCAACGAAGCTTCTGTAGTTTAAACTTAAACCTAATCTGTCAGTTGCCCCCAAAATCCTTCAAAAATCCAAAAATCTCTTTTAAAAAACAGCTATGATGGAGGTAAGAAATTATATCTATTTTAATTGAAGAAAATTATGAGAAAATGCGAGCCTTTTGGCAAAAAGGGTAACCCAGTTGGATTTACACTTTTTGCCAACAAGCTCGCATTTTTCTCATAATTTTCTACAATCAAAATAGATATAATTACTTGCATCCATCACACAGCATTATTGGTCAATCGATTTTCTCCAAATTTGGAATTCCATCAATGCTTGTAACTTATATTACCACTGTTGATAAAACCATAGATTGTACTGAAGTGGTACTTTAGTGGAAACCATAACGCTACTGTTTCCCCCCACAAACCCCAAGAAAAACAATTTTCCCAGGAAAATGTTAAAAATAAAAGTGATAAGTTTTTATGCGTGTGGATATAATACAAAGTTTGAGTGTTTTTCGCGAAAAAATCGCGAAAAACTATTCAATATTCTCGCACTTCCGGTAGATGGGTTTGGCCGGAAACCTTCGTGTTAGATGCGGAGGCAGTGTCTAAATGGAATATCAAGTTTGAGCTTCCTGCTATTTTTCGTTTTTCAGATATTTTGTTTACACACGCACACACTCTCACACACACACACACCAATTATCTTTTTTTAATACTCGGTGGATCTCAAGCTAAATTTTATTCCATTCCGTACAACTATTATTCTTTTTCATGGGTACCGAAAGGCGACTGATCTAGGCTAATGTTGCTCTTATTCCCTTCACAAAAGAAAGAAGCTTCTCCTAAGAGTATTCGCAGTCTACATGTCTGATTATAATATCTCAAGATATCCTTTCCCCTAACTCCTTGAGAGTGTTGCCCACCGAAATATGCTGAACCTAGTATTTGGTGAAACGCGGACATCGATCTAGAGAGTGATATACCATTTCACTGGTCCCCTTCGTCATAATTCTGACACCTAGACGTCCTGCCTATTTTGTATAAATTACTGGCCACACAAGCGTGACCAGGGATTCTCAATTGTATCCTGCTCAGAGAGAGAATATATTTGAAGCCCCGTTGTCTATTAACTTTTATAAATCTTCTAGCCTGGAGATACTCCCTTCGTAACTCTCCAGTGAGACGCTCAAATTCCGTTTACCCACATTATTTGACTGTTCTGAGGGCAACATTGCTTTAGTGACGGCTACTTCTGGCTCTGGACTACAAAACGGTAGTGGGGATCCCTTCTTCCAACTCGTCAGCCCTTTTATTGTCCCCTATACCCGCATACCCAGAAGAGCTCTACTTTAATCTTCTGTGGGAGGCTATTAAGCATTCTCCTATTAATTTAGAGCTTCAGCACGCTTATTCAAAACCTTCAATGCAAACTTGACAATCAGAGAATAACCTCACCCCTTTAATTTCTCTCTGCCACTTTTCCACCATGCAGCAGCATTCAATGAAATAAATGATCTCATCCTGGAAAACAATGATCATAATCCCCAAAAGCCACAGAATCTTCCTTTCCCAGCTCCCACAATCAAGCTATCTGCTCCAGCCAAATTCCCTACAACTAAATTATTTAACTAAATTTCAGTTGATTAATAGTTTGAGTTGATCAATGGCTAAATTTTCCCATTATTTAATTTAAAAAGAAAAGTTTTGATTACATAACACAACAATTACGCAGAAAAAACAGCTAGCTGATTTTATCTTTGATTTAAAAAAAATTGTTAAATACTTCCATTATAGAAAATAAAAGGTACATAAGAATCTATTTTCCTGTCTATAAACATTCACCTTCAAATTTACATGACAAATTAAAACATTGTTTTTCATAAAAATTAAATGCCGCTTGCAATTACAATACAAAGGATTTGCATTATAAAAAACCCCGCTATTTTAATTCATTTTTAGACAGTAAATTTTAATTCATTTTGTAAAGTGTGATGTAAAACTGATGTGCGTAGTTCTGTCCAATTAGTAAATAGTATGTCATTATGTGATGGTTATTAAATGGTGGATTAATAAAAAGCTTTTTCAATAACACATCGGAGAATTAAATGACATCTCTATTATTATCATTATTATTATTATTATTATTATTATTATTATTATTATTATTATTATTAATAGTAATAATATAAAATCTTGTGAAACACTCACACAAATTTATTTTACTATAGTTTTTTTTTTTAAATTTAAAGCGCTTCAACATCTATGGTCATTAGCGCCCGGTGCCTTCTCAATGCACTGCTGGCCTGCGGACAGTGTTCTCTCGCTACAGACAATACTGTCCATCACTGAACAGTGAGCTGTAGAGGCTCCCAGGAAGAAAAAAATCTATGGGTAGCATTGGACTCGAACCCGGGACCTCCGCGTGGCAGTCCAACGCGCTAACCACTTAGCTAATCCCTTCCCTTTTTACTATAGTTATTTCAATTATAAAAATGGGCGCTAATGACCACTGAAGTTGATGCGCAAAATGACAAATTATCTTTAAAATTTGATATTTTTACTTAGTTCTAGCATAGCGGGAATAGAGGGCAATAAGAGGGCGGATCAGTTGGCTAGGGAGGGATCATCATTACCATTTTGTGGTCCTGAACCAGCCCTGGCCGTCACAAAGAAGTTTCGCGATAAACAGATTAGACATTGGGAGATGAGAGTCTTGGAGAAACGCTGGGGGGACACGCAGGGGTGCCTCCAAGCTAAAAGATTTATAAAAGCAAGTAGGCAGGGAATTTCGGAGTATCTCCTGTCCCTTAGTAGGATGGGTTAGAGGACTTTGGTAGGGATAGTGACTGGACACACTTGGGTGTCCAGTCACGTGTTTAACATAGGGAAGACGTCTAGTCCCATTTATCAGAACTGCGACGACGGAGTTAGGGAAACGGTGTACCACTACTTATGTCAGTGTCCCCGTTTCGCTGGAACTAGGTTTCGTGTATTTGGGAGGGCACCACTCTCGCAGGATTGCCTGGGCGAGTTGGAGTTTAGGAATATTTTGGGATATTGTAGATTAACCGATAAGCTACCGGGCGAGATTAATTAAGGGAACATGAGGGGTATCGAGGGGATAAAAGCCACATAGGCTTAGGTCCCATGCCATTAGGCACCCGACTAATAATAATAATAATAATAATAATAATAATAATAATAATAATAATAATAATAGCTCTAACATAAGTAGAGAAGTGGTGGGAATAAATAAACCCAAGTCAAGTAATAGTTGAAGTCATAACACTGTTTTAACAGAAGAGAAGCAAAACCTACATAATATTTGAAATTTAACGCGACACGATTATTCAGATATCCAAAAGTAATCAATATTTTCGAAAAAAAATATTTCAAAATAAAAGTGATGCGTTTACGAGGGACGCACTCGTATATCTGTGCGTACAGCATTCCAAACTTAATGACATTCCATTGCAGCCGTTTTAAGGAAAATTCCAAAAAAAAATAAATAAAATCGCATATCCGGTTAACCAACAAATTTGGAATTCCAGCAATACACTTCATATTATATAGGTGACAGAACCATAAATTATACGTCCGGAAGTGGTTCTTTAGACGAGAGCTAAAAGTTGCTGCTCCTTCCCCCGAAAAACCCCCCAAAAAAAATTCTAGAAAATACCTCAAATAAAAGTGATAGATAGCATACGAAGTTTGCGAGAAACTAAAAAGAATTTTCCCTTACTGACGTCTACTCAATTTTAATTGACGTCAATTACAATTGATTGATATAATTATAATTTCTATAAATTAATTTAAACTCAGAATTTTGACAATTTATTTAGATCTAATAAAAGTATTTAGATGATAGAATTATATAATCAAAACTAAGAAGCAGTTTAAAAGAAAAGAAAACGCTACCCCGGCTGCCCGTAAACGCTACCCATAAATGACTTTTCTCGGAGAAATATTGCAAATAATAGTTTTAGTTCTTTATAGGTATGTGTAGTGTTCACATACATAGTTTAATGGAAATCGTTGGAACCATTTTAGAGAAAATTGGAGAAAACTGAAAAAAAATCTGTTCGGACAAAAAAAAAGTAAATGTTAAGTTGGAAATTTTGCGATATTCCATTTCTGAGTAATGGTGACCACACACGCACAAACTAATTTCTAAAAACCACTTTTTCAGACTCAGAGGACCTCAAAACATATATTTTTAGTAACGTAATCGGGAAATAGAAATCCTATCTTAGGAAATTTTATAGGAATGCCTTGGCAATCTCAATGACCTAGACAGGAACAACAGAGTTACTCTACTTTGGTTGTTAGGGTACGTTAACGTGGAAAGAAATGAGATGCCCGACACCCCGGGCAAGGAAAGACACTGTATTCCTCCCTTGTGAGGCCGGAGCCTTTCTAGTGGGATAAGCGACTAGTCTCTCCAGGAGTATGTGAAGAGATCACAGCTCTAAAGAAACCACTCTCAAGAATGAAGACTTGTTTGAGTGGCTCTATGACATTAATCATTGAGCGCCTCGAAAAATTTGAAGTATGCATCAGTCTAAGTAGAAGATTTCGCATGCTGACGGATTTTCTCACTCAATGGACACCTGAAGAAACTGGGCTTAGAACGCGAAAGACCAGCAGATCCAGTGGTTGAGATGGAAAAGATTTCAATGCACTCTCTAACGGACTGCGACGCTATCAACCAATGAAAGTTTGGAAGCCTGGATAAAGGAGAAAGATATATCTTCCCTTGTACATTCTCTGGTTCGGAGATTTCACAGAGATTCTAACTTCGAAGGGATGTTATATGGTGAATGGATTCACCTACAGTAAGGGGGTACAATTCTTTTGATCGCTAGCTCCTATTAACACACCGAATGAAGTCCAAGATCAAAATCTAACAATTACGCAATACATCTTTATATATGGTGTAAGAAGAAGAGAATTGGGTTTATAAGAAGAAATAAACTGGAAGTAATGCTGAACACTGTATAATGAGAAAGTAACACAAACTGCCAGGACTTCACAGGAATATAGACAATGGTAGTGAGAGATTTAGGGATGAGTTGAGTTAGAGAAATTGGTAGTGAAGAGAAAGTAGTAGTTGATTGTTGACACGTCGTAATTGCTGTATAAACTCTTCTAAAGACTGTCCCTTGTAGATTAGCGCAGCTAATATATATATATATATATAGTCTCCCACTCTAGTCTGGCCTAATTAGCGAGTCTCAATTTTGTTCTCTTTCTCTGCTGTCCCACACTGCAATCCTGGCATACCTTACCTAGTCTTTAATGTTTCATCACACCATCCTCATTATGAACGGTTTGGCAAAGAGCTATCCTTTGTATTTAGTTCTTGCCGTCATCTCTGGCGTCGAAACCTCGATCATTCATGCTTTTGTCATTTGCAAAACTCGCACTAACAATACTGAGACACGTTGATTCGTATGACTAATTGGTGTCTCCCGTAACCACACCATTGGAAAACTCTTAATTTATCACCAACCCACACCATTTCAGCAGATTTTCAGAGGCCATATATATATATGCAATGTATAAACGCTAACACCACAACAGAGCAATTGATAATCTAGGTCACCATATAAAAACTAAGATCTTTTATATCTATGTGTACACACACACACACACACACATCTTATATACACCCTTTATTCTATAATACTACAAAAAAGGACATTCGAGTTTTTGTTTATTTGTATTGTTGTTCCTTCTGACCAGCGTTTTTAACAGTGTAGTGAAAAGCCGTCCGAATCGATTTTTTTTATTAAAGAAAAGTGCTTTTGGAAAAGCTCGCTCCCTCCTCTTCCTACATATATATAAACCATTATTACTGGATGATCTCCAGTACTACAAGAGAAATATATATAAAACAACTCCACTTCAACTTTTTCGTTTAGTTTGCAATTTATTTATTTATTCACTACCCGACTTTAGTGTGTAGCTGATGGATATTCACAATATTATGAACAAAAAAACAAACATTTTTCCCATTTCAATAATGATATTTCCGTTTAATCCTAATGCAAATGATTTCAATCGTAGATCTGCCGCTAATCCCTAACGGGACTACTTTCTCTTACTGCTGATTGCTATTTGCTTTCTCTTATAACAGTACGAGAAAAAATTGCGATCTTGTCAAATAAAAACTGAAATTTCGCCGGAAACATTATAATATATGCTCCCCTCAGAATAGAAAAAAACAAAACAATATCTGGTATGCAACACTCAGACGACTATCCTGTCACCAGTCAATACAGTTATACATATATAGAATGACAAATTATCTTTAAGCTCCAAATTTTACTAATTTTACTCATTTATCGAGGTTAGGAAAAGTACAAACTACTAACCCAGACATTTAGAGAAGGGAGTACAATGTAGTCCAGAAGAACGCGCCTATAACACGAAACAACTCATATAAAATTTGAAATTTAACGTAATAAATCCCAATCTAAAAATCTTTTCTTTTTTTTTTGGAAAAATATTTCAAAAACAAAAATGATAGGATTGTATACAGTTAGGAATCCAAGTTTACAGAAAATCGTCACAGTTGTTTTCGAGAAAATCCCAAAAAACTCAAAAAAAAAAACCTATTGTGTAAAGTCGCACTCCCGGTTAATGGATTTTTCCCGAAATCATTTTGTGAATTTAGGCTTAAGTCTAAATTGATTGAATAGTTCTAGTAGGATTAATAGAAGCTCTCGATCTAATTATCTGTAGCTCTGTCTACTTCCATATATTTTCGGGTAATATAATAATATGGCAAATGGAAGATCTGGGAAGAGGTGAAGCTACAGCTGAATCCTGAGAAGACTATGACTATGGTGATATAGCTAAGCTATGAAAAGAGAACACAGTAGAATTTGCTCCTACCACCAAGATATCTGCAGCAGCGACGGCTTCAGGCGGGCTCTAGCCTAGACCCTTCTACGCTCATAGCAGACATAACAGTAGTATGAAATAAGCTATATAATTAATAACAGTGCAGTTTAAAAAAAACTGCAACATTAATTAACACACAGCTTATTAACCACTTTTTTCAGTGATGGCAGAGTAATAGGCTACAGGATGGCAGGGTAATAGGCTACAGGATGGCAGGGTTATAGGCTACAGCGTCATCCATTTTCAGGACTAGTTGCATATATAGGTAGTGGGAGAGAAATGGAACACTTTTAAGTATCTAGGATCCTATCTAGTATTCCTGCTGAAACTTACATATTCCACTGAGTCCTGGATCCTTAGGAAAATAAATAAAAACGCTATTATCCAAGCAATGGAGATGCAATATTTGAACAAAATAGAAGGGAAAACAAGAAGTGATAAAGTCAGGAACGTGTAAATCAGAAGGAACTTGCAAGTAAAGCCCGCAGCGGAAATTGTTCGGCCAGAAAATGGATGTGGAAGATTGCCGGAGAAAGATATATGAGACCAGGGTAATAGTTACCAGGAAAAGGGGAAGACCTAGGAGAATTTGAGAGCGTGATATTCAGCGGAGTTTCCAAGAGAAACTCTGGGATTAGAAAATAAGGAAAGAGAAGGTTCAGGATAGGGATAGTTGGAGAAGGCTCGGTATGGTCTCGGACACCACTTTACCAGTATAAGAAGAAAGATTAAGAAAGTGATAATTACTGTGTGTGTGTGTGTGTGTATGAATGTTTTACAGTGTGAATGAATTACATTAGATTTTTTATTTTATTTCAATTAAAGATTTTGACACACAAACATATTCCCAAAATGTGCGTGGTATTTTTACCAATACCTCTATCGTCCCCGCCTCATATCCCAAGAAAAGTAAAAGGATAACCGAATATTTTTAAAGATAAATTTCAGTGAAATTGCCAATAGTTAGGTTAATCTCTCCTATGCGGTTATTACATCGTCAATAAAATAATATAAATAAACTGACATTGGTTCTTTTAAAGTGGACTGTATTTTAACATAGAATAAAGGAAGATTGACAAACTTAAACAATATAATATGAAAGATTAAAATATTTGCATCTATTAATGAAATCTGATTTTGTGTTATATCTCTCTCGCATTAAATTATTAGATAAAAGGTGTTACTTGAGCTGTGCCGTTGTCTTCCGTACATCCGCTCTGGTAGATTTTGGTTGATAAAAGTAATAATGTTGTTGTTGCTGATGATGATGATGATGGTACGCTGATGCACAAAAGGTTGAAGGGCTGGTAGGGGAGGAGGAAGGTAGCACCACTTCCACAATGGTAGAAATAGGTGATGATACACAGACGTACAAAAAGGTCGAGTAATATTCAAGGTGTGGCCACACAAAATTGGTAACAAATTCAATTAACTAACATGCGCACCAACAGAGCAGCAAAGCAAGTGAACTCTATATTTGAAGATGACTCTTTGTTCAAAAGGTAAATACATGGCAAGTTCAAAGTACGGTCGAGCGAGACACGGGATCAACTCACACTAATAGCGAGGGAGAATATAATGATTATTGATAGGGTTGTACGAGTATGTTGGATTAATAAAATTTCAACTTTGCCTTATTTATTCACTCCAAGGACGCTCCAATCAGATTGCGCTGAATTCGGTAAAAATTGATTTACAATGTTTACTGCTGCTACTAGTAAAGGGAACAGTATTGACACAAGGTAGACTGGGTTAGTGGGGTACGAGAGGATTTAAAGGTTTTGTGTAAATACCAGCTTGGAAAGCCTGCACGCTAAATTTGGCATTCTGGACCAAGTGAAAGCTGACTCTGCTTTATTGTTCCCTAAATATTGAACCATTAAAACGAAGTTTGTTTTATTAGAGAATAAGTATAACATAAAATATTGGTGAGAAACACTCACACGACTTTCTCTTACTGAGAAAGGAACTTTTTCTTCACACTTATAATTTGGATTAGTGTTTAAAACCATTTATGGAGAAAATCACCAAAAATTGAAATATCTACTCAGTAAATTCCTTTATTTGTTTATTTATTTATAAACTGTTTATAAGTATAAAAACTCAGTACTGCAGAGATTAGTGGCAAACCAAATACAGAAACAAACAAAAGTTGAAAAATTCTAGATAGGACACTTAACACCACTTAAAGGAAAGGATAAAATGCAAAGTTATAGTAATAGATTATGAAACCTGGTTAATAATATTGTGCCTAGTGTCAATGACATGGCAAAGTCATTGACATCGGCAAAGTACACCAAAGAAATAATTTACAAAAGGTGAAAACAGTGACACTGTTGGCCGCCGATAGCCACGGTCAACCAAACAAACAACAAAGCCTTTTCATCAATTCTCACATCAAAAGGCAGGCACCGCGATAAGTATGGCCACTAAATAAGGTCAGAAACTACGAAGGTCGCACAAGGCCGCACACTAAGACAGAAGATGTCTTGGTGTGAGTGTGAACAACAGTATATATAAACTGTATGATATACGACGACAGGATTATTATATCATCTACGACCAAACTATACACGAGCGGCAATTCACAGTTATATTCAACTTATCATTCTCGTAGTTGTGCACTTTAGTTCGTTATTTTAACCATTCTAAATTATCAGCTATTTATCTTCTATTTATTATTAAGTATTTTATTATAGTTATTAGTTACCATTTATCACGTTTAAATTATTGTTAAAATACAGTTTATTTTTATATAAAAAACCGTTTAATAATTCGAGCACTAACTTCCAAATCTCTCAAACTAACTTCCGCCCTCTTCAAGACATCTGCTACTCCAGGAATCACACATCAAACGATTCCATTACATCTAATATCTGATTCCATTACACTAGTTTTAGACTTGATCCATTGTACTGCATTTAAGTATGTAATGATTACTGATATAAAAGAGATTTCCACCTAAGTGCAGTCACCTTAAATTTTATTATTTTATTGATTTTTTTCATTAGAATTTATTGTTAAAAAATCTGTTATGGAAGTCAGGGCTGTTAAGATATTTCTCCCTAAATAGGACAATTTATCAATAAATGACTGGGCCGTTCTGTTCGTCCTACAAAACATATAAGCTGCATTTACTATTCCTCTTACGTTCAGTTCCATTACTGATTGCGGATTATTAACCCTCAATTGGCCAATAATTCTTTTTTTATTTAAACTGATATATTTTATTATATAATCTTCCAAATTAACATTATTTTTAATATACTGGTAAATTGGGCTGTAACTGGAGCAGAGAATCCGCTCAATATCTTCTGCCAATAGTTTTACTTCCCATGCTTTTAAAATTTGTGTTTTAAATTCCTTTAACTTAGCAGCATCTTGCTCTAACCGCAGCCATTCACAATCTATTTCAACTAAAAGATTTCTTACTTGAGAACAGCAATTGAATTTATTTATTCGCTCACAGTTAAACACAAGCTTATTGTAGCAGATTTTAGGTAGCCTGTTGTTAGGCATACACAATAGTTTGAACCACCAATTTATAATTCTTTTAATTACTTTTAATTTTAATTTATTGAGCCCTAGTTCTCGTCTAACTATATAGTTGGGCGTACATCTTGGCCAGTGGAACACCGACTTAAAGAACCGGGTTTGAACAATTTCAATTTCGTTTAGATAACGTACGTTTAGAAAATTGGATTCACTGCGTTTGCTGCTACGTTGCTTTTATTAATCATTGATTTGTTACAGTTGTAAAACAGCCCTGAACTAGAAAAGGGTACGTCCAAGTAGGTGTAAGATTTGGAAATAGACACCTGGCTCTTGTTTGTAAAAAGACTTTTTTTTATTTTACCACTTTTTCGAAAAATCAGAACTTGGTTTTTTCAATATTGACTTCCAGGAATTATCTCTACAATATTCTTCCAATGCTAAGAGTTTCTTTTGGATCTCGACAGGTGTATCGGCCAACAAGACCATAGCAAAGGCAAATAATAATAATACAGAGACCCCATTTTCGTGCGACATGGCTACATTCTGACACTCTTTTTGTACCAAAAATTCTTTTATATTATCAATAAATATTGCGAAAAGTAATGGCGATAAACTGTACCCTTGCAATGTTCCCTGTGTAATACGATACATATTTCTAGACTCAGTAAATTCGCTTTAGAGGAAACCATAATCCCACCCCTTCCCCAAAAGTACCCTTAAATGAATTTCCCCGGAGAAAAGTTACAAATGAAAGGTGTAGATCTTTGTATGTGTAATTCATATAAAAGTTTAAAGAGAAAATTACAAATACTATAAAAAAAAAATCCACTAAAATCGCACTTCCTGTTGATGGATTTTGACCGAAATCTTGCCGCCCGTGTCGTGATAGTACTTAAAGTTTGAGCTTCCTGCAACTTTTCGTATTTGAGATATTCCGTGCAAACACACAGCCACACACATACATTTAGACCATTTTCTGAGAAACCACTTTTTTGTACTCAGGTAACTTCAAGGCGTGTATTTCCGGTGAAAATTCGATATCGAAAATTTGACACGATTACAATACTTCCTCTTACTAGCAGTAAGAGGAAGTAATACAAATCAATACAGTAAATAATAATAAGCATATTAGGTTAACACAACTTAGGGGGATTATTAAATGATGTAAGATCCTCCTAATCGTTTAGTAAAAATTTATCAAGGTAGAACAGGGCCCCTCCAAAATAAAATTACTGTACGATGTTGGCGGCAAAATTTAAATTTGTAGCAAATATCGAACATACATATATATATTCTGGGATGTTCGGGATGTTTTTAGATGAAATCTCAGCTGGCCGAGCTTGTAACCTTACTTGAACCATCTATCTTTATTGTTCTATATGTGACAAAATGATATAAATAAAAATTAAGCCAATGACAGGACAACAGAGATATACCCTTAAAATAAACAAGGTCGCCCAATAAAATTTTGTTTAATTTATCTTTATGTATTATTGTTACCAAGTTGTCTACTGTTTGCATAAGTTAACAGATGTTAATACTTTCTATGCGTGTACACACCACCTGTCTAGAACAAAGTTGTTCTTCAAACAAGTATACACCTGTAATTAGTTACAGTAGAGTTTGACCTCCAGTAATGGTCGGGTCATATCACTTATACCAACTTAAACTTTTAACAACTTTCTAATTGCCCTAAATGATTTTAAATTAAAATAAAGACATTATCATTAATGCATTGCAATTTAATATAATTTAGTAATTGGCGATATATGGCGATTGAAATATATTTCATGAAACTTAGCCTATAAAATCGTATTTAAACGAAAGTTTTTTTAAAGCTATATATATATATATAGAGTTGGTAAAAATACATAAACATAAAACTGATGCATGGATTTTTGTATCATTATGGAAACCAGAACTATTATTTTCTTCAAAAAATGGAGATCCGGAATATTTAATTATTTTTCACTCTTTATTCTCGGAAATTTTGTGAATTTCTCGGAAAGCGTGCGAAACTATCTCCTTTAAACATGAACACATACTAATCACAACAGCCATTTTAGGAAAATTCCTAGGGAAAACGGTTATGTTTAGATTTTCCTTTAAAACTGCTAATCCAGTATTTTCTGTGATTCTGCCATCTAAATAATATTAGTGCCTCTCTATCTGCTATTTACCGCAAAAGAGAAAGTGGATTGGCCACTTCATCACAGAAATTGGCCATGTTTGTAGGGATGTCCTAAACTAAAAACACGAATTGGAGGTTTTCAATTGCACCATGCAAATAGCGTGAACGATTCCTATTGGTTTTCTGTATCTATCGCTTTAACAGCGTCACAGTTACTATGTGCTGCTGGCACATAAAGTTAACCAACAACATCATTCTTCAACAGGTATTAAAACATGCAATTGTAGTTTTAAATCAGCACGTTTTTGTTAGCATTTTAAACGAAAAACGGAATACTACAAGATTTCTAAATTATAAACAATACCGGGCTAACACTGTTCGCCAACGCTTCCATACCACATAGTCCCTTGTCACAATATCTCTACTTTTATTATCTCTCATTAAAAACGGAAATGTAAGCTGCGTAGTCAAAATGTCAATAGGTTTGTCTTCAACACCATCATCCGCCGCTATAACAATACGCACAGCAAAAAACACGCACTCACATTTATAAATTGTACACTTTACTGTAGGGAGAGACACTTTATTTGGAGAGGGACCCACACCTAGCTATCCAAAGCCCCACTGGGCCCCACATTGCAACCCTAAAGAAAAACAACAACAAACCGGTTCTACAACAAATATTCAGACCCGGGTCTAACCCAACTATGATTCACTGCAGCCTGGAAAATATCAGCCATAACCTTAAATGAAAATAGCCTAAGTTCTTCCACAGACATCCTCTTCCTCAGAACTCAAGTAATCTGTCATAAGATAGATGGGTGTTTCTTCCTTGGTCTCACAACCTCTACAAAAAGGATCTGGACCCATTAAGCAGAGGTGTCCCCTTAAACTACAATGCCCAGTAAAACATCCAATCAGTTGTCTGACAGAGGTCCGTGAAAGACCCAGCAATATCTCATTAATAGCCCTGTCCGGACCCCAATGAGCATCTTGGCCTACCTACTCAGCTCATCTATAGGGATGAATGCTGTGAAACTATCCATCTACTGGAAGAATGACAATTAAATGAACAGCGCCACTTAGCTTATGTGAAATCAATGTACACTAAAAAAATCATTTTATTATACTCGTAGTTTATATTCTTCCATCTATATAATTACCTATATAAATTATTTAATTTATTAATTATAAATAAAATAACTGTAATTGTAGTGAGAGAAAAATCATAAATATACCGTTTATCTTTATCAAGAAAATAACAAATTATCAAACATAATAAAGTTCCAGTACAAAACTTATTGACAAATTGCTGATAATATATTAGGCAGTTAGTGGAAAAATGGATGACTTAGAGAAATCGGTGATAATTTATTACCTATTGATTTTGGTTTTTTCTATTAGATTCAAACACTTTATATACCTTTATTTAGTAAGAATTTAATACGAAATTAGCCTACATGAATATATATATTATTGCTTTGTGTCAAAGTTAGAAGGTGTCACAGTTAGAAGTAAAGGTCATATAGTAGTTGTAATTTGTTGTGGATACAAGGTAGGCGGGGCAGATGTTTTATAATATTGCCATCTAGGTTATAATGAACATAATCACAATGTACTCCTATATAACGTTTTCTCCAAAAACAAGACATAAAAAATTGGTACTCTTATTCACAGAACGTGGTAAATTAGTCCCATATATGACGCGTATCTAAATTTAATATTTTAACATTGTTTTTGAGTTTTCTTGTTAAGAAGCGCAATATATGTACACTTGGCTGTCGTTTATATATGTGTGTAAGGAAACTAATGTAATATTAGCAGGATTTGTTGGTTAAAATGAGAACTGACGAACTTACACTAAACTCAAAATTTATATTTGAAAGATTTTTACTGAATAAAGAGAGAAGAGAGTTATGGAATAGAGTGACTGAACCAAGAGTTATGATGACATTGTTGGTAGTGTGATGAATGTAGAATTATGTTTAGTCTGTTGTGTGGCTAGAAAAATTAGTATAGACAATCATTCAATTTTCTTTTAAATTGCCGGTAAAGCGCTCCGTTTGTGGATCAACTTTCACAAAATTTTAATTTTTCCTTCTAAAGCTGTACGTATTATTTTTCTCAACTTTTAGGTATTTCTTTAAGTTTCAGTTTACAGGGCTAAAACTCATAATAGTTTCTATGATTGTCTGTTTTGTTTTTTCGTTTTATCGAACAGCTTAAGTTTTGAAACAAGTTATTGAAAGCCTTCTCTATGCAGTAAAACTAAATTTGAAATTGACCCACTTAAGTAATCAGTACTGGAACTCATATTTATTGGTCTGATTGGGACATATTTCCTATAACACGATTTCCTATAACCCGGAACGTGCCCACACCCGCGTTATGCGGGAGTCCACTGTACTTTTCTAAAATTATAGGTTTTTTTTTGTTAGTTATAAAGTTAAGAAAGTTCTCGTAATCCAAGGAAGTATTGCTGTTATTTAAAATTTTGGGAATTGAGTTTTCACCGGAAACAGATATTCATACAGCACCCTCGAGCTTGAAAAAAATAGTTTAAACGAATAGTTTGTGTGTGAGTGTGTGTGTGTGTACTTGTGCGTGTACATATATAATCATTATACCTTCCGATAAATTTCGTGTAAAACTGAAAAAAGACGCTACTTTCTCAAAGAAAAAACACCCTCTTAGAACCCCTCTAAAATCAATTTTCTCTGAAAAAAAGTTTCAATCAAAACTAATCAAGATCATGTTGATATCTTTATCGTGAAAATCGCAGAGAAAACTACAAAGTAAAAACAGCACAATATATTGTAGTTTGCGGTCTTAGTTATTTATATAAAAGTGATAGTTAATATTGATTTATTAAGTATCTTATATACTTTGTTTATAAACGTCATTGTACTTTATTGTTTTAAGTTCTAATATTATTTAAAGTTTTGTGTGATATAATACATATTTATAAAATTGTTTTTGGAATAATTCCATCTTTATTAAACAGCTTAAATTTAAATTACTTGTTTATTAAGAAGAGGCTTGGAACATAGAATAGGCTGGCCTACAATGTAGTCGATTCTCTGGATAAACACCAAAGTTTTCATATTTAGGCCTCAAATTTACACCTCAAACTTCCTTGAAAACTCCATTTTATAAAGTTGACATAATCTTAATTAATTAATACTTTCTCTTAGAACAACAAGAGAATGTAAACAATTGTAAAGTAAAATGGAAAAAAAACAAAAACAAAAAAAATAAATCTTATATAGGTATTTTAAAATATCTACTGGTATTTCAAAATAAATTAATTTTTTTCAACTAAATAAAGATTCAGCACATTTCCTTCTTACTTAAAAGTTTCTTCTTTTTTTTTTATAAAGAGCTAAGTAATTTTCCACTTTCATTGAAGCAGAAAGTTGATTGTTGCCAAAACGCCTGTATATTTTATAGGGCAAAAGGGGCAAGAGCTTTGAAGTTCGCTTTTTTTTAACTTTTAAATAATTAATTAAGGAATATGCCATTTCTCTCCCTCTCTCCCTCTCTCTCACTCACTCTCACTGCGTCACTTTCTTTCTTTCTTTTATTTTCTGATCCGAGATTCGGTGTTAGGGAAGGAATTTAATAATCTATGTTTTTCCTTCTTTTTTCTTGATAATTCTCACTGTTAAGAAAATGTTTATTTATTTATATATTCCCCCCTCCCTCCAAATAAAGGATTTATCTTCTTATTTTGCTCAGATAATGAGAATCTAGTTTTCCGTTAATTTTATTTTATTTTATTTTTTTCATGAAACGGATGAATTAAAAATTATAATTCAGAAACAATTTTTAACAATAATATATTTCTTCTAGTGACTGAACTTTGTTCAGCCAACTTAAAATACTCTCTCAAGGGTCCTCCGCACCCTTAACTATCTCAGGCGGCCCAATTTTTCCGGGAAGGTGCCGATCTGCACAGTGCGAATGGTCTACATTTATGTGTGTGTGTGTTTTTTAACAGAGTAACTCAAAAAGTCGCAGAAACCTCAAAATTGGTATTCCGATTAGGCAATACCACCGCATCAGGCAGGAAAGATTTCTGGCAAAATCCATAAACCGGAAGTGCGCGACTTTACTGGATTTTTTTTTTTTCAGTTTTTCGTGATTTTCTCGAAAATGGCTTCAAGGATTTTCTTTCAACTTCGTATACTACTATCTAAACACATAAATGAGTGGTTCCGGGAGGAGGGAACAGTAGCGTTTTGCATTCCATTAAAATATCACTTCATTATAATATATTATGGTTTTTACCACCTACTTACTACACTATTAAAAACATAGAATTCCAAATTTGAAGAAAATCGGTTTACCGGACGTGCAGTTTTTGCAGAATAGGTTCTCGAGTTTTTTGAAATTTACTCGATAATATCTGGTATTTTATCCGTCGTAGCATGCATATTGATTTTGTTCCTGACCGGTTTCCGGATTTTCATCCATCGTCAGAGCAAATTCACCCAGTTCATGTAGAGAGTTCACTTCCACGTAATGTTTCTGTTACACTCACACTTGTTGGTTGTATATACGTGGGGAGGTTATAAGGTTATGTTACTATGTGTGTGTGTGGTGTTTTTCATGACAAAATGAAATTATTATAAATTAAGATTAGTCACTTTTATAATAGTTCCACTTTGTTATGAAACACACACACACACATAGTAACGTAACCTTATAACCTCCTCACATATATACAACCAACGAGTGTGGGTGTAACAAAAACATTACGTGGAAATGAACTCTACACGAACTTGGTGAATTTGCTCTGACGATGGATGAAAATCCGAAACCGGTCAGGAACAAAAGGAATATGCATGCTACGACCGATAAAATACCAGATGTTATCCAGTATTGCGGACCCACCCACAAGTTGCTACAACAATTTTCTTTAAACTTGATGCATAAATTCGAAATGTATCACTTTCTATCGGCCACATTTTGCTGGACAAAATTGTGTTTAGAGTGGCATTGGGGTGGACTATCAATTAGTTTAAAATTAAATTTGCACATTATGAGATAGAGCGCTCCACATAAGACCGCGTAGGTATACAATTAAAATCCTCACCACCATTTTTATGGCCAGCCTAACTAAACATTATGTTGCAGTTTTTTAAAAAAAAAATATTGATTAAATTTAGAGTGAGAGAAAATTGTGCGAGTGTTCCACACTAGAATTTTTTTAGTTTTTCATTTTTCCTGCAATCGTTTCGGGCAATGTAGAAGATTAATACTGACTCCTTTTTTTTTTTTTTAATTTAAGGAACACGGGACTACCGCATTGCTAGTCGAGCAACCACTCCCACTGAGCTAATCCCTTCCCTATAAAATTAGTTTTTTGATGTTTATTAACATGGTTTAGGCGCTCTGAGGTGGAAGCCCAGGGGTCACATACAGAAAAGTCTGTCATATGCAGACTGTGAAAAAAGGAGGACCAAAGTGAACGCATAGCCTGAGTTTCTGAGTGAAGCAGATTTCTCTGGTTACGGAGTGATTTAAGAGTCATGGTAGGTTCAGGAAGCATCTGTACAAGGTGGGGGTAATAAGTTCGGAACCCTTGTGCAGACTGTGTCCAGGAGGAGGAGAAAACGCTCCCCCCCGGCTCTTTGATTGCGTACCAATAACCAAATTGCGATACGAAACCTTTGGCCACACTGCGACCTGAGGAGATAGTAACGCAAAAAGATCTAGTAGTGAAGGCCCTTAAAGTCCTTAGGAGGGGTGGGTTCACCTACTAGAAAATCGGGGATAGGCCACCCGAAGCGGAAATCTAATCTAATCTACCATGGTTGCTAATATATAGTATTTTAAATTGTTCAAAACTGGTTTGCATTATTGAATAACCGGCAACCCCTAACTTACCACTCCCCTAAGTTATATATCATTTTAAAGATATCGTCAACAGCACGTAACCCCCTCTTTCTCGGGGGATTTCTCATTTAATACTAAATGTGCTAAATGTTAAATATGATAAAGACATATAAACATTTTATTCCTAATAAATCAAAACATTTTTTTTATTTGAAATTTCATTTACCTGACAAATAAATATGTTTATTTAAATGTAGGCAATAAATTTCCAAGCATTACAAAATAAAAATGTACGCTGCAATAGAAAAATATGGTAAGGAAAACGATAATAAAAAAAGTAAAAAAAGGAAAACTCTATAGGTGTATATTTTCAATACGAGATATATACATGTGGGGGGGGATATAAGTATTTTTTCCTGCTTTTCAATCGGTGGATTAGTTTTCCTGAGATGTTTTGTGCACGAAAAGAGAGAGAGAGAAAACTCTCGATTCGTTGGGCTTTTCCTTCATCATCATCACTATTTCTTTTATTTATTTTTATGATACAGTTGGCTTACAATATTGAAAATGTATTCTGGGGTAGTTGAATAGAGGGGAATTTTTTTTAATATTTCCCAAAATAAAGTGTATATTTAAAAGTTTGGCCTTTATTTTTTACTTTATCCAAGTTTTAAATTTTATTTAATTTTCTCCAAATAAAAACGTAAGAAAAACTAGCGTAGACTTTCTCTTACACCAGTTACTGCAATTTAATCAAGAATTTTTCATTAAACTTACGACGTCACATTGTTTAATTGTGTGCTTAGTCATAATAGCAGGGTGGGGATTTCACTTATGTGGAGCACTCTATGTCAAAATCAACAAAGCTTGGGGCAAATTTAAATATAAACTAACTTAACAGGCCCCCATTATTCCTTTAAAATAATTTTTTTCCTTTTAAAAAATCTTTGGTGCTATTTTCGAGAGAAATCATGACAAAAACTGAAAACAAAAAACCATTCAGTAAAATCTTTTTCGGACTCAGTGGACCTCAAAACATACTCGTATATTTTCGGTGAAAACTCGAAACTCGAAATTTTTAACACGATCGCAATACCTTTTTTAACAGTACTCACAGCTAAGTAAACAGCGAAATAATCGAAAACTTTTCTGGAATTAGGTAAAGTGTCTATTTAATATAGTTCAGGGGCAAAGGACCATTGATGATGTGCACCTTTCAAAATACAAAAAAAAAAAATTCTGGAATTCTCGAGATATAGATAATGCAATTTTATTGTTTTGTTTTAATTATTTGTTTTATTACTGCAAGAGATTCTCTTATTGCTGAGTCTAAGTTTCATCGACGACGCCCCCCCTAATCGAATTTTCAATCTCCCTTAGTCCTTCTTCTCCTGTGATTTCTTTAACTTTGACAAGGTCTTTCTTTTAATTTTGAGTAATTTGAAATGACAGCCTCGATATAAAGCAAAACAAAAAATTAAAAATAAATAAAAAACAAAGTACTTACGCTTTTTCTTTTCGCTGTTGTTTCTTCTTGCGAAAGACTCTTTTAACACGTAGCAGTAGAAATGCTGCCCGATCTATACTTAATCCTGTCACAGAATCTTTACGTTCTTCCCCACTCATCTGAAACATTTTAAAATGCAAAATATTAAAAAAAATTAAAAAAAGAAGAAAACAATTGTTAATTCTAAGATTTCTTATAGAGTGCTATATTTTGTCTGCCTGTTTATCTGTCTGTTTGTACTGATATCTTATTGAAAATACTTAAAATAATTTATCAGAATTTGGAATATAAATAGTATGGATTTTCAGTTGCAACATGGATTTTATTTATCTTTAGTTTTTATTATTAGATAGCGGTATTTAGGGGTAGCAGCAAACATTGTCATTTATGCATATCAGGTAACAAATAACTAGAAATTCTAAGCACATCTTCAACATGTAACTGGTAACACGATATCGACTAACAGTTCTACACATGACTAGCCCTGCATTTTTGAAGTGCATTGATTGTCTTAAGTACCTTTATCTGGGTTTATATAAAATTCAGTTTTCATTAGAAATACATAGTTTAAAGATCTCTTAAGATTATAAAAAAAATCTGGTGTGAAACACTCACACAACTTTCTCTTACTCCAGTACTCAAAATTATAATTGACAAATTTTATAGTTAGTGTACCAAATTTAATGAAATTTGTCGAAAAGTGAAAACACTGTCCAGTAAAACTGTCCGGTCCTTGAAACTCGGAATTTGGGTCATATATTAATTTCTAGTTATTTCAATTTGGATGACAGAATTGTATAATCAACTGTGATAGCATTTTAAAGAAAAACATAACCCCCCTCCCCCAAAAGTCCCCTTAAATGAATTTATCAGGGGAAAAGTTTCAAATAAAAGTTGTAGCTCTTTATATGTATAGTTAACAACGCTGGTTTAAAGAAAATCGTTGGAGCCATTTTCGAGAAAATACCAGAAAACTGAAAATTATATTTCAGTAAAAACGCACTTCCGGTTATCTATTTTTTTTTCAAACTCGGAATTTCAACAACATATTTAATTCTAATTAACATTATTTAGATGACAGAATTGTCTAATATACTGAAACAGCAGTTAAGATGAAAACCTAACCCCACCCCTCCCCCAGAAGTGCCCTTAAATGAATTTTCCTGGAGAAATGTTTCAAATAAAAGTTGTAGCTCTTTGTATGTGTAGTTGATATAGCAAGTTTAAAGAAAATCTTCGGAGCCATTTTTGAGAAAATTGCAAAAACGTAAAAAAAACAACTAGTAAAGTGGTACTTCCGGTTGAGGAATATTGACACATAACGCACCGTCAGATCCCATGGTGATACCTAAACGTAATATCAAGTTTGAACTTTCTACGATTTTTCGTTTTTGAGCTATGCTGTTCACATACATACACACACACAGACAAACACACAGACACACACACAGACACACACACACACACACACACACAGACCATTCGCTAAAAACCACTTTTTTGGACTCAGGGGACCTCAAAACGGATATTTCCGGTGAAAACTCGATATCGAAAATTTGACACGATTACAATACTTCCTCTTACTAGGAGTAAGAGAAAGTAAAAATCTGGTGAGAAACACTCATACAACTTTCTCTTATAATTATTATAATTTAATCAAGAAAATATTCTTTAAAATTGTAACGTTACAATGTTTAATTGGGCTGGCCATAAAAATAGTGGTGGAGATTTTAATTGTATACCTGAGCGGCCTTACTGGCAGAGAGTGGAGCTCTCTATCAAAACCTGGAAAGTTTGGGCAAATTTAATTTTAAATTAACTGATACAACTCGAATACCATTATAAATTCATTTTTTTTTTTTTTTAGTGTTAGAAATAAAAGGGATACGTTTCTACCTAGAATATATAGCAAGCAACTACTAGGACTATGCAGCAAGCAAACCAAGTTTAAAGAAAATCGAAAAATTTCCCCCCAAAAAAACTCGAAAACCTACTGTGCAAAATCACACTTTTAGTTCATTGATTTTCTTCAAAATTTAAAATTCAGTCAATGCTACTAATGTATAGCTTCACATCATGTAGTTGTTAAAACCATATATTGTCATTACAATATATATCGTGAAATGGCACTTTCCTGGGAAAATGCTATTTATATATCAAATTAATTGGTAATATATGTATGTAGATAATTTGATATTATGATATATAAAGAAAATCGTTGGAGCTGTTTTCCAGAAAATTACGAAAAACTGGAAAAGTATTCAGTAAAGTCGCACTTCCGGTCGATGAATTTTGCCCGAAATCTCTGAAACATTTATATATATAGTAAGTGTGCATATGTTATTAACGAAATGTCTCAAAAACGAAAAATCGCAGGAAGTTCAAACACGGTATTCGGTTTAGTTACGTACTGCAACAGTCACAAAAATTTCGAGCAAAATCCTGTTTCCTGATTTCCTGAAATGTCGAGTTTTCACGAAAATAACACCAACGATTTGGTTTTAACTTGCAATGCTTGCTGTATAAGGTAGAAACGTAAACACTTTTATTTGAAACATTTTTCTAAAAAAGAAAAATTGATTTTAGAGGGGGGGGGGGCCGGGCAGTCAGTTAGTTGGAATTTAAATTTGCACAAGTTTTGTTGGGTTTGCCAAAGAGAACTCCACATAAGGCCGCTCAGATATGAAAATAACCCCCACAACCATTTTTGTTCCCAGCCCAGCTAAACACTGTAACGTTAGAATTTTAAAGAAACTTTCTTGATTAAATTGCATTAATTAGACCAAGAGAAAGCACATGTGAGATTTCACACCAGATTTTTACAATATATTATTCAGAAATCTAAAACTTTGCAAGTTCTAGTTTATTTAGCTTTTATTATTATCAAATCCGGCTCGAATAAATTGACAATTATATTATGGAAAATCCAATGAAAATTATTATGATTTTATTACAACCATATCAGATGGTATAGTGTTATCATTTAATAGAGGTATTGAAAACTGGATAGTTCGGTTAACATTCATAGGATATTTGAATACGTATCAACGTAATTGCAAATATCGAAGTTAGGTAATATAGATTACTAGAAATTGGAAACAAGTTACCATCCTAACTATTTGTCTATTTAATCTAGTGACAGATAACTGGAATAGTTACGTTACTAGTTCAATAACTAGTAGCTCCAATTTACTCTCTGTCTGTTGAATATATCATTTCATTTTATACCTAAATCTTCTTTTTTTTCCATCATTTCTAACGTGTTAAATTGATAATCCATCTAAGAGTATAGCTAGTAATAATGTGAAACAAAAAAACTTACTGATATTATGACAATTTTAAATATATTGCAGCGTTCTTTGGTTCAACATTTTAGCTCAGCTTGGCAACTTCAGCTGATTCATGCCCCCCCCCCCCACGCCGAAACATCCTAAAATCAATTTTTCCAGAAAAGAAAAATGTTTCAAATAAAAGTTATTAACGTATGTCACGAAGTTAGGATCCTCCATTTCTGTTTTGTGTGTTGTCAGCTTCGCCTACCTTGGTTCCACTGTTAATGGTGAAAACAAATAAAAGCAACAAAATTGATAATAGGATTATGAAGGGTAACAGAGCCCACTTTGCCAGCTATAAGTTGCTTAAATCAAAAGTGTTGTCCAGGTCTATGAAATTTAAATTGTATAAGTCCCTAGTAAGACCTGTTGTGACATATGCATCCGAAACTTGGTGTTTGTCGCAAAAAGATTGTTATAAGTTAAAAATTTTTGAAAGAAAAGTATTAAGACGAATATGTGGTGCAACCCAACTAGACGGTATTTGGAAAATAAAAACAAACGCCAAAATTGACAACATACTAGAAAAAAGAAAATATCGTAAACGTTATAAAAGTAGGCAGGCTAAGGTGGGCTGGACATGTTGTTGGGATGGAATCAACGAGATTGCCAAAAAAATGATTGAATATGTAAATCTATGGGAAAAGAAGAAAAGGAAGACCGTGGAGCAGATGGGACGATGAGGTGGAAAGGGACGCTGCGAAGCTTGGAGTTCGAAATTGGAAGAGGGAGGCGATGGATAGAGATGTATGGAGACGGATAATCCAGGAGGCCAAGGGTCACCCAGACCTGTAGTGCCGGGGGGGTTATGTCCATATATACGTATTATACCTTTAAAGAAAAATCATCCGCCCGGAAAACTTTTCTGCAACTTGCCTTTCCGATTAACCGATTTTCTTCAAAATTTTGGAATACTAGTGAATACTTTTTATATACTTTGACTTTAACTAGGCGTAGAATCATCGCGAGAAAATTACACTTTAGAGAAAAAGACAAACAATACAGCTCCCCCAAAACCCTCCGGATATTAATTTTCCCAGAAAAAGAAAAGCTCCCAATAAAAAAATAAACAAATAGAGTTTTTATATAATATATATATCTAATATATCTATTATTTTATAATCGATATTTACGATATATCATCTATTTAGTACCATCTATATATAGATACACTATCTTAGTAGAAACGTATATAACAAATTCGTTGGAGCCGTTTTTGATAGAATCGCTCTGGAAATGGGATAGTAAAACATTTGCATTTATGAGAAAAAACAGAACTGTGACATCACAGACGATATCCTAAACATGCCCGACGCAGCAGAAACCGGTCGTTGACCATAAAAATGAACCAAGCTGTCGGGAAAAAAGAAATTTCTGAAGAGATTAGATCTTGTTAGATTAATTTTTGTTATACTACTAGGCATTAACAAATTCGTTGGAGCCGTTTTTGATAGAATCGCTCTGGAAATGGGATAGTAAAACATTTGCATTTATGAGAAAAAACAGAACTGTGACATCACAGACGATATCCTAAACATGCCCGACGCAGCAGAAACCGGTCGTTGACCATAAAAATGAACCAAGCTGTCGGGAAAAAAGAAATTTCTGAAGAGATTAGATCTTGTTAGATTAATTTTTGTTATACTACTAGGCATGTTCCTCGTAGAGGGAAGATTGGCCAAGGCACTATTTCACGGACTCTGGCGTTCCTGCGACTAAGGAGGTCATAAAAAATCTTTTAGATCGCCATGGATTTGGCTGTATAGCGCTGCCTACTCACATCTATCCATCATCTGTTGCTGAGATATAAAGAAATAGCATGCACTAACCACACATTAACGGCCTAAAATGGTATGCCTAAGCAGACCCTAAGGCTTCTTTGCCTCCTGATGCCCGTCTGGACTTCCCGCACCATTCCAGTCGAGAACGGTTATCCAAACCGTAAAACCCCAAAATCCTTTCTCCAATTCTTTCAATCTCTAATCTCACAATAAATTCTTTCATGCCATACATCTACACATAAACTACTCACTACATCATTAAACTACTCAGATACTTCCATTATCCTACACTAAGGCGAGAGAAATCTGCTATCTCGGATTCGGCATCAAATTGCAGACACCAAGCTAAATTTTTGGAATCGTTTGCGAGCATAGTTCTCACACTTTCCAAATGGTGGAATTGGTGTTTTGTCCTTCTGGCCACATTTGCTACAGAATAGATCCGCAGTAAGACCCCATACAATCTAGATGCTCCCTTAAAAGGCAATTCCCTGTAACCAGGACAGTGGTGATTCCTTTTAGCTCTACTGTTGTTTTGCCCAGTAGATGGATTGTGCGAGTCTTTGATGGGAGAAAATCCTGGAGCATCGTTTAGCCTAAGAAAATCTTGGAGTCCCTCTGCCCGCAAGGCTTTCCCAATGAAATATGTATTTCCGTGTAAGCCATTTTTAAATGGCATCACAAACGGTTTTGTAGAAGATACCGCCGAAACCTTTGCCAATTTGTTGGATTCTCGTTTCCTTGAAGCATCCAACCGGAGACTATTATGGTTCACTACGTATTCCAGTTCTTTACGGCATTCTTCAACAATGTTTCGACTTGACGCAGTTCGCTTCTAAAGCCTTTAGTGCAGCCTGACTATCAGAAAAGATCGCAATTCTTCTGCCCATTATGCCCTTATTCTTAAGATATTTGGGATAGCTTAAAATGGCAAAGATTTCAGCCTGCAAGACAGCTTGAATTCCTTACAAGCTCATTCCAACAATCGGAGGAGCAGAAATGATATTAGAAAAATGGTCTGTCTCTTGTATGAATTAGAACAGTTCTAAGTTTACCAATCATTTCTAAAAAGTATGGATAAATATTAAATAAAATAATCACAAGATATTAATAGAATGTCGTGATAAATAACAATATAACACAAATTGATTTTGTGATTGATTGATTGATTACTCAAATTGTAATCAATGAACCAATAAATTCTTGGACTAGTCCTGCTGTTTTTCCCAAAAGGGAATTTTTCTTATATTGTTGAAGAATCAATCGTACCAACAAACAAACATATAAACTCCCTTGATAAATTTGTTCAACTAAAAGTTACAAAACTTTGAAGAGAACATTAACTGACACTTTTCTATTACTATTTATTTTTAACACAGATTTCTAGTTACTAGGAAAACCATTAACTTTATTGCCAATATAGGAAATCATTTTAGATGTAAAATAAAAGAAAGAGGTTTATAAGGAAAACTAGTTTACAAAATTTGTGTTAAGTCAATAAATATTTAACTTTTACACGTGCTTCGAAGCTGACTTGACTTAATTTTCTTTATGATTTTTAAAATAACTTTATAATTATATAATAAAGGTTCTCTACACGAACACGGTGATGATTCATGAAAATCCGAAACCAGTCAGGAACAAAAATCAATAAGCATGCTACGACGGATATAATACCAGATGAAAATTTAGCTTATTATTATTTTTACTATTACTTATCCGGAAGTACCGTACAAATTTATTGACGCAACGCTATAAAGAAAAGCTTAACTTTATATTTAATTCCCACAGGAATTTAAAAAAAAAAAAAAAAATCAACTTTTCTCGAAAAATGATCCAAGTAAACGTGAAAGATATATTTATATTTGTATGTAGTAGTCTGCAAAGTTGAAAGAAAATCGTTGGAGCCACTTTCAAGAATAACGCAAAAAGTAACGTAAAAAATATCTAGAAAAGTCTCATTTCCGGTTGATGAATATTGTGGACCGCAATACCTTATTGTATTGATACGGACGTGTTATCTACACGGAATATCAAGTTTGAATATCCTACGATTTTTTTCGTTTTTGTGATATTCTGTTCATACATAGAAAAACAGATCATTTGCTAAAAAACGGACGAGAAACCTAAAAACTTATTTCCGGACAAAACTCAATTTCGAAAATTTTAATAAGATCGTAAACTACTTCCTTCCTAACAGGAAGTAAGAGAAAGTAAAGATCGATAGGCATCATTAATAGTTTGGGAAAGTTCAGTGATTATTTCTTATATTTAATAATAATAATAATAATAATATATGTTCAGTTTTGCAAGTTGAAATTTATAAACTTCGTTAGAGTAATAACAGTTCAAAATCGTTTAATACCTTTAGCTTTATAAAAGGTCACACCTATTGTGAAACAAGTGACCCTGCTTATTATCCCGCTCAAAGGAAAACTCCTGTAACAATTTGTCTGCGTCAGGGGCAATCTACAGTACTGGGAAAAGTGGCCCACATTTTCTGTAATTGGCCACACTGCCGAGTTTGTAGTTGCTTTGCCTCTGGGACTTTGCTTTGTTTGTACAGGATTAAATGCTACTAACTTGTAAAAAAAAATCTGTTATAAAATACTCACAGGACTTGTCTTATTACTCTTCTCAATACGATAAAATGACAAATTTTTCATTAAATTTCAAATTTCACTCATTTGTCCTAATTTAAAAAATATAGAGATGATAATGGGCCATCCTACCAATCGTGGCAGTTAGAGAATACATTGTAGAGTGGCCAATACATTGAACAAACACAATTATTGAATTTTAACGTCTTTGATTTCTACGAACCACCAAACACACACACACGCACACACACACACACATATCAGAGACATTTTCCGCGATAGCCTGTTTCTTTTTGTGGTCATCGACCGGTTTCAGGTGTTCGTCCATCTTCAGGATGCGTTTGTCAAACAGTGTGATAACACAGATTTGCACAGAGCAATTATGTTTACACACTGGCTAGTCTTTTTAACTGTATTTAAAAAACATTAAGCTTAGTTAACAACTCATATAAATTTTTTCAATAATTTAAAAAAGTCTGCACTTAGGCTAATTTAGATTTGTTATGTTTAGGCATGTAAAGAACACATATTTAGGTATACAAGTATGCGTGGATGGTGTGTGTGAATTTTGAAGGGTGAAATGCGAAATATGTTTAATGTCACCAAACATCCTGCTCATATATATTATTTGATTGTTTATTTGTCGTGATTGTTTTAATTGTTATTTCAATTTTATTAATTTAATCGTTTAATCTTTAATTATTTTAATTTAAATTTATTTTGATTAGTTAATTGTAAAGTGAATCTCCCTCCAACAAGAGTTTAAGATTAGACCCCCATGTGTTGGATGTTTCCATTTTAAGAAAATTTGCCCCTTTAACAACCCAAACACGTGTTCCTTTTCCCACTCTGGTACCTGGTTCCCATACCCCTCTTGACCTAGTTTAAGAGTTTAGTATTTAAATACAGTTAAAAGACCAGACAGTGTGTAAACTGATTTTGCTCTGTGTGCAAGTCTGTGTTATCACACTATTTGACAAACGCATCCTGAAGATGGGTGAACGCCCGAAACCCGTCGATGACCACAATAAAGAAGCAGGCTATCATGGAAAATGTCTCTGATGCTTTCCAGTTCTGCAGAACCAACCACCACAACAACACACACACTCACACACATACACTCACACACACACCACAGACCTTTTTCTGAAAAACTCACTTTTTTTTGGATTCTGGGAACCTCAAAACAAGTATTTCCAGTGAAAACTCACGATTACAATACTTTCTATAACAGCAGTTAGAGAATGTAAAAATAAAGTGTTCAATATAATTGCACTGCCGGAGAACTAAATTATCTTTAAACTCTGAATTTTGACAACACATTGTAATTAATATTATTATAAGTAATATTATGTAGATGATTAGAATGATATAATAATCGGAATTAACACTTTAGAGATAAACACCCAAGCCCTCCCTCCACCAAAATACCTCTTAAATCAATTTACCCAGAGAATTGTTTCAAATAAATATGATGTAACCTTTAATTAGTAGTTGATATACCAAGTTTAAGGAAAAATCACTGGAGCCAGATTAGAGAAAACTCGCAAATACTGAAATAAATCCATTCACTGAACTGATTCTTCCGGTTGTGGAATTTTTACAGATAACTTCCTGTCAGGATCCTATGGTGATACCCAAACGAAATGTCTTACACAGAAACCAATATCTAACAACCACTTTTTTTCGGATTCATGAGAACTTAAAACATATACTTCCGGTGAAAAATTGATATCGAAAATTTGAAACGAATGCAATACTTCCTCTTTACTAGGTGTAAGAGAAAGTAATAAGCGATTTACAGTGCAAAGATTATGCGACAAATTAGAATTGTAAAAATTGCTCTGAGAGAAAGTCGAGTGAATCTTTCACATCAGAATTTAATTGCACACGACATTTACAGCCACAGCCTTCACCATTATCCTACTTACGTATAATAATATATAATCATAATAATGACGTTATATGAAACAGAGAGAGATAAAAATATTCAGAATTGAAAGTAACAAATGGAGTTTGTGGCTCAGAGAGTGTGAGAGAGTGCACGTTAGAGAGAGAGGTATAAGAGAATAAATGGCAAGTGAAACTATAATGGCCATTACAAGTTGAAAGGGATCTCTCCTCCCCCTCCATTTTGTGGAGGATACTGATGGGCTGATTGTAAATCAGATAACGAAGCGCGAAGAAGATTACTTACAGGTCACGATTTCTTTACTTTTTTTTTTATCTTTTTACTGTTCCCAATAAGCTGATGTCTTCATATAATTTACTATTGGTGAGTGAGTCTATACGATGTAGTTATATTCTTTACAGCGATACGTCAGTTTGTTATTTTAGTGCGCATGGCAATTTTATTCTAATAAATGTCAAGAATGAACATTAAGTGGCAAAACTCTTTTTCTTTTTCTTTTTTCTCACTTTCTCTTAAGGCTGTATGTCTGTGTGTATATCTGAACAAAGTATCTCACAAAACGAACGATCACAGGAAGCATAAACTTGGTATTCCTTTTCAATACTACCACCGCATCTGTCACGAATGTTTCGGGCAAAATTCACCAACCGGAAGTACTGCAACTTTACTGAATGATTTTTTTCTTTTCAGGTTCGCGATTCACTCGTATGCTCTCTACAAACAGAAAGTATTTGAAATATTTTCCCGGGGAAATGAACTGGGGAAAACAGTAGCGATATGCCTTTCGCTGAAGTACCACTTCATATACACCTACATTGTACCAAATACATACATTAGAACCCAAAATTTGAAGAAAATCCATTTAACCGTTAGAGGGTTTTCGATTTTACAGAATAAGTTTTTGAGATTTTTTTTTTTTTTTGGAATTGTCTCGAAAACGACTATAACGATTCTCTTGAAACTTGGAATGTTTTACAACTGTACAAGATAAAAAAGTATCAATTTCATTTTTGAAACATTTTTTCGAAAGATTTTCGATGGGTTTTGAGAGTCGATCAGTTAGGTTTAAATTTAAATGGTGCTAAAAGCTTTTTATGGACAGAGAGCGCCACAATATCTCCCTCCCCACGAAGTATTTATGTAAACACCTTTTTCTTATAGCCAGTCCAATTATATGTATGCAAAGATAGCAATTTTAAAGGGTAGACTACACTATCTCCAACATTGGATGAATTTTTGTTGGCGATAAACTATCCAAAACGAAGAATTTTATGACGGAACGGTATTAGAGTTTATTAATTTTGTCAAAAACACACACCACGCTTACTTTAAACAGCTGTATAAAACAAACTATTTGTCTGATCAAATTCACATTTGGTATTTACTTTTGCAACACGTGTGCCAACATAACAAAACAGTAATTTCACTTGTGGCAGTGCCATCTATGGTCTAGACCGAGAACTTTTCACCTTGCTCTAGTATATGTATACAGGGTGTAACAGCAACCTCTGGCAATACTTCGGCATATGGTTTTTCACTTTATTTGGAATAAAAAATTTCTATTAAACCATGGTCCGATTCGTTCGCCTTCAAAAGTTATTCTTCATTTTGGAAAATTTTCAGTTTTCTTACTTTTTCTCATAAAATTGATTATATCTCAAAAAGTTTTTAACATAAATCATATTCAATTACGTCTTTGGAAAGAGCATTAAATTTCCTATAAGAAACAGAAGTTTTATTTTAATTGAATTAATTATAAGGTTTTTCAGAGACTTTAAACTTAACTCTACAGCGCTTCGACTGTTAAAAACCACTTTTCAATAGTATTTTCTTATAAATTTCTTTAAGGCTAGCGTACGGTCCGGTTACAGGAAAAATATCTACATTTCACCAGCTTTCCAACGATAATAATATCATGGGGTTTCTTTCTTGTTTTGTTAAAGAAAATGAGAAATAAATGTAAAAAAAACACAAAATTAAAATTGAGAGCTGTTACAAAAATATCACAAGAATAATTCATAAACCTGTAATGAACTTTGGAATTGTTATCTCACGATAGAAATTCGTCTAATTCTAATAAACAGAAACATTTAGTCATGATTTAGCTGGTCATACATACAAAATGCCGGAGTTCTTTGTCATAGAATAGCGAGATATGGTTTTTATTTGTGGGTTTTGTAACGGCAGCGCGGAAGCTGCAGCTGAGTATGCTAGCCGTTGGCCTAACAGGAAACCATATAAGCAGCGTATTAAATTAAAGACTAGGGGAAACCGGTTCTGTGAGAATAAACTACCGAGGAAACTTGATCGTTCTTACAAATCTCATGTCAATGCATCTTGAATGTGTTTGATGACGATTCTACCCTTAGCACACGCAGAGTGCCATTGTCGCTAGGTTTGTCACATCAGACGGTGCACAGGTATCTTCGACGGGATGTAGATATCTGTATCAGAGTTGAGTTTAATGTCTCTGAAAAACCTTATAATTAATTCAATTAAAATAAAACTTCTGTTTCTTATAGGAAATTTAATGCTCTTTCCAAAGATGTAATTGAATATGATTTATGTCAAAAACTTTTTGAGATATAATCAATTTTATGAGAAAAAGAAGGAAAAATGAAAATTTTCCAAAATGAAGAATAACTTTTGAAGGCGAACGAATCGGACCATGGTTTATTAGAAATTTTTTATTCCAAATAAAGTGAAAAAGCATATGCCGAGTATTGCCAGAGGTTGCTGTTACACCCAGTATATATATGTGTATGTACAAAATATCTCAAAAACGAAAAACCGAAGGAAGTTCAAACTTGATATTCTATTTAATTACCGCCATCGCGTCATCAGACAATAAGATTTTTATCAAAATCCATCAACCGGAAGTGTAACATTACTGCGCATTTTTTTCTTCAATTTTTTACGATTTTCTGGAAAATGTTTCCAACGATTTTCTTTAAACTTCGAACACTTATCTACACACATGCCGGTTAGTTTTATTTCAAGTATTGTGTTTGGGTAAAGTGAAGTTAAGCTTTCCTCTAAAGTTCACTATTCTACTCAGTACAAGATACGGTTCTATCAATCTTCTAATTTGAAGGTACATTAAGCGTATTACACTGACATAATTGGTAGTACAATAAATGCGGTTTTAATTACTAAAATTAAAAATAAAGCCGTAGACGATGTTTTAATTGGACACTAAACAAGACGAACTGTGTGTTAATTAGTAATTATAATCCATTATACCAGATGTATTTGCATTTTTCACTAGGGAAATTTTATAATCATAATAATAGTATTATCAAAATGGAGCGAGCAATTAATTATTAGACAGATAAGATTATGTAATCGGTAAAATGATCATACGAATTATAGGATTGATAAAACGAAGAATCATCTTTATGTAACCGTCGTAGTTCGTAGGCTCTTACATCATATTTTCCTAGAATGTTCGAGTTAATTTATCTTTAAATGAATAAATTTTTAATTAAGTATTAAATATAATTTAATATATTTAAGACTCATTTTCAGTTGATGGTTTTTTTACAGAAGCTTTCGTGAACGTTTAGGGTGATAATACCTAAATTATAATTATCAAGTTTTGAGCTTTCTTGAGATTTTTCGTTTTTGAGATATTTACTTAATACAAATACCGTAGGTACTTCCGGGGGAAAATTATGATACGATCGCCATACTTCCTCATATCAGCAGTAAGATAAAGGAAATATGAATACGCTAATAATTACTCAGTTTGTGCATTTTAAAAGAAATCACATGGCAGTGGAATTCTTATGAGATTGGACAGAGAAAACAGAGTACTGCAAGGACTCTACAGGGACAGATTATAAATAGTGGTAGAGTGAGTGTAAATGACAAACTGAACTGGGATAGATTGTTGGCGATACTGATGTTTACTTGAAGACTGTGGGCACTAAATTACAGACTGAATGTTTGATTGTAGCTAACATCTTATTTTATACTTGTGGAAAACTTACCCTACTTCCTCCTTCCAATCTCCTAGGGGTTGTGGTAAGCGGATCCTGTTCTTCCCGACGGTGGTGAATTTGACTTACTTGTAAGGAGAGGCGTTACGCCTCATGTGACTTACTATGGGACATAGCTATAGACGGAGACGGGCGAATTGCCGTATGATTTTTGGCTGTAGGCTAAATCCATGCTGCCCGGGAATCCATTAAAACATCATCTAATTTTCTCTTTTCCATATGTAGTAGACATTTTTTTTTCACCTTGATGAAATGAAAAAATCAGTCTTTGGAAAACTTATTTTCATATTATGACTAAACTTATAATATACTAACTTCATGGCCATATCATCATTTTTTTTTTTTAACTGTGCGTGTATGGAAGTGAAATTAGGAGCAGACGAGGCCAAGCTAAAACAGTTGATGAGTTCGCGTGATCTCTTTGGGCATTTGGTAAAGACATGTTAGTAGTTATAGATCAACCAGGCCGTGGTAGTGGGGAATATAGTTTTAAATATATATATATTTTCTCACACACACACAAAGACCACTGACTGATTTACGACGGCGAATATGTAGAGTAGCAGTTAGAGGTAGGAAGGAAGGGACGATATAGAACATCTTCGTGATGCACAAAAAGCAGGTCACGTAGGGAGAAGATTTGTAATTTATTCTCTTGTCTCTTCCGCCACTTTTTCCGCACAGGTGACTCTTTCCATTTCACACTGTTAAAGAAAAAAAGAGACAGTTCTTTCGTGACCTAGAGCCCGATCTATAATAAATACTATTGACTAGGAATATAGTTTTTCCATTCACCTCCTCCCTAAATTGGAAGACAATAAGCGTGTTCGCATAGAATTCTTTTGTTCACATGCACGTTTATTGCTCTTAATGTAAAACGTCCACACGATTTTCTCTTACTTTATAGTTAATAATATAATTAATTACAAAATTGTCAGTTTTCTTAAAACTAGAAAATTTTTACTCACTTGCCCTAACATACGTAATTACAGAAGTGTTTGAGGGTGCATATTCTACGAGCAAGTAGTAGGATTAAGTGGCTACAATGCAATGCAAGAGAAGAGTGCAATAAAATTGAACAAACTTCAGTAATATTTTAAATTCCATAGAATCCCGTGAAATCATAGCCGTTTTACGAGATAATTCTCTGAAAAGAATTAGCCAATTAACACAGAAAGCAATACTTTAAATTCGCACTTCGGTTAAACGATTTTCTACAAATCTGGAATTCCAGCAATGCTGTTAGTGTGTCTTATTATTCTTTAGAATTCTGGAAGCGGTACTTTAGAGAGAAGCCTTTAATATAGATGGCCCCCCACAATCAACAATTTGCTGGAAAAATGATATCAAACTAAAAAGTGAAAGGCATTTATTTGGTGGGATAGTATACAATGTAGCTGATAGATTTTTTGGCCGTAACGTTTTTGTCTGATTCAGTTGCAGTATGTAAAGAAAATATCTAGTTTAGACTTCCTACACAAACTTTCCTTTCTGAAATATTTTGTTCACAAAACACACACACACACACACACACAAACACACACACACACACACACACACACACACACACACACTATTCGCTAAAAACTTTTTTTTCCTACTCAAAACATATATTTCCGGTCATGAAAACATAATTTCGAAAATTCGCCATACGGTCTGCAATACAAAAAGGATAAATAAAATGGCGATCACGGACTAATCCTCAACTCCGTTGCCTAGAAATATAAGTTGAGGGGGTTCTTCTTTCCCCTCTCCCAAACTTCAAGGCAAGAAGTATCAATCGATCATGCATGCAAAGAATAATTTTATTTGCATTCAAATTTATTGCTAAAATAAATTGAAACTTTGTAAAGATAAAACTTAAGGGAAGAATAAGGAAGAAGCACAGGAAGAAAGGCGGAGAGGAAACGGTTTCGTGATGCTTTAGAATAAATAGAAAGTGCAATGCAGTGCTAATTTGAATTAATTTCTACAGGAAATGACTTTAAAACAGAGCAACCTCATTTATGAATGCGGCAATAAAAATAGATCAGTCATGCGCGTTCTATCACAAGCTAATCGCCTTAAAGATGGAAAATTTGCTTATTCCTAGTAAATAATGATAAGCCGTATATCTGTTACTCAGATTTTTATTTATCCATTTATCCGTTTGCAAGAACGAAAAGTTGCAGGAATCTCAAAATTTGATATTCCAATTAAATATTGCCATCGCATCAAACACGCAGATTTCGGGCAAAATCAATCAACCGGAATATTTTTTTTTTTTTTTTTTTTAGTTTTTCGTGATTTTTCTCGAAAAAGGTTCTAACGCTTCTCTCTTCAAACTTCGTATACTATCTAGACAAATAAATACATAACACTTTTTACTTCCTCTTACTCCTAGGAAGAGGAAGTATTGAAATGGTGTCAAATTTTCGATATCGAGTTTTCACCGGAAATATACGTTTTGAGCTCCCCTGAGTCCAAAAAATTGGTTTTCAGCAAATGGTCTCTGTGTGTTTGTGTGTGTGTGTGTGTGTGTGTGTGTGTGTGTATGTGTGTTGTGTGTACGTGTATGTGAACAGTATAGCTCAAATGCGAAAAACCGTAGAAAGTTCAAACTTGATATTCCGTTTAGGTATCACCGTGGGATCTACACTACGTTATCTGTCAATATTCCTTAACCGGAAGTACCATTTCACGAGTTAATGTTTTTACTTTTTCGCAATTTTCTCAAAAATAACTCCAATGATTTTCTTGAAACTTGTCATTATCAACTACTCATACAAAGAGCTACAACTTTTATTTGAAACATTTCTCTGGAAAAATTCATTTAAGGGCACTTTTGGGGGAGAGGGTGGGGTTACGGTTTCCTCTAAAGTGCTATTTCAGAGGAAATAGGGATACCTAAACGGAATATCAAGTTTGAACTTTCTACGGTTTTTCGTTTTTAAGCAATGCTGTTCACATACATACATACACACACACACACACACACACAGACTATTTTCTAAAAACCACTTTTTTGCTGGTCCCCAACACGTATATTTTCGCGTGGACATCGATATCGAAAAATTACATGCTTACAATTACTTCCTCTTACTAGGAGTAAGAGAACGTAAAAAAAGAATCGATTGAAAAGATACTGCCAACAATAAATAAATACTATAAACTATAAGAAGGTAAAGATCATCAATAAATATTATTCAATTTTGTTTTAATTTTTATAACGCCCCATTTATTGGCGGTTAGCCATTATACAACAGGCGGCCCAATATAAATTTGTCTTATACATATCTAAAAAAATGTACTTCTACATGTCATAAAAATCTATTCAAATATAATCCATTTAGTATATTTAAATCTTGTTGAAAGCATAAAATTACTCTCAAAGGAAGGGGGGGGGGGTATTTACTCGTCCCAACAGAATCGATAAACTGTAGGTCATTAGAAAGGTTTTAGGAAATTGAAAGGAGAATCTAAGATGCTGCAGGAAAATCTCTTACAGATTGAAAATGTATTCAGTTGCTATTAGTTTAATTACTTTCATACCGTCTATTGGAATTCATTGAACGTACTACCTGGATTAAATTAATTAAGAAATAAATATAGACAAAAACTTGACACCTTTATAAGGTAAAACTTTATGGAGAAAATGTAATTATTTTTAACAATTCTATCTATTGATAAAATTAAAATATTATCTGGTTATATAACTGTACTTTCATTTACCCCTAATAAAAGGAATTAAGATTTTGCGAAATTGAGTTGTCACCGAAAGTTCATGTTTTGAGGTTCCCTGAAAAAGGAAAAACAAAATTATTTAGAAAATGGTCCTTGAGTTTATGCGTGAGTATGAGCAAAATATCTGAAAAACGAAAAATCGCAGGGAGCTCAAACTTGGTATTCGGTATTCGTATTGACACCGTATCTGACATGAAAATTATGGGCGCTAATCCATCAACCGGAATGATTTCTTCAGTTTTTCGCTGTTTTCCTAAAAACGGCTACAACGATTTTGATTAAAACTTCACTTACTGTCTACATATACATAAATATTATCACATTTTATTATCACATATAAGTATTATCTCATCACATTTATTTAAAATATTGTTCCCGAAAGAATTGTTTTTTGCTAGAGCGTTCTGGGGGAATAGTGGCGCTGAGCTTTCCTCTAAATTATCACTTGAGTTCTATGTTTGGTTCTTCAGCATCTTTAAAATATTGAATGTTGACAAAGTCTGATATTTAGGATTTTATAATTCAACAAAAGACTCATTTGGAATCGATACCCCAGATTGAAAAAACTTGAACTTTCTTAAACTTCTCCCTGGACTATTTGATCGGATGGCACTCCACACTTTCCCCTGAAAACAAAAGATTTATCTACAACCAATCCTATAGTCCCTCTAGATGTACGGTTACAAAATCCTGGCATTTCAATTTCTATCGCATTCAATTTTGCAATGTAAATTGCTCGGAGATGAATTTACAGGGATGTCGTGTTCCTTGTTTCCAAAAATAACCTTTTAAAATTCCCTCTTGAGCAATATCTAATAAAAACGTTGACATTCAGCTATCTTAATTTCCCTTATACAAACACTCACCTCTCTTAATATCCTGAACAATCCTCCCAGGAGACTAAAATGCCGTTAGACCTGCGACTATCTAACTGTATCTTAACATTTTCTTAATAGCTTATAAAATGTAATAGGTAGTACCTCCATTGGGAGGCATCTCCTAACTTTTTCACGTCCCGCATATAAATTCACATTATCATATTCACTTATTATACTATCCATATAGTTGTGAAAATCTAAATAAATTCTGAAAAAGAAGAAAAGGCTAAAGTAATACTGCTGAAAACAAATATTGGTTCATTACTATTCTCTCCTTCCCTAAACTAATTCACTATACTATTCATCTAACTTCCAACATTTACTAATTTCACTGTGATTTATTTCATTAAAACCATTAACTGACTATTCAAGTAGCTGTAATAAACATTTTTATACTCCTCTATTAAATTTTTGTAGAAAATATATGCTCCGTAATTTACCACGGCATTTCTAATTTTGTAATAAAACTGGTGAAATTGGTAAGGAAGGGGGAAAAAGCCTAATGGCAGTTTCTAAATTTTTTTATTTATTTCATTTTCATTGTTTATTATACAGATTAAGAAAATATAGCAGTTTTATTACTAGACTTATTTTACTTAATTATAGGATACAATATAATTTATTAGATAACTTATAACTTTGTGATTATAGACTTCTCTTAGTAAGCCACATGTTAGTGTAATAATATAAATATAGAATGTCAGAGTATTTCATGTAGAGATATACGACGAATATTTTATAGTATTTTTTCTCTTTTTTTCTATTTACTTCCTCTTATTTTTATGTATTTCGAGTTTTTTTTTACGTCGTTCTGCATATATTCGAGAAAATCGCTAGGAAATGAAAAAAATATTCAGGTGTGAAACATACCCACACAACTTTTTCTGTTACTGTATTATATTGTATACGATAATAATATAATACTGCATACATAAATTTACAATTATGTAATAAAAGGACTAAATTAATTTAACTCATTTGATATTAAATATAGAGATGGTGGGAGAAACAAGCAACCCACCTAGCAGATAGAGGAAGTTTGATTATAGTCCAAATAGAGAGCGCCAACAATGAAAAAAATCTGCTGTGAAACACTCACACAACTTACTCTTACTCCAGTTTTCAAAATTGAAGACCACTTCCGGTCTTCTGATTTTCTTCAAACTCGGAATTTTAGCAACATATTTAATACTAATTAATATTATTTAGATGATAGAATTGTGTAATAAACTGCAATAGCACTTTAGAAGACAACCTAACCCCACCCCTTTCCCAAAAGTGCCCTTAAATGCATTTTCCCGGAGAAATGTTTCAAATAAAAATTGTAGATCCTTATGTGTGTAGTTGATATACAAGGTTCAAAGAAAATCGTCGAAGCCATTTTTGAGAAAATCGCAAGAAAGTGAAAAAATTATTTAGTAAAGTGGTTCCGGTTGAGGAATTTTGACAGATGACCTACTGTCGAATCCCTCCGTGATACCAGAATGGAATATCAAGTTTGAACTTTCTACGATTTTTCGTTTTTGAGAAGGCTCACTAGGAATAAGAGAAAGTAAAAAAAAAAAAATTAATAATTAACATTTGCAACCGACTATAATTCTTTTAATTGGCGGGTGTCAAGACAATTTCGGACGACCATGAGAAATGGCCTATCAGACGGTATATAGAAAGAGGGAGGTTTATAAAAAATATATCTCCAAATCACTCCAATCTAAACGTACTATATGGGCCCATATGGGTAGCTATACGGGACCCATGAAGGCTTTGGATAGCGCAGGGTTTATGGCCCGCCCCTCTTTTGAAATATTCTATTTCTCGCTTGCATACACTTGTCTATAAAGTTTATCAGTGTCTGTCCATTCAGCATGTGTTTGGGATGAGGTTTGCCCATGGTTAATCTAAACGGCGCAGAATAATGGCATATATATAATGGATGTGAGAGAATTAGAGAGAATGGTTTTTTCACAGAAATAAACTAGATTATATGCTGAATATTGTATAATGAAAGGAACACACAAACAGCAAGGACTTTACACTGTTAATAGAAATTAGGTAGCGAGAGAAATATAAAGAGACAGACTGACTGAGTAATAAAAAGATAGTAGATAGGTCGAAAACTGTTCTGAAAACTGTCCTGCTATCGCTCTATTTATATGAATCGAATCTTCCCCCTAGGTGAGAGAAACTGACTTTTGATTCATCAAATGCCTTCTTCTCCGCTCTTCGGATCCTATGAATCTTTAATGATTCGGATTCCATTACAGCCTACATCAAACTACCTCTGCAGAACCGTTTTTAGTCTGTAATATATCCATATGGTTCACCAGAATCGTTAAAAAAAGCATCTATCCCATTTCCAATTATCGTAGAAAGGAATTCTTTGTACTAAGCGATAAACATTACAAAAAAATCTTTTACCAAAATTTTGTTATTTTAAACAATCTAAGATCCACAAGAATAGAAAACTTACGGATATATATTTATGTGTGGTGAAGGGAAAACCATACATACGTTTTATTAAGAGTGCTTTAATTTTTAATTGGAAAGATCTGGTATGTACTGTCCAATAGTTCGTATCTTGATATCGTATTTCCAACAACTACATTAAAATAGTTTATTTTCAAGGTTGGTTTCCTTTTTTTATGTACGAACAATAACTGTAACTGTTTCATGGTGAACAGAAGTTCATGGCGATAGGGAGACTATTTTCCTTAAATTGAGACACTTTTATAGCTACTTTATAGCAACTGAACTCAACAACTTTTCTTTTTACACACACTTACTTTTTTTTACCGATTACCTCTTTTTTACAAGATCTTACTTCTACTGCGTTCTAATCTATTTTTTGTTTCTTTTGTGTAGTAAAGCACTTTTCTTTTCCTGACTTTGCATATAAATCTAACCACAGCAAAGTTTTATCATCAAAAGAAGATACTTCCAGGATTTATATTCCAAGATAATAAAAAGGACAAAATTACATCTTGAAAAAAAAATCTGGTGTGAATCACTCACACAACTTTCACTTATTGCAGTTTTCAAAATTGTGATTGACAAATTTTATAGTATAGTGTACCAAAATTAATGAAATTCGTCGGTGTCTTTTAGGAAGAAAATAGCAAAAATTGAAAAAACTGTTTAGGTAAGACGCACTTCCGGTTTACTAATTTTCTTGAAACTTGGAATTTTGACAATCTATTTCTTTCTAATTAATTTTGTTTGAGTGGTAGATTTGTATAATCAACTGCAATAGCACTTTAGAGAAAAAAATAACCCCACACTTCTCCCTAAAAACCCGCTTAAATCACTTTACGTTATAAATAAACGTTATAGCTCTTTATATGTCTAGTTCACATACATTTTTTAAAGAAAATAGTTGGATTAGATTTAGAGAAAATAGCGGAAAACTGAAAAATACTTCCTTACAAAAAACGCACTTCCGGTCATCCGATTTTTACCAAACTCGGAATTTCAACAACATATTTAATTCTAATTAATATTATTTACATGATAGAATTGTGTAATAAACTGACATAGCACTTTAGAAGAAACCGTAACACCTTCCCTCCCCCCCAAAAAAGTACCATTAAATGAATTTTCCCGGAGAAATATTTCCAAAAAAAAGTTATAGCGGTTTGTATGTGTAGTTGATGTAGCAAAGTTTCCAGAAAATCGTTGGGCGATGTTGAGAAAATCGCAAAAAGTAACAAAAAAAAAAAAAAAAAAAAATCAGTAAACTGGTAAATCATATTTTTTTCTGTTTTAATGAAGTCATATCTGAGTTTTTTTCTAAATTGCTATTTTGAATTAAAAATTATTTCATCGTATAAAATAATATTCGTTGACTTTTACATTTAATATAGAAGCAACTTTCAGTTACATCTTTGAACTTAAGATCGCATGGTTTTTTTTTTATTTTTAATGTCACTAAACTTTTAAAGGGACTGTTTTCAAAAATCATAATATTTATGATTGTGATATTACGACAAAGCATGACTGTTATATGACTCGTGCACACGAGATGTTTTCAAGAAGTTCCTAAAAAAAAATCTCCCGGTTGGGAGCGTGGATTTGAACCCCACAACTGAGAGTTGTAGCAGATTGTATAAAAGAAAGAAATAAAGAGTCACCTTTATTAAATAATTAAGACAAACAACATAACATAAACATCAGGTGATCAAACGTTTCATAACCTGTAGCCATAAGAGTTAAAGAGCGAATGTGTGATAGATACGTAAAAAATCTGGTGTGAAACACTCACACGACTTTCTCTTACTCCAATTTACATAGTTACATGGTCTGTAGTTTTTCGAACTAATCTTTTAATACTTTGTGGACTGCGCCACATACATTAAAAAAATGAAGGACAAATTAATGAATACCTACAAACCCCAGGTCAAAGAAAAGTTTTATTTATTGAACATTTTGAATTCCTTTGAAAAATGTTTATGGGTGTTTAACATTAATTTTATTTCGTCCCCACTACTACAAAAGGCCAAATACAAAATGGCGGACACTGAGTGGATCATTTCTGCCTAATTCTCTTTTGCTTTCCCGTTTTACAATGGAATGAAAATGCTCAATTTTTTTCTTTATAGCTCACATTGATTATGTTAAAAAGTAAATAGTGTATTAGAAATTACTTGATTTTTGCATTTTTTTACAAAAAAAAAACAAATTAAACCATAATTAGATAATTTATGAAATATCTAAAAGGAAAAAATAGTAAAAAAAAAATTCTAAGCTATATTTTTCATAGAAATAATTAGCTATAAATAAATAACCAATCACAATGTAGAAGTGAAGGTGTCAAATGTGGGAATGGTCAACGTAATAATTCTAAATTTCTGATTGCCCTAAATTACACGCCCACATTTGACTGACACCTTCAATTCTACATTGTGATTGGTTATTTATTTATAGCTACATTACTATGAAAAATTTAGTTTAAAATTTTTTTTACTAATTTTTCCTACATTTTATAAAAATCTTTTATGAAAAAAATTAAGTTATTTCTAACTAATATTTTATGTATGTAATGTGAGCTATTGTAACAGCAACCAAAGAGAGTAAAGAGAAGAGAAACGAACCCAACCACTCTCTCAGACTGGAGTGGGAGAAACTGTATAATATAGTAACTGTATAATAAGACTGAGAAACTGTAAGAAAATAGTTGAAGCTTTTTTTAAGAAAATCGCAAAAAACTGAAAAAAATGTTTAGTAAAAACGTACAGTCAACCGACGTTTTTCTAATTCAGAATTTTGGCAACATATTTAATTCTACTTAAAATTATTTAGATGATAGAATTGTGTAATAAACTGAAATAGCACTTTAGAGGACAACCTAAAAAGTGCCCTTTAATGCATTTTCCTGGAGAAATGTTTCAAATAAAAATTGTTGATGTTTGTATGTGTAGTTGATATATAAATATTAAAAAAAATTGCACAAAAAAAAAATTTAGTAAAGTGGTACTTCCGGTTGAGGAATTTTGACAGATGAGGTACTGTCAGATCTCATGGTGATATCTAAACGGAATATCAAGTTTGAACTTTCTACGATTTTTCGTTTTTGAGCTACGGTGTTCACATACATACACACACAGACTATTTGCTAGAAACCACTTTTTGGACTTAGGGGGACATCAAAACGGATATTTCCGGTAAAAACTTGATATCGAAAAATTTGACACGATTACAATACTTCCTCTTACTATAGGGAGTAAGAGTAAATAAAAATAGACTCAATTAAGAAAGAGTACATGTTGTCAGAATATGTTGTCAGAATTGCTGACTGCAATTTCATGTAATTTAATTTCAATTTGTTTTTGTAAATATTTTATCTTGGTTATCTAATTTGGTGTGAAATAATCACATGATCTTCACCTACTTATAATATTGTGAAATCCTACGTTTAGTAATTTTAAAAAAATTAATAAATTTTAAAAATTTAACACAATTGCATTATTTTATGTAATAGTGAGAAGAAAAAACAAAAAAAAAAAAAAATAGCGTCCCGGAGGGAGTGTGTAAAAAAAAAGGGGATTTCAAGTAGAATAGTAGGGCTGGTCCTCCAGGTTAGCTGGGGTCTCTCTAGAGACTGGTTCCAGCCTGCAGCTCTTTGCGAGAAAACAGAAATAAATGTAATAATGCCCAACAACCAGCAAATTGATATATTGCTTCCGCTGATGAACCTTCCCGCCCACCCACCACTGACTGTAAACATAACTTATGATATTTCTGCCCTAGGAATAGAACCGTTAATGATTATTTATAGTTTAAAAAAGGGGCACCATAAGAGCAACAAAATAAATGAATAGAATTCGAAAACAATAGTAATAAAGAATACAACATGGAGGGAAACGAGAAAAATTATAGGTGAAAAAAATAAAGGAATGAAGATAAATTATTGTTGGTGTAAGCCAATGGAATTACATTTCTTTATCTCATCTAATACTCCACCATGAATAATAGAACATAAGTTTCAGTAACAATGGTCAACTGTCCCAGTCTTTCTTTGCCATGGTAATTATATAGATTAATTTTTTTTTTACTTTTTATTATATGTATAGTAACATATATATAATTAATTAATTTATGAAATAATAAAGTTAGACGACACAAACGCTCACACTAATTTATTATTTTCTACTATCCTATAAAACTGTCTTGCTTATAATTAAAAAACCAAAAAAAAAGAATACTGGCGTGAAACCCTCACACACCTTTCTCTTAAGTTAATTAATACAATTTAATCAAGAAGTTTTCTTTAAAATTGCCACGATACAATGTTGGGTTGGTCATAAAAATGATGGTGGGGATTTTAGTTGTACAACCGATCGTCTAATGCAAACTAACTTAACAATACACCGCAAAAATTCAATTTTTTCAGATAAAGTTTTCAAATATATGTTTCTATCTATGCAGCATGCATTGCAAGTTTAAAAGAATATCGTTATAACCGTATTCGAGAAAATTCCAAACAAACTCGAAAAACTTATTCAGTAAAAACACACTTCCGGTTAAACGATTTTCTGCAAATTTAGAATTCTAATGATGCTTCTAATCTGTCGTAAGTGATAACAGCCGTAGATTGTTCTGAAGTGGTACTTTATTACGTTAGAGGAAAGTATACAACGCTCTTGTCACCCAGGAATCATTAAAAAATTCAATTTCCTTGGGAAAATATGTACAATATAAAATAATTAGTATTTATGTGTGTAGATAGTATGCGAAGTTTAAAGAAAATTGAAGCTTTTTTAACAATTTTTACAATAAGAATATTAAGAGTGTTTCACACGAATTTTCACAATATTTTTAACAACACATCAATACCATTTGGACCATTCAGAAATATGGATTAACGATCTTCTTAAATATGGTATTCAATCAATTGGTTATGCAATTACTTTATGATTGGATAATGTGGTGCGCTACATAATTTTAATGATTTTTTTATTTTACTTTCTCTTCCTCCTAGTAAGAGGAAGTATTGTAATCGTGTTAAATTTTTGATATCGAGTTTTCACCGGAAATATCCGTTTTGTAGTCCCCTGAGTCCAAAAAAGTGGTTTTTAGAAAATGGTCTGTGAGTGTGTATTTGAACAGCATAGCTCAAAAACGAAAAATCGTAGAAAGTTCAAACTTGATATTCCATTTAGTTATCACCATGGGATCTGACAGTAAGTTATCCGTCAAAATTCCTCAACCGGAAGTACCACTTTACTAATTTTTTTTTTTTACGTTTTTGCAATTTTCTCAAAAATGCCTCCAACCATTTTCTTCAAACTTGGTATATCAACTACACATACTAACACCTACAACTTGTATTTGAAACATTTCTCAGGGAAAATTCATTTAAGGGCACTTCTGGGGGAAGGGTGGGGTTAGGTTTTCATCTGAAGTACTATTTCAGTTTATTAGACAATTCTATCATCTAAATAATGTTAATTAGAATTAAATATGTTGTTGAAATTCCTATTTTGGAAAAGATCGGATGACCGGAAGCGCATTTACTTTACCACTTTACTAAATGATTTTTTTTCACTTTTTCGCAATTTTCTCAAAAATGGCTCCGGCGATTTTCTTGAAACATCCAATATAAACTAAACATACAAAGATCTACAACTTTTATTTAACACATTTCTCTGGAAAAATTCTTTTAAGGGCACTTTTAGAGGAGTGGTGGGGTTATGTTTTTCTCTAAAGTGCTATCATAGTTGATTATACAATTCTATCATCCAAACAAAATTAATTAGAAATAAATAGATGGCCAAAATTCCGAGTTTTAAGGACCTTAGTAAACCGGAAGTGCGCTTTTATTGAACAGTTTTTTCAGTTTTCGACGAATTTCATTAAATTTGGTATACAACTATAAAATTTGTCAATTATAATTTTAAGAACTGGAGTAAGAGAAAGTTGTGTGAGTGTTTCACACTAGATTTCTTTTTTTTCTAATTTTTTGCATATTTTCTCAAAAAACTGCTCCAAAAAAATGTTTTTCAACTATCCACTACTGTCCTACACACACACACACACACACACACACATATCAGTTCTGTCTATTTCATTCGAAACAACATTCCGGAACAATCGATTTTAATGGAACACTAGGAAATCTGTGGCTTTTTTTTTTTGGAGGGTTCGTGCAGTGCGACTATCCATTGATCTATTGTGTCCCCTCTGGTACGGTAGGTGAGCTTGCTATAGCACTTCCTCCAAGTTGAGCTCCTTAAGGTATCCCAGAATCTTGGAGGGTTGTATTCCACTCTCACCCTCCTGGTAACAACCCAGGCTATTAGATCTCCCCACAGAATCTGCATGTGCCATCACCTTTCTCAGGGGTCCCCTGAGTCTGCAATACTGCACTCAGACTGATGCAGGCCTGCAATGCCATGCCTTCTCCAGTACAACAAACAGATGCTGTGGGTTGGTAGTTGAAAAATAATCATTTAAGTGGAAATTCCTAAATTTTAAAACAATTCCTTAATGTGTGAACTGTGAGAATAGCAGCAAGAGAAAGTTGTATATGTTTTTCAGATCAGATTTATTTTTTCCGAACACTATTTAAAGATTATCTACGCCATTCATGAAATTATGATATCTAAATCGAACATTATAAAGAAATTAACTGCTCGCTAATTAATCAAACCATTTAGTAAATCACAATTAATAGTAGTACACTCAGTATAGTATGTAAATTGTCCTAATCATAGTTGACGGACCGGGTTTATTTGGCTACAATCATTACTAATTCATCTCTCTCTCACTGCCCCCTTTCTCTCACTCTTTCTCTCTCTCTCTCTCTCTCTGATGGCGCTTTAATGATAGCATTCCAATTCTGTTTATATTTCTAGTAGAAATCAATGTAAATCAGGTTACTATTTAAATAACAATATATTTGTATCTTATATTTGACTTATCTATCGATATCGCATTCGATATTTTTTGATAAAATCTGTATGATTTATAGAAAAAAGATTTCATTAAATGTGGTTTTGTTAAATTATTTGAATACACTTTAAAAAATTAAACGCTCTCACTAACTGAAATCGCTAACAGTTCAAATCAATACAAGAATAATAGCGAGACAAATACAGCAATAATTACAATTAGAACTACAATATAATAAATTTGGTGTGAAATAACCAGGTTTCGCACAAAATTCTCTTACTATTCTTAATACGATTATCTATAAAATGACCAATTTTTTTTTTAAAATTTCAAATTTCCCTTATTTGTCCTAACATTAATATAGAGTTGGTAGGGGACAAGTACATCGACAAGCAGGTTGTTAGATAACACGGTAGCCCAGAAGTGAACGCCAATAACATTAATGTTTGAAATTCAACGCCACAAATTGTGTAGAACTACCTAGAAATTGAATTTTTTGAGAAAAACGTTACAAATAAAAGTGATAGGTTTTTATATCTGTACAGTTCCGAGAAAATTCCAAAACAACTCAAAAACTTATTCTGTAGAATCGCACTTCCGGTATACCGATTTTTTTCTTTCACTTTGGTATTCTAACAATGCTTCGAGGTTTTAGAACTATAGATTACTTTAGAGGGAACGCTACTGTTTCCCCCCCAGTCACGGCCAAAAAAAAATAACCAATTTTTCCAGGATAATATTTCAAATAAAAGTTATAGGCATTTATAAGTGTAGAGAGTATGAAGTTTAAAAAAAAAATTGAAACTTTTTGAACAAAATTTAACAATTTTCTAAAATTATATTAACCACAGTAATATAGAAGTCGTTTAGAGTGATTTACACCAGTCTTCTCCAATATTTTACTCCACATCAGTACCACTGGACCCTTCAGAAATAAGGATTAACCGTAATTTCCGGCAAATCAGATGGAGACATTATTAAGAGATTATTACTGAAAATGAGAAATAGCCAACAAGGACTAGGAGGATATCCTTGAGGGACACCTGAAAGTCATCAAACAAAGTATAATGCATCGAAAATAGTGAATAGTAATGGACAAAATGTAATTCTTCATAGATAAAGTAAACATCACGCACCATCTACTCTATATACATACATATATACATATATATATATATATATATATATATATATATTTACTGTGATCATCCATCTTAAAAGACATGTTGATCTTGATAGTCTGTTTTAGTAATAAATAGGATGTGTAGGTAGTAAGTTGCTATGAAATATTTACATATGTTTGTATGTACACTCTATATAACATTCTGCCACATCTCACAAAATGGCGGAGATATATCGAACAAACTCTGTTTCTCCCATCAATATTCCCATGACATTTCAGTCCATTAACTACTATTTCGTCAAGTGCAAAAATCTGATTTATTATACGAGTTTGTTTCTCAGAGTTCTAATTGATAATTTTTTTTTTTTCTTGAAAGTTGACATTTTTACTGAATGTTCAGTCGTGCTATATATATACATATAGAAGACTTTTATAGACAACTAAAAGTTTATAGCTCAATATGTATAGTTGATATACTAAATTTAAAGAGAATAGTTGCATCATTTTTACATTCTCTTACTCTTACCTAATAAGACGAAGTATTGTAATCGTGTCAAATTTTCGATATCGAGTTTCACCGGAAATATCCGTTTTGAGGTCCCCTGAGTCCAAAAAAGTGGTTTTTAGAAAATAGTCTGTGTGTGTGTGTGTGTGTGTGTGTGTGTCAACAGCATAGCTCAAAAACGACAAACCGTAGAAAGTTGATACTTGATATTCCGTTTAGGTATCACCATGGGATCTGACAGTAAGTTATCTGTCAAAATTCCTCAACCGGAAGTACCACTTTACTAGTTGTATTTTTTGACGTTTTTGCGATTTTCTCAAAAATAGCTCCAACGATTTTCTTCAAACTTGCTGTATCAACCACACATACTAACAGCTACAACTTTTATTTGAAACATTTCTCCAGAAAAATTCATTTAAGGGCACTTCTGGGGGAGGGGTGGAGTTAGGTTTTTCTTCTCAAGTGCTATTTCAGTTCATTAGACAATTCTATCATCTAAATAATGTTAATTAGAATTAATATGTTGTTGAAATTTCTAGTTTGAAAAAGATCGGATGACCGGAAGTGCGTTTACTATAGTACTTTCCTAAATGATTTTTTCACTTTTTCTCAAAAATGGCTCCGACGATTTTCTTGAAACTTCTTATATAAACTAAACATACAAAGATCTACAACTTCTATTTAAAACATTTCTCTGGGAAAATTCATTTAAGGACACTTTTAGGGGAGGGGTGAGGTTATGTTTTTCTTTAATATGCTATCATAGTTGATTATACAATTCTATCATCCAAACAAAATAATTTGGAAATAAATAGATGTCCAAAATTCCAAATTTCAAGGAAATTAGTAAACCGGAAGTGCGCTTTTACTGAACAGGTTTTTTCAGCTTTCGACGAATTTCATTAAATTTTTATACACAAACTATAAAATTTGTCAATTATAATTTTGAGAACTGGTGTAAGAGAAAGTTGTGTGAATGTTTCACACCAGATTTTTTTTTTTTTTGTTTTTTCAGAAAATTCGCGAAAAAATGAAAAATGTATTCACTAAAATGATATCTTCCGGTTGAAATATTTGTACTTTCTCTTATTGCTGGTAGGAGAAAGTATTGCGATCGCGTCTAATATTCGAAAAGAAGCACATATTTCGTTTTAGTATTAACTACCGCATCCGACACGAAAGTTTCCACCAAAATCCATTCAACAGGAAATGGGGCATTTTTTTGTTTTTTTTTGCGATTCCTTTAAACGTCATACACTACCACATATATAAATACCTATCACTGTTACTTGAAACATTTTCCAGGGAAAATTGTTTATTTTTTTCTTTTTTTTTGGAAAATACTGAAGGAACAGTAAATTCTGGGAATGAGTTATTCTTTCCTAAATTTATTAAATAAAAGTGATTGTTAATTATGTATGTAGATAGTATACGTAATTTAAAGAAAAATTATCGGAGCCTTTTTCGAGAAAATCACGAATAAGAAAGTCAGCAAAATTGCACTTCCGGTTGAGGGATTTTGTCCAATATCTTTGTGTCAGATGCGGCAATGTTTTAGTGCCTAGGCAGAATACCAAATTTCGGCTTCCAGGGATTTTTATCGTTTTTCGTTTTGAGATATTTGGTTCAAACATAAATACATACTGACCATTCGCTAAAAACGTGTTTCTCTTCATACTAAAGAGAACATTGAAAAATGTATATCCGGTAGCAAAATTTTTAAGAATAAGAGAAAGTAAACCATAAATCTTTCGAATCTTACGAACCATTTTGGAGGAAGTTGTGACAAAAACGAATAAAATCATTTTTGAAAGTTTCACTTTTACCGGTTGTCAGTTTTTCGACCGAAACTTTTCCAGTCGTATCTACTAAGAGAAAATCAAATGGAAAATAAGTTTCTTTCTAAGAAAAGTAATATATGAAATTGTTGAATTAAACTGAGATATTTGTTTTATGTTTTTAAACAAAAATAATAATAATAATAAAAATAATAAGCGAAGAATATAAAAGTATTAAAAAAAAAAAACTTAATAAAATTGTAATCATTTCAGCAATACGAACATTGAACGTGCATGTTGCAGTACGGAGATGAATATTGGCAATAAAATGCACATCTTATAGTATTACTAATTAAAACTTTATAACCGTCGACTATTAAATATTGTTTATTTAAAAAAATAATAATAATAATAAAATAACCTGACCTATTGTAACCTCACAATGTGTAGAAAGTAATAAATGATACCATTAAAAACAATACAAATCCATTAAACATTTTTTTAAGAATATATATCTTTCTCTCTAATACTCTCTCCTCTCCTGAAAATGGTTTGTTGTTTTAAACCTATTTCTTTCACTTATTTGGGATTTTAGTGGCAGTTTTTTTTTTTTGTTTTATTTTATTTGAGAATGCACCTTTAATCCCACGAGTATCCCATACTTTCTAATTGATATCGCTGCTATTTTCTCATAATGCTAGAAGAAGAAATGTAGTAGTGATCTTGTAAGATTTTCAAAATTGAGAATCTTGTGTGAAACAGGGGGAAAAAACCATTCAGTAAACCCGCACTTCCGGTTGATGAATTTTGCTCAAAACCTTTGTATGGTAGCTTAGAAAAAAAGGAAGTAGCTAAATTTTTGTTTACGATTTTTCGTTTTTGAGATATTTTGTTCACACACACGCGCAAATATATATATATATATACTATTCGTTAAAAACGCTTTTTCCGAACTCAGGGGACCTTAAAACATGTATTTCCGGTGAAAATTCAATTTTGAAAATGTTGTCAAGTTCATAAATCCAGGAATAAGAGAAAGTAAAACTCAACATCCTTGGCCTATTTTGTTTTTACAGCAAGGTTTGTATTTAGGCACGCTACACGTACTTGTGTATTAAATGAAAGTGTATGTTGTACACTGTTATAGGATCCGGAAGAGCGGAGAAACACAAAAATGAATCAATCTAGTTAATAGCTACCTAGGCCAGACTAGGGTGGAAGACTCTCACTCTCTTTCTCTCTCCTCTTCCTCTCTCTCTGACTCTCTCTCCTTCTATACATATATATATATATATATGCAGGCGAGCTAGCCCCCTACAAAGGAACAGTTTACGACGAGTTCACAACCAATCAGCAACCTTCAACCTTCTCAGCCAGTATGTCTCTATATATATATCTCTCGCAACCTAACTTCTATATAGCAATAAAGTCCTGGCAGTTTATGTGTTCTTCTCTGATTACACAGTGTTCAGCTTATATTCTAGTTTATTTCTCCAAAAACCCATTTTCACTAATTCTCTCTCTTTCTCACATACACGTCCCAGTATAAAGAACGGATCTCAAACTGGATAAAGCCATGAAATCAAATCCGCCACCAAATCATAAGACCCCTACCAAGACCATAAACATGTATACCTATATAGGTAGGTACAGGTTTAATCAACATACTTGGGCAAATCTATAATTACGCAACATAAACTAGCTCTACAACACAGATGCGATATAATTACATTTGTGGGCCGATCCAATTCAACGGAAGGGGAAGAAGGAGCGTTGTTGTGTCCAATGTAAATATCCATATAACATCCATATCCGTTAGTAATATTGGACCAAATCAATATTGAATATATTGAAGATCATTATCTCAATAGTACTAATGTTGGCTTGTTACGATATTAATAATTTCTGATTGATTAATATCAAATCCAATTTGATTGATATAGCTAGTGGGTACGTATACATTGATATACTGTGTGATTATAACTCAAAACTAGCAAATGGTGAAGCATATATGCACGCAATAAAATACATATTGAATGCGAATGATTTTAATCAATTTCTGGCTTTATCTAGGATGTAATTAAAATTGAAATATATATGTATACAATATTTAATTGTACTTAAAATTAAATAGGTGATGGAACCAAAATAGTATGTTGACATGTATTTCATAGAGGGAAACTTTTCCAGACCCAAGGCGACTCAATTTTTGAGAAAAAAAAATAATGAATAAATAAACTTTTGTCAGTATAGATAGTGAGTATGAGAAAAAAATGGTTTTAGAGAAATAATATGTGTGTGTGTGTGTGTGTGTGTGTGTGTGAGAATATAAACAAACAAAAAATCTCATGTGAAATACGCACACGACTTTCTGTTAATGCAATTATTTACATAGTTATAATGACTACTATAGTGTGTTTGTTAGGATAACTAACATTTTATGTAAAAATTCCAAGTTTAAAGAAAATTGGTCAATTTTCATAATTTTGTTTCAATTATGTAAAAGAAAATTCATGTGATTGTTTATAATAGATTTTTTTATTTATTTATAATTAAATTCATTTTTTATTGAAGTATTTATATTATTTATTATGCAAAAGACGAAATTAAAATCTATAAGTTCTGAAACAGCTGATCGGCACGGCCATTTAGTCTAGAGATAGGTTAAATACTGTTTTACTCTCTTTTCTACTCTGGTATAAACTCTTTGAATTAGGCACTTCAACTAAAATGGTAAAAATAATAAGCCCCTTATTAATCTCACTTTTTGTAAACAATATTGGCGATAGTTTAAATGGCGGTATTAACATACAAGTAATCGAATAAAGTTACTAGCGTTCGCAGACGACTTCGTATTGCTGTCATCAGAGAGAGTGACTCTTCAGTCTATGATTAATGCGTTAGATGAGTATTGCCAAAAGTGGAATCTGGAAGTCAACTTAAATAAATCGAAAATAATTATTTTCAGAAATGGTGGGCGGCTTGCTGCGAATGAAAAGTGGCGGTATAGGGGAGAAGAAGTGGAGGTGGTGAATAGTTATAAGTATTTGGGTGTAACGCTAACGTCAAACTTATCTTTAAACCAACACTTTAACGACAAATTGTCTAAAGCTAAATTCTCTTTAAATGTTTTCAATAATATAATTCATAATAAAAGTATTTCATTCAAACCAAAATTAAAGATATTTAATTCAGTGTCAAAGGCCATTCTCTGTTATGGAGCACAGGTTTGGGGATTTACGATGTATGAGAGTATTGAAATGTTTCTGAGATATTTTGTTAAAAAAGCATTAAGCCTACCAATCAACACCCCTAATTATATTTTATATCTAGAAACTAATCTCTACCCAATATTTGTTCACACCCTCAAACTACATCTGAAATATATTCTTAGGTGCTTGAATCTTCCGTCACATAGGTACCCATATATTGTTGCGAAAGACATCATTAAACAGAATTTGTTTTGGTATAAGGAATGGGAAAAATTATCTTCCACGTACGATGCAAATTTAATAAGCTTAGTGAACAACCAGATAAAAGTGGATACTGTAATAAAAAAAAATTATGGAGAAATTAAATGCTAAGTATCATTTAATGAAGTTCAATAGTGAACATCATTTATGGTACAAACAATTAGAATCCAATAGTAATGACTACGTTTACAATGAAGTGGGCACATCCATTGTAAGTTGGATATTTAAGATAAGATGTGAGCTGTTGAACTTAAATAAATATAACTTTAAACAAGAAATTAAGTTGTGTTCACTTTGCAATTGTAAAGAGGAAGAGGATGTTTATCAGTTTATATGTAAATGTCCCATTTTGACTGAGTTTAGGATAAGGTATTTGCATAAAACATCATTAACAACAATAGAATTTAAAGAGCGTTTAAACCCAATAAATGGGACGATTTAATAAGTTATTGCAAGCACGCATGGCAGTATCGGAAATTTCTGGTACAAGAATTTAATTACTGATTGTTATTTCATTTTTCTTATTTATTATTAACACAGTATAGTACAGTGTTATTGATAACTTTTGGTAAAGAATTAATTTTTGTTTTTGTTTTATCTATTTAGTTTATTTACATTTCATTGATAGTTTCTGGTGAAGATTTAATTTATTTTTTTGTTTTGATACTCTATATATATGTACACTTTTTTATTATAATTATTTTTTTTTTATTATTTATTTATTTATTGTTATTTTATTTAAGTAAGGCTACTTCTCAGACGGTTTGTAAAAACCATGAGTACAGTCGGTTGTAATGAATTGTAATTACTTCTTTTTTGTTTTTCTTTTTACTATTGGAAGAGTATTTTTTAACATCTTTTTTAAGCGCTAAAAAATAATCGGGCGTTATTTAATGGAAAATATGGCATTAATCATGTTCCATTTAATTTGGTGATTAGCATATGCCCCTATGAAGACTTCCAATCTGTTGCGATCCTTTTAAAATAAATTACGATCATTATTCACCATACAGTATTCTTATTAGATCAGGGCTTAAAGAACTGTTGATATCAGAAAGCCAAATCGCAGTACCGTTTTGAAAACTACTAGGTGCAAAGTTGTGTTAAATCGTTCATGTTTGATCATATACGTATTTCATTACGATAAACTCCTGTAGCAAAAAAATCATCATCAACAACAACCTATTGGGATGAGGCGTTGTCTATCTGTTCAGGCAATGTTTGTGGACATATCTTTCTAAGTCTCCAATTTTTCCTAGTGGATTTAGGCCCATGGTTTGCAAGGCGGCTAAGCACCTTCCTCTTCACGTGTCTAGGCCATTCTTCTTCGATGCATCGATTTTTTTTTTAAATTGATCGCAAATATTTCTAATGTGATAGAGTCCCCAACTGTATCAACTCTCATACATCGTAAATCGATCTTAAAAGCACATTTCCGGAACTAGCAAAGGCCCTGGCTCTTAGCGACTACCTCTCACAACCTTATAATAATGCAGGCACCACTATAACTTTAAAAGGCACCACTATAACTTTAAAAAGATTCAGCTGTATGTGTCTACTTTAGCTTTTTTCTGGAAGGTTCTCTTTTGATGGTGCTATACATCATTCTGAACGACCTTTTTCAACGCCTACATAGTGCTTTTCAAGTAAGACACATCGCAGGTAATGAAAATATAAGACTAAAAGGAATAGGAATAAAAGGTCTAATATTCTTTGCAAAAATATCACACACATCCCATTTGGCCAGAAGTGAATAGACACTTTCTAACTTCTATTGATTTGCTTTCTTCTAACAATTTACTTAGTCCTCGATCTTATTTTCAAAATTTTGCGATTTATTTTAATCTATAATGGAGATTTCGCTAAGTTTTGATAAAGTATCCTTAATCATACCATTCTTATCGCTTACATGTTTTATATTTGTAGTAAATTGCGTGATGTATCGTAATTGTGTTGCCTTTCATTTCATAGTTAATATGCAAACATTATAGGTCTATGGTTTGAAAAATTGTGAAATTTGTTCCTTCAAGAAAATGTTTAAGCTGTTTTATTGCTTGATAAATTGCCAAAAGTTCCTTATCATAAGCACTATAAGCATTCGTGTAGCATTTAGTTTTATTGAGAAAAATACAATCATGTTCCATCCTGATTCTTCTTGTTGCTGTAGTACTGCTCCAATAGCCTGGTAAGAAGCATCGCTGAACATTGCTAGACGACATTGTTCATTCGGAAAACTAAGGAATGCTGCTTTGACTAAATCCTCTGTACATTGTTTGAATTGTTCTATGGCTTCCTCTGTCCATTCTACTTTTCTTCCATCGTTTTTCTTCGCACCTTTCAATACTCATGTAATAACGTCTATATTTGTGCAGCGTATTTTAGATGGCAACAATAGAAGTTTATGATAAATTAAAACTGGCGAAGCTTTTTATGGTCTCTGGTAATTTAAAGTAATTTTTTATGCTTTCTACTTTCTTCGGAAACGTTTTGAATTATCTGACGTAATTATATCCATATGTTTTCTACAAATTTAGACTTGGTTTTTTCTTTTTTTTTTCTTGGTAGATTCAAAAAGTGAATGTTGAATGCAATGTAGTCACGTTTTGTATATTTTGCGTTATTTTGTTAATATTAAACGGTGCTTCAGTTTGGTATAACCATATATCTGGTTTTCCAATCCAGATAAAGGTGGAATTTTTAATGCTTACTTTGTGGGTTTCCTGTCGTTCGGCCAAATTAATTTCCTTTTTCCTTCGGCATTACATCGGTGTCATCAATTGTGGTTAATAAAAAGACTTTTTTTTGAAAAAGAAGAAACTAAATTTATTTTTTCAATAACTCTAACCTTCATTAATTATTGTTACCATATGTTGCCTTTTTCTGACCTTAAGGAACAAACACCAGTTGATTGATAAACGAAAAATCAACGATTTATTTACAATTAACACAAAGATTGATCAGTTTTATTTAAGATAATGAATATCAAACAATGGCAATCAAACTAATTTAATAATAAAAAGAAAACGGTTCACACACAGCACATAAAAGATGGATTCTTGTTGTCACACACTACACTCCCACAATTTCAATAACCTCCTCCATTCAATCGATATTGTTTTATATCGATCTCATGATTTTCCTACACATATGATTATTATAATAACTTAATCTATTTTATAGATTAAGTATTTTTATAATTTAACAAACTATTATTTTTTACATTCAGAGGAGGGTATATGTTATTGTGGTGCTATTATGTTATTATGCTATTTCGAACTTATAATATTGTATTTTCAATACGGCATTCTGATACTTTCAGAATACGTTCTGTGACAATAAATGAGGTTCCAATATTTGCTTCTGCATATGCAGATGCACAAATATGTATGCCCAAATAAAAAACTATGCAGCTGCATTTTTAAATTTTCCTTTTTGAATCCAAATATAGAGGTCCAATATTGAAATTACGCGTATCGAATAAATCTGGATAATTAATAATTTTCTAAGACGAAGAAAATGATATTAAACTGTTTTTATAATAGAACCAAGAGTATTTGAACACTCGTAGGGAAATTTCTAATATTTTTCCAAAAATTTGCACTTTATCAACCATTTTTTTTTTTAATTTTGGGAAATATTTAAATTTGCCAGCTTTGATGATATCTGTATAAAAATATCTAATTTAATTTTAAAACATTTATAAGACCAGACATGACGTCAGACGTCTGCTCACATCCTTGCAATTTTTATTATTCTATATTTCCAAGAAAGTTCGAAAAGAAATATGGTACATAGTAGTCTTTATGAATTCTCTCGTTTCCCAAGCTCGAGACACATACCACTAATTTAGCAGCCTATATGCGGTTTAGTTTAATTAAATAGGATGATTTCATTGATAATTTAATTATCTGTCAGTAGGTCGTTTTTCAATTCAGGGTTACACAATTACAGGGTATTATTATATTAGAAACCGCTTTTATGTTAAATAAAAGTAAAAAGGAAACGCAATTTTAATGATTGAAGTTGGTTATAAATGTTTTCTAAGTTTATGGTTTTATATACAAACTAAAAACTACGGTTAGCAATATTAATATTAATCCACCCAGAAGAAAATTCTTTTGAAAATCTTCTTTTATTAAAAACCTCTTTATTTTTAATCTGGAAAGCCCCCGTTCGTTTTTAATCTGGAAACGCCATATTTTTAGAACAGAAATCAAATGAAACAATAAAGAAAGAAACAAAACTAAAATCTGTATTTTTTAAAATATTCTTTTCATTGTATGGATTTTGGACTTACTTCTAGCTGCTTTATTTTTATTTGTTTGATATTGAAGTGGTTTTTCTCTTGAAATGATATCAAACCCCATTGAAATTGTGTCCCTATATAAAAACAGGATATTAATACATATATCTGTAGACCAGGATTGGTGAAAAAACAGAAATGGTGGAGATTTAACAAATATAAGATATTCTTTCAGAGAGAGCAAGGGCCGATTGTTAGCTGTTTTGATAAAAACAAAAAAAAGTTAAGAGATAGTACGAGTACCTTGTTTACATCTACAATATAACCGATACCCTTATCTTATTCTCCTCAACCGTTCCAGTGGTTAATTCACCATTTATTTTATTAATGTTTTTTTTAAAGTAGATAGGAATTTTTATTTTTTATTGACTTTTTGAACAATGCAAATCAACCATCAATAAATAACCATCCTTTATTTATTGATGGTTGATTTTATAAATTTATTTTATTATTTCTTTTGAGGATTTATTTTTTGTTAATTTATTTATTTATGTAAATTTGTTAATTCATTTAACTTTTGTTTCTTTTAGAATATTAAAAAATAAATCATAATTATATATAGTTGTTTTTTTTTATAAGTTATACAATTCCAAGTAAAGGTTGCCATCATCTGAGCTAGACTGGTGTTTGGATTAGAAGGTGGTAGGGGGCATTAAAGATAGCTTTCCACCGTCCATATCCTTTTTCTTTACTTTTTACAATCCAATCTAATATGGTTTGCATCTGGAATTGTGTTGGTTGGATTTCATGTACAATAAGGGTTTATATCACTGTCAATTCTGGCCAGATGATGCAAAGATTAATTATGGTTAGGCAAACACATTTTGCTGTAAAATCCCCAACTTTTCCAATTAAACTAGTCATCCTTCATTAATCATCATTTTTTAAAATAAGTATATTTACAAATCAGAATATGGGCCAACTCGCCAAGAGCTTTACACATAGATATTGGAAGTAAAATTATGTTCTTCATAAATCTTGGTATATGTTGAAAATGTGGGTGGGTCCGCAATGCTGGATAACATCCGGTATTTTATCCGTCGTAGCATGCATATTAGTTTTGTTCCTGACCAGTTTCGGATTTTCATCCAACGTCAGAGCAAATTCACCAAGTTCGTGTAGTGAGTTCACTTCAAAGAAATGTTTCTGTAGACTTACACTTGTTGGTTGTATAAATGTGGGAAGGTTATAAGGTTATGTTCATAACAATAATATTAGGAGGGAAGGGAATACGAGTAGCTGAGTGGTTAGCGTACTGGACTCCCACGCGGAGGACCCGGGTTCGAGTCCAGCTGGGCTGCCCTTAGATTTTCTCTTCCATAGGAGCCTCTACAGCTCACTGTCCGGTGATGGACAGGTTATCTGTAACGAGAGAAACACTGTCCGGAGCCGGCATTGCACTGAGGCAGGCCTCCGGGCGCCAATGACCATAGAGTCGCGCCTTAAAAATTAAAAAAAAAAAATAATATATGAGGTTATGATATAACCTTATAACCATTCAACATATATGTAAACAACAAAGTGTGAGTCTCAGAAACATTTCGTTGAAGCGAACTCTCTACACGAACTTGGTGAATTTGCTCTGAAGATGGAGAAAATCCGAAACCGGTCAGGAACAAAACCTAATATACATGCTACGACGGATAAAATACCGAATCTTGGTTTAGTTGCGGTTTCAGTTTTCTAGATGGAGTAGGTTCGCCTCTGTGGTAGTGGGACGTTGAGGAAAGTGTGTGAAGTGTGAGGATGAAGTTGCCTCTTAATTTCGTCATGGTGTGAGAATATCTGTAGTGTCTAGTTCTCTGTGTATTTGTGTGTTGTGTGCAATTGGAGTACTTTATTTTGGAATGTCTATAGTTGTTTCGTCAGTGTGTTCCTGGCTATTATCCAGACTGGGCAGGCGAATGTCAGTAGAGATCTGAGAAGCGTCTTGTAAAGAAGTATTGTACAGGAGTGTTTGAGTGGTGTGTTTCTGTTAATAAGTGGGTATAGTTGTTTTAGTCGGGTGTATGCTTGTTGCAGTTTAGTGTTAATGTGTAATCTCTAGGTAAGTCTTGTGCCAAGGATTACACAAAGTGCGTCCATTGGTCCTTCGGTTTCCAGAGTATTTCCTGGTTGTTTAATTTTATCGCCGAAGTCTTCATTTTGGAATCTATGAAGGGAGACAATTTTTGCTTTGCTTTAGTGGTGTTGAGACGTACTTCCATTTTTGGAACCGTTTTGTTATGATGTCTATAGTTGTTTATAAGTCAGTAATGCTTTGGTTAATGTTTTCATTAATTGAGGCTATCATTGTCTGCGTATGTAGCTAAAGTGGTTGAAGTTGGTTCAGGTATGTCCGAACTGTAAAGGTTAAAGATTAAAGAGGGCTGCTTATTGCTCCTTGCAGTAGTCCGGCGAGAATTCGGTGACTAGTACTATACAGCGTGTTTCAGAATTGCATGGCACTATTTTAGCTGTGTGTTCTGTAGCAAAAAATAAACATAAAAGTTCATATACATACATTATGTTTTAAATCAATTTATTACAGAGGTTTTTATTTAACAACACAATAATTCAGAGTAAGTGTTCAAAGTGTCCACCGGTTTGTTGAATGCAGCATTCAGCACGACAATCCAAGCTTCTTTGGCACTTCTTATAGCATGAGGACTATACTTGATGTTGCCACACACTGGTAGAGGAAACATCGAAACGAAGTGACAATCTTCTGATTCTTGTACTAGGAGATAACTTTACACCTTCCAGTATTTCTTCTTAGTGTGCCAATTTCCCTAAGACGTCTTTCAATGGCTTCAAATGTTTTACGATTTGGTATTCTTCGGTTGGGAAATTTTTCATGATATCTTCGAACAGCAGCGACACCATTTTATGCACCACCAATACTAAAAATACTGCCTTACAGTATTTACTCACTCGCATATAACTTACACAAACAGTGTTTATACTAACATCCAAACAAATATACCGTATGCAATTGTTAATTGCAAAAATAATGCCTTGCAATTTTGAAACACCCTGTAGTATGTTACTGATTCTTACATGAAATGTTCTGTCTCTTAAAAAGGATCCAATGGTTTGAGTAATGTAGTCAGGGTGTTTGTGTTCTGACTTTGTAGAGTAGTCCTGAGTTCATCCTTTTTTGAATTAATTGCATTCACACTATAACTTACTTATGTCTTTATATACTGAAAGTCTATTAGATAATGAATCAAAAAAATTAATTGCCTCCTTTGCCTTATATTCATTCTGAATGCCTCCCGAACTGTGTGTATAATTTTCCCCCTGATTTACAATATATTGTATTATGTAACGATGCATTAAATTTTCTATAAGAAAAGATTTTTTTGGATTGTAAAAGTTGAATATAAATCACAAATATGAAGTTTTTGAAACTATTTTAATTTCAAATTTCATTTTCAAAGTTGTCAATAGGAGCCAAGGATCCAGTAAGTAGCAAGCTTTAAACTTTCTCTACTACGTTCCTTGTGCAGAATTTTTTCTTCGCTGTTTTCGTACGAGAGACTCTAGTCTAAGAGTCTGTACTAATTGTAGCGGGAAATCAATTTTTTTCGATAGATTTTATGTAAAAGGAATAGATCTTTGTATATCTTATAAATGTATCAAGTTTGCAGAATATAATCAATTTTTGAGAAAATAGTAAAAGTTAAATAAAGAAAAACTGGAACGCACTAAATTTTGACTTTTGAAAACCCAAAGGAATATCAAGTTTGTCATTTCTATAAACAACTTTTTCGAACTCACGAGACTTCGGAAAATCCAATTCGGAAAACTATAATGAACGCAATACTCCCTTTTATAAAGGCTAATACAATTATTTATAAGGGTTGAGGAGTTACCCAAACGTGGGGCCTAGGGAACGGAAACTTCTGCCAAGAGAAACTATTTGGAAGGAAGGGCTTTTAGGAAGTTTCTTAATCGGGTTAGGTAATAAGAATGTTTTAGATTGTGAGTTTTAGAGAGAGAAATTTTGAAGCATAGGGGTTTTTGATTGGAGAGATTGGAGCCGCCTCTTTAAGGCAGCATTTTAAAAATTGAGGTATTCAATTAAGAGTTTATTTTCTAATATTATCAAGATATGATTAAATTTTGCCCTAGAAGATCTCTTCATACTATGAAAAATCGAAGTTAAATAGCCAACATTATTTTCTGAACCCAAAATCTCTGTAATGATATTGGTTACTTACTGGGAGGTTTCTGATTTAGAGGGTGTTCTAGAGAGATAGAACTTACAATTTTCTATAATTTGTTTATTTTTTTCGATTGATATGAAAGAAAAGTGTAAAAAATATCATGTTAGGAAAAAATGGCCGGCAAATTAAATTATAAATTATATACAACATATAAATACATTAATTAAACATTCTACTGCACTGTCTGCAACCATGGAGACTCCTCTTCTATTTTTTTTCCTATACCCAGGGTATTAAATTAAAACAACTTGAATTGACCTTAATTAATGCATTAATTGCACCAGCACAAATGGATGCATGCATATTATTGATTTATAAATTTCAATTTACAGCCATAAAAAAAAAGTAAAAAAAGAAGCAAAATCTCTGGGTTATATTATTTGAAATAAATAGTTTTTGAAAGTTTAAATATGTTTTTTTTTACAAACCGCAGATTTCTTTCTTTTGAAGAAAACTACTTGATTATTTATTTCAGTCCATTCAGGTGTTATTTGGATCAAAACGATTCACATTAGAAATCATCTAAACAAATGGCTAAACTATGTTCTTTGAATGATTTCTAATTAAAATAAGTGAAAGTAATATGTTTTTTATTTTTATTATTAGTTTTTTTTTTTTGAAGTGCAATGATAAATCTAAACCTAAAAAAACTTGAAAAACCTATTCTGTAAATTCGTACTTATGGTTAACCGATTTTCATGCAAATTTGGAATTCTATCATTACATCTAATGCTTATTAATATTAATTATGAAAGCTGGTAAAACCATATATTATATTGAAGTGGTACTTTAGAGGAAAGCATACCGCTACTGTTCCCCCCCAGATCCCCCAAAAATCGATTTTCTTGGAAAAAGTTTCAAATAAAAGCGGTAGATATTTAATGTGTCCAGTCTGATCTATCAGTGTGGATGGTATACGAAGTTTAAAGAAAATTGTTGGAGAAGTTTTTTTGAGAAAATCAAGTAAAACTGAAAAAAAAAAAATAAGTTACTAAAGTCGCACTTTCGGTTAATGGAATTTGTCCAAAATCAGCCTCATGCGGTGGTAATACCTAAACGAAATACCATGTTTGAGCTCCCTACAAAGTGTTTTTGAGATATTCTGTAAAACATACATACTGTAACGCAGCCAGTGGTGCCATCTAGGAGAGAAGGCAGGTATCTAAGGTTCACTTAGTGGCCGCAGGAAGCGCTGGCGGCGCTCTAGTTCTCTCTAGAAGAATCGAGGAAGTTCTAGAAGATTCCCCACCGGTATAAATAATAGGACCGCAGAGAGTTGAGAGAGTTTTCCAGTTACAAACGAAGTCACTAGTTTGTGAAAAGTATATAAAAAGTGAACAAAGTGATTATTATTAAGTGTTGTATTTTGTAATTTATTGTGTATAACAATAAATTGGTGTTTTCTTTATTGAAGTTTAGAGTATTTTATCTATACGAACCCACTTAAAACTAGTTGCAGAAGAGTTTAGAGGGAAAACGTTACAATACACATACACATATATCTACATACAGACCATTCGCAAAAAAACTTTTAACTTTCTCTTCCGAATAAGAGAAAGTATTGCGATCGTGCTAGATTTTTTGAAATTGAGTTTTCACCGGAAATACACGGTTTTATAATAACACTCTTGCATTACTTACTCCTTCTTTATTGTGCTATTTCAATAATTTGTGGACTACGCTACCTATATAAAAATTAAGAACAATAGATATAAAGTATAGCTACAAACTCCAGAAAAGCTTTTTAACTGAAAATTTATGAATTCCTTGAAGATATTTTTGTAAGTGTTTAACATGAATTCTATTTTGTCCCCACTAGTAAAAATGGTCAAATACAAAATGGGGGATTTATATTCTATCTTGCATTTCTTTTCTCTATTGCCTTCTTTTTCAACAATGGAATGAAAAGTCTGATTTTTTCCTATATAACTCCCATTATTTTATAAAAAAAGTTAATAGTTATGTTGGAAATATAAAAGTATTTGTTGACCGTTGAAGAATTATTTTATGAAGAAATTTGGTGAGGATCGATCAAGAAAGAAACATTCAATTATGCCAACTTTATGCCGACAGAGTTTCCTGTCCTGATCAAGGCTGTAATCTATAGATAGTCAAGAAGATATAGAGAAAGAATTTCGAAACATACACATTTGTTACATAGCAGAAACATAAAAAAAGAAAATTAAAACTTACTACAGTCTTGTCTTAAATTATCTACAGAAATGTAGATGATTTTCTGTAGATGATTTAAGTTTAATTATTATTTATTTTTTTTTTTTATGTTCTGCGATGTAACAAAGGTAGAGAGAGAAACACTTTATTCGTAAAGAATTGTCAGTGGGGCTGCTCGACAATGTCAAGTTGCTAACACACAGCTTACCAATCAATCGAACTGACATAAACAAAGAAAGAGGAAACAATACATTATTACACAGATTAAATCATGAAACAGATAATTTTGTCTTGTTATTGTTTTCCACTTTTCGACAACAGACGTCTGTACGCAAAGTCTAACTGTAGATGTGGTGGCTAGAGAGTCTATAATAATCTCCTCCGATAGCCTCGGCAATATATTCGGGTCTATACCGACCTCGTCCCAGAATTCCACCGTTTTCTTTGGAATAGTCCCCCGAGCACCGAACCATAGACCACGCACTTTATAGTCCCGTTCCCCAAACATATCTCTATACTTCTCGGAGAGATATGTAATACATTTGCTATAAATGGCACGCTTTTCTATGTCGACCTTATCCCCCTGCTGTGGATCATTATTTTCATAACGCACCGTCGGATCAATGATGTACGCTAGTCTGCTGGCCCTTTTAAAGGCCACTATATCTGCATATCGCGCAGAGCCCTCATCATCAACCGCGTATACTTCCTTAAAGCAGGTATAATCAAGAGCCCTAAGAGACTCTGCGATCGCGTGCTTGACCCTGTGATGCCGCCTAGTCACGAGAAGCATATTGTGTGGACAATTTCCGAGCACATGTGCCGGTGTTTCGTTCTCTCTACCCCATTTGCGGCAGAGGGGTCCAATATCTCCTGCTGAACTCGTGGCAACTCCGGGAACGCCACGATTTAATTTTAGTTTAAAAATTCTTACTCACATCTTCACGACTATCTATATGTTAAAAGCCTTGATAAAGACAGGAAACTCTGTCGAAACGTTGGCATAATAATTAAATGTTTCTTTCTTGACCGCTCCTCACCAAATTTCTTCATAACATTATGTTAAGAAATAACTTGATTTTTTTGCATTTTTTGTTATGAAAAAATTTTATTGCACAATTTGATAATTTATAAAATACTTACACCAAGGGAAAAGTAGTAAAAATATTCTAAACTAGTTTTTTTCAAAGAAATAATTAGTTATAAATAATTAGCCATAGTGTTGATTGAATTAGCCATGTCCTTAATTTTAGTTTGTTGGTGCAGTCCACAAATTATTGAAAGAGTACTCAAAATTTAGTTTCTTGCAACAACATGAACAAATAAATTATATTAAACAAATAAATTATAATAACAAGAAGTGTTATATACGTATTAGAGTTCGAACACTACAGATTATGTAAATTGGAGTAAAAGATAGTCATGTGAGTGTTTCACATCAGAGTTTTCTTCCTATTTAGAGAACCCCTAAACAAGTATTATCGGAGATATGACATAATTTCGAAAATCTAGCACGATCGCAAGACTTCCTCATACTAGAAGTAAGTAAAGTTAGAAGTACTGATAAACCATGAGTTTGATTATGTATAAGTATGTCCTGGCTGGCTCGATTATAATAACGTTTGATTTTTTTTTTTTTTTTTTTTATAAAATAACGGTATTCATATTTGAGGGCAGATAATGCCCGGATCTTCATGATGATAGTATTGATTTAGCAATCAAGTCAGAGAAACTAGCCTATTACAATATGGGCGAATTGACTCGATCTCAACCACCGAAGACCAACCTAACTGTTTTAATTTCTCTCCTATTATTATTATTATTATTATTATATTGTATTATATCATCCTGTTATTAATTATTATTTATCAATTTTTATTTTTATTTCCCTTATTTTCTCTGGATTTAATGTTCACCTTTTTTTTTTATTTTTTAAATAAAACTTGTAGGAAATCAAAAGTTCGGTAGCTGACATTTATTTGAAAAAATTTTCGAATTATCTATTCAAATTTTGAGATGAAAGATTGATTTACGTTGGATACCATAAATTAATTTCTAAAATAATAGTAAAAAAATATCCGGAGGCCGGCAGTGCATTGAGAAGATTCCGGGCGCCAATGGACCATAGATGTTGACGCGCCTTAAATTAAAATAAAAAAATAGTAAAAATAATATTCACATCAGATTTTTTTAATTGATTCTTCTAATTGGTAAATGTAAATATATCGTTTTCTCTAAAAATTAATATTAGTTACAAATTAGATTATTCTGTTAATATTAACTTTGGTCGCTACTGTTTGAGATAGGGTATAACTGATCAGTTTTGCTTTCCCTTCACTATCATTCCATTCACTCTTGGAACAGGTGCTCGGACCCTTAGTATAGTCCCATCCTAAAGTTTTTCAAGGATTACCCTATACCGTGGTCAAAAAAAGTATTCATACAATTGTAATTTTTCAATTTTTTTTATTATTTTAATTGCACTTTTGCCTCAAGTTCTTTTATAGTATCAAAACATTGTTTAACAACACTGCAGAACAATGAATCAAACTAGCTCGGTCTTAATACTACAGAAATAAATTTTAATAAACATGAAAATTGAAGCAAACAAGTATTCATACAGTGCAGTTGTTTTATTGTACTTTGTTCAGAGACCAAAATTTTTAATTAATTAATAATCCCTAATTGTAAACAACTACTTAGATAATTAGTAATGAAACAGTTTTATTGGTGCTTTGTTCGAAATGGGTAGCAAATCCAGAGTATTACCGTCGTTTTGTAAAAAAGAAATAATTAGTTTATTTCAGAGTGGTTTATCATACAGAAATTGTTGTGGTGGTTGGTTCCGCAGAGCTGGAAAGTATCAGAGTCATTTTCGGGGGTAGCCTGCTTCATTTTGTGGTCATCGATCGGTTTTGGCGTTCGCCATCTCCTGGATGCGTCTGAAGATGGGCGAACGCCCGAAACCGGTCGATGACCGCAAATGAAGCAGGCTACCACGGAAAATGTCTCTAATATCATACAAGAACATTGGACGGCAGCTCAAATGATTCTACTGTGCAATACATAATTAAAAAGTTTAAAGTCGCTTCGCTAGAAAATAAGGTCCGCGCAGGTCGACCGAGGCTGTTAACCACAATAAATGCCCATTTCATTAAATGGAATGTTACAAAAAAGCCTAGTACAAGCGTACGAAGTTGGCGGAAGACCTTGCATCAGCAACAGGGATAGAAGTAACACCACAGTCCGTAGGAACTATCTTCATGAAACTGGATTTAGGGCTAGAGCACCTAGAAAACAACCTTTTATTAGGGAAAAGAACAAGAAGCTGCAGTTGGAATTGGCAAAAGCTCATAAAAATAAGTCACACGAATTTTGGAAAAACGTTTTATCACTGATGAAAGTAAGTACAGTATTTTTGGTTCTGATGGACGACAGTTTGTATGGCGCAAGCCGAATAAAGAGCTTGATCCCAAAAATATTGTACCAACTGTGATGCACGGGGGAGGAAATGTGATGGTGTGGGGGTGCATGAGTTACAGTGGAGTGGGAGAGCTAGTGATTATCGATGACATTTTAAATGCAGATGGCTACGTAATTTTGCGCGGTAATTTGCAGAAAAGTGTGCGAAATTAAAGTTGTTTATATGAGCTGTATGATTACATTTTTGTGTTTATTTTCACGTTTTTTGGGATTTAGCATTGTTATTTCTCTAGTAAAGTTTAGTTGTTGGTTAGATTGTGTTATTAAACTATACTTAAAAATATGACGAAATTATGTCTGTTAAATAACTATTAATAAATATATATAAATTGAAAATTACACTTGTATGAATACTTTTTGACCACGTAATTTCCTTTTAACCCGTCAATTCTTTAAGAAATATACTACATCTAGTTGTTGGATAAAAACAATTCATTTGAAATAGACAATTTGGTACTTACTTGTAATCACATCCAATTATTACGAAACCATCTTGTTCAAGTAAGCTGAAGTATATTGCAAAACTAGCTGGCGGTATAATCCACAATGTCATTAATATAAATGTAATATTCCTTGTAGTCATTATTGATGGATAATGCAATGGTTTTCTTATGCCAAGATAATGATTTACAGCCAATGTTAACAAATGTCCTAATGATGAATACATACCGCCCATTCTGAGCGCTTCAATAACCAATTGTGAACATTTATCGATCTGAATTCTGAATACTTGCGGTAATAAACTATTTACAACTAATCCTACGCCAATAACTAATGAAGCGAACATATCTGCCGCAGCTAAAGATAAACTTATATGTAAAGTTGGGCTCAATGGTCGCCTGATCCAACGTAATGATGCTAATATTAGAGCATTCGCAAGCACAGAGAATACACAAAACACTAACAATGGAATAGTTATCAGTATATAATAAAATTGAGATGTTCGTTCGAATATTATTTCAGTTTTTTCACTATAATTTGTATTTATATCAGTAGTGAAGTTTAAAGTGTTGTTTTCATAATCTTCCATTTTTCATTCATCACTAGTAAACCTGCGAACAAGAAAAAAAAAATTAGTTTTTAAAAAAATACGAAGAAATACAACAAAATAATTTCATAAAAATGTTATAAAGAGTATATAAAATATAGGGCATTTCTTTAATTAGTTGGTTTATTCATTTTTAAAGTGGAATTTATTTTATTCGAGATAATTAAGATTTTTTTTAAAAAAATTTGAATTGTAAGTTAATGTTTGAAATAGTTTCATTTAGGCAAGTGTTCTAATTCACAGGCTAGAATCAGAGGTCCTTTAAATAATTGTTTAATTCCCTTTCTCCCACACGATCAGCCACAAGAACTTGCTGACCGAAATAACTTGGATTCCATACAAGCAATTCCAAAGTATCTTCTACCACAAAACGTTTATCTTCTGTATCTCTTTCTTTCCCATCCATCCTGAGTTCTTCCAGATAATGTTTTAGATATCTCAAGCGTGAAATGCCTCATGATTTTTCTCAGAACTTTAAAAAAATCTTCTAGAGACCTTCACCACATTTTACATATACATGGTTCCACGATCAATATTTGTAAAATAGTAAATGTTATGGGGTTTCTGGGTCATGATTTCCTTTATTTCTTTTTCATTTAAGTTCTCTATGTAATGTTAAAGACAGTTAAATGTAAACTAACTGTAAAAACCCAATTAAATTTAGTAAGAATTCCAAGTTTGAAGGATATTTCACATTAATAATGTAAATTGCAGTAAGAAGAAGTCGTGTGTCTATTTCACACTAGGTTTTTTTCTTCTTGAATTTTTACACCTCCACCTGGAGATCTATTTCATTGGCTTTTAAATTACTTCTTCAATACTTCTAAACTATCTCAGGTGAAGAAAGCTCCACCTTAATTAATTGTAAGGTATAAGTTTTACAAATTTACACACTAGGATATGCAATACATTCTAACAAATTATCCTTATTACTGCGGGACTCCTCTGGATTTCAATATACTCCCATTATTAACTGCTGGACAAAAGTTTTGCATAAAATTTTAAAACGTTAAAAGTTATTACGGTATTTTTTTTTTTTTTGGATTCGTTGTGAATGGACTCTAGTCCAAGGGACCAAAAGAGAAATGGCCAAGAAATGAAGTAAAAAGTTTGTTTTATTTTTCACAAATAAAAAAAAAAGCTCAACAAAGTGAAAAAAGTAATCTAAATTCAAAACTAATGCAGTTCTTGTTATTTTTTAATTGGTATTTTTTTTTAAACAATATTCTGTGACACTTCCTCTTGCTCTGATAACCGCACTAAGACTCCTAGGTATTCAAGCAATGAGATTTTGAATAATCTCTTATGAGATCCCATTCCATTCTTCAATAATCGCTAAAAGTAGCTCCATGAGAGAGCTAGGACAATCCGGGTGGAGCCTGAGACGTCTTCCAAAGTGTCCCAAAAGTGCTCTATAGGATTTAGGTCTGGTCTTCTCGGTGGGGAAACCAAACGATTAATTGCACAACATCTTGTAAGTACTGCAGGACAACTCGAGCAGTGTGATATCGGGCGTCGTCTTGCATAAATAAAAAATTATCACTGACTCTTTCGGCGTTTACTGTACCAATGTCAACAATGTGTAGGTCTGTAGGCCCATCAAAATTTATGCCTCCGCATACCATAATCCCACCTCCACCAAAACTCTAGTTTGGAGAGATATTAGCCTCTACATATCTCTCCCCTTGTCGCCTCCACACTCTCTCCCTTCCATCTGGAGAGAATAGAGTGAATCTCGATTTGTCTGTGAATTCTTCTACTATCCAATTGACATGTTCACAAGAATATTGAAGTCTGGCAACTCTATGGCCTCTGGAAAGAAGAGGGCCAATAGCGGCTCCCCTGGAAGCCAAGTTGGCTTCATTCAACCTTCTTCTAACTGTCCTACTTGTAATGTGGACATCACGCACAGAAGCGATCAAATGTTGTAATTGATTACGAGTGACAAACCAGTTTTGTAAGACATTCAGCTGAATAAATCTCTCATCTGTCCGGTACTTCTAGGGCGATCTTTAACTTGCCGTCGGGAGTACGTACCGTCTCCCTATGGCGTGCTGAAATCCTTTAGACAGTGGATTGGCTCATTCGTAGTTTCTGAGCAATTGTTGCTTGATTTTAGCCATTCCTCATGTAATCTCACCACACGTACTGCTATTTCTTCCAAATAATTACGCTGAATAGGCATGATAAGAACAAAAAGCGACAAGAAAAAAGAACTGATAAGAAAAAACTGAACAAAAAAGTGTAGGAGAGAGAAATTACCAGAAGCAGTGAAAGTGAAGACCGAGGATTATTATTGTGTTTCCAAGAGTTCAGAGAATTAGTCACTTAAAAACATAAACAAATAGTTCAGTCTCTTATCTCTTTGGTTCAGAGTTCATTTACAACGATTGTATAAAAACAAAAATACAGCAATAGACTGAAGATACATCATTTTTTTCTTCTGGCATGAATTAAATTCATTATCAAGCTGTCCACTATGTGATTTAAATTTTTATAATTTTCTTGTAAATACTTGTATTTCAACATTGTTAGATATTGTATGGTGTATTGTGACTTTACAATTATTATTGTATTGTACCTATTAGTATTTGTATTTTTTTATTTTATATTTGTATACTTTAAGAAGCAAGTGCCTAGTGGATTTTTTCCAATTTTCGATATTTTCGTTCCTCACTTTTGTACTTCACTTTTTAAATGTTTGAGAAGATCTGCCTCCCTGCAGTCTAGATGTACGAGTGCAGTCGTATGTGTCTTATTACACCATTTTCTCCTCATCATAACTTCAGGGGCGTATGCCTTAAATTTCTTTTTTTCCAAACTATGTGACTTAAAAAATAGTTTCTTGTCTCCGGTGTGATTGTTATTATTTTCATGCGGTTATGGCTAAAACAGCTTTTATGTTTAATATATTATCTGCATGTATCTTGCCTTCCTCGTATATCCATTAATCAAAAGACCCTATATGAATTTGGTCCAATTTACTCTCGGTACCAAAAGATGGACTTCTTATCTGTGGATTTGAATTGTTTACCTTGATATAATAAGAAGTTTCATTATTCGTAATTTTTTTAATTATGGTTTTATTGATATTATTTTCCGATGCATTTATCGATAATTGTTTTGGTCTTAATTGCTTTGATAATTTATCCTCGCATCCCATAGAAATACTTACATCGGTGCTTTCCCTTTGTAAGGATTTTTTACGAACCACACACCTTATTTATTGCTTTTCTATGAATTTTCACTTTTTCTTAAGGTCTTTTAATTTTACTATTATCTGGGTACTTATCTAAAATAGGTTCCTGTTGTCCCTCTAGTCACAAAATGGTTCTTTATTTTGGAGGTTACCCTCCAATCTCCTAGCTTATTTTTCTCTACTTTGGTGGCCGTGTTTTTTTTCTCTTTTGGTGTTTTATTTATTTATTTCATTTTTCGTGGGAAAATATTGTAAATGTTGAGTGTGTATCTGTTTTTAATTGCCAAAGATTTAGTTTTTTGGAGAGTGAACTTTTTTTTTTTACTTTTACCAGACATTTCCTTAGTAATAAATTGTTAGACCAAACTTACAAATGATATAAACTGATTTTACTAACGTTAATATTTATTTGATTTATTTTAACGAACAAGACAAACTTTAAATTAAGAAAACATTCCTTTCAAAATATATTAATGTTTCTTTATTGATAGTTAGATAGTTTTTTTCATTAAAAAAATGAATAAAAAAAAACATTACATATAATATCATTTTAATGGACAAAAAACCATTACGCCATGGTAGACACCGCATCGACCTCTCCATGCCGCACCGACCAATCAAAGCAAAATAAAAATATGATGAAATAAGTTACAAAAGAAAAAATAAATAGACAAGAAGAAACATAAATATGAAAAAAAAAACAAACAAGAAACAAGAAACTTTCTGTAAGTAAAAGTCAAAAATTTAACTCAGCGACAAGTTCCCTTCTGAATCTCCAAAATATCTGGGGTATAATGTGTACCAACGAAGGCTTATCACTTCCATTTAGAAGGGACACAAATTTTTATCGAAATATAGCAATCTCTCCCTGAAATTGAATCGAAACTCCCTAAGAGGACAGGGGGCAGACAACCATGAAATGATATATATGTCCTCTTTATTGTAAAGGTTACACAGGGAACATTTGTTCCTGCCTTCTAAACTATACGGTTTATAGTTCAATGCTAATAGCTTACCACGAAGTTTCAAAATTGAACGTCGTGAATTTAGTTTTAAAGAATTGTCCGGATGGAGATTTCCACTTCTGACATCGTATGCCAATTCTTTATACAAAAGTTATCTGCGATAAGATTGATTCGCTAGAGCTATATAATCATCTCGGAGATCAGCTATTATATGGAATAACAATTCATTCATTGTGTGGCTCAGATTAGATAAAGTATCAAGACGATCTTTTATGAGAGGAGCATAAAGCAAGTTTCTTCCTCTTACCGTACAAAAAGATGCTGGATTTTATTGTTTCATGAGCTTCCAGGCTTGGGTATCTGTTTTGATGCATAATTAAAACTTTAGTGATGGTGTAGTGGTTATGAGCATAGATTTGTAACTGGGAGTTCCCCAGTTCGAGTCCCGCGTATAAGGCTAAATTTTATATTCGTTTAAAAAATATTAATAGTAAAGTATGTGCTTCCACCCACGTCCACGACCCTAATTTGTTAGTTGGACGTTAAGCCCGCCTGAAAAATCGGCGTTACTTTACTTTTATTTTAATATACATATGTTTCTAACATTTAAATATTAATAATTTTAATTTTGGAAAATAATTACATTTGGAAACAATAAACAACTCTATGTAAGGGCTCAATAACTTAATTAAGTACAGTGCAATAGAACAAAGTAAATTGAGAATCATAAAAGTAAATTCAGCGATAATAAAAGTAATGTTAAATGTCACAATATAATATGTGTATTCATAAATTGTTTACTATTGAGTGATCTGTCAGAGTTTGGACCCTTCTGAACAATATTACTTAGGCAGTGGTACTCTCTAGTTTCAAATTCTTCACTTATGAAACAGAGTTTTAAAATAAATTAATGTTAATTACTAACAAATTAGACGATGCACTTCGTGGAAAAGTTAACAAAAATGAGTTAAAACTATTTTTTTATTTATTGTCAGATAGTTTTAAGCACAAAAACAAACTGAAGTTATACACGAAAAACAAAGTATGAAAACCCAGAGTAGAATCAAACACGCCTATACTCCACCATGGATGGTAAACAATCAACTCTCCTTTATGTATAAATATAAAGTATAATAAAATAATACTCTTGGCAACTTAAGAAAGTTTATTTTAATAATAACTAACTTAAACTTACTTACTGTAATGTTCATAAGTTTATATTTCATATCAGCTAATTTCTGGAAAGTTTCTTCTATCTTTAATGATAAGACGTTACGTCTTTATAATTATGAGCAAGTTTATCTTGTCTTTTATGAGAAGAAGTTTGATTTCTAATTACCAATTCTCTAAAATTGAATAATATTTAAAGATCAAACATTAAATAAGATACAAAGCAATAGATAATATACTTTTAGAGTGCATTTATAGATTGTTAAAGCATTCTGAAAACATCTGAATTTCTCTCTATCCCTCAGTGTATGAAATTTTAAGTCACTTAGGAGTCAATGTTGGATTCTAAGTTATAGAACGGAATGTAATGTCTACCTAACGGTGTGTATGAATATGTTGCCTGCAACAACAAAATTATATGGCAATCCGCCCAACTGCTAATTATCCGTTCTGTCACATGAGGCATAACGTATCTCCCTACCAAAAATAGTGACAGACACAGTTACAACAAAACCCATTTTTATTTGTTTACTAGCTAAACCCGGCCACGCTTAGCTGTGGCTCTGTCTGATTTTAATTATTAGGGAAGTAAATAGAAGTATGATAGGTAATATAGATTCAGCAAGAAAACACATCATTCAATTTAATACCCTACTTTGCGTTGCTGTGAACTGAAAGGAAAGAAAGAAAAAATGTTTTTAACTGAAAGAATGTTTGTAAGAGCTGAATGCGCTGTTCTACCTCCTTCCATCAACAGCAAGTGTCTTCCATACCGAAGAAGCAACTGCTAACGCAATATGGTCATTTGAACGGATTTTAGTCAGGATTAAGGAAATTAATAATGTTTTTCCAGTTCAAACTGGAGCATTCTAAAAGTAAATCCACCGGTTTGGTTGGTCACAGCATGTATGATGGTATCAAATGCTATCTTTTGTTGTTGAAGGCGTTTCAGTGCATTTTCTTGGACGAATAGCTGTAAGTCATTTCTGGTGTATGATTGCTTTCTGAGCAGTTCTCTCTCGAATGTTGCATTGATCGACCTATTCGGTACTGTTACGCCCAATAGTGCCAACAACTTGCCACACTTTGTAAGACAAAGATCCTCAATGAAGATTAGCGCTTCATTGTATATTTCTTCTGTGAAATCCAAGCCATGATTGCGTTTCTTGACGTATTCTGTACACCACGATCGCAACGCGTCTGCGTCTGTCTATTTCTGCCAAACTCACAAAACGCTCGGAATTTCCAGTTTCCTTGGGAACTTTGGAACACTCTTATAGAGAAATGAAACGTTGTGTAAAAATTTCAAGTCAATCCATCGATTACTTTTCGAGCTTTGCGGCCACAAACATACGGATGCTGAATTTTTATATATATAGATAGAACCATGCCTTGAATAAAAATTTATTCGTTTCTCTTAGTTAAATGGTAGGTTTCACAAATCACAGATCAGTTCAATATATTAGTATTATTTTCTACTTTTACAACAAACAATAACTTTGATTTTGGATTTTAGAACTTTAAAAATTTGTCCACATATAAAGGAGATTTTGATCACATATAAACGCATAGTCTGTATGATTTGTTTGCGAATTACTACGAGCTGCAACGAACTGGACGAATCAGGCATCGCGCATCTCGAATCGCGAATACATGCATAGTCTGCCGCCTGCTTAACAGAACCTCTACAAATTTGCACCGCAGGAGAGTTCAAGTTCCACCCATCTCAACCCCTAGGTGTCCTGGACGGAGAAGTAGAGGAAGTTTTCTATAAGCACAGGCAACGGCTAGCTCTAGTCTCAATGAGTAACAACCGATCATTTTGTTTGAATCGAAAAAATAATAGCAATTCGTCCTGCCAGATCATCTGCCACGGCACATAAGGCATAACGTTACCACCCTACCCATAAAATTTGCAGATAGATAACAACATCAAGCCGACATCCTACCAGCTCAGTCTGTCATTCCTACTCACGCTATAATTTTCTGTGTGAGTTCTGTAAAGTCCTAACAGAACTGTATTTCTCAATCAACATAACAATGTAATTTTCTCTTCTACATTTTTGTTTAGATAGGTAGATGTATCGATAAATATAGAATTAGATAAAAAGATTGGTAGTTAGATATATTGGTAGATAGATATATAGGAAAATAGTTAGTTAAGTACGTGGATAGGCAGATAGGAATTTTGGCCATCTATTCATTTCTAATTCATTTTGTTTGGATGATAGAATTGTATAATCAACTGTGATAGCACTTTAGAGAAAAACATAACCCCACCCCACTCCTAAAAGTGCGCTTAAATGAATTTTCCCAGAGAAATGTTTAAAATAAAAGTTGTAGATCTTTACATGTTTAGTTTATATAAGAAGTTGCAAGAAAATCGTCGGAGCCATTTTTGAGAAAATTGCGAAAAAGTGAAAAAAAATCATTTAGTAAAGATGGTAATGTAAACGCACTTCCGGATATCCGATTTTTTCAAACTCGGAATTTCAACAACAAATTTAATACTAATTAACATTATTTAGATGACAGAATTGTCTAATAAACTGAAATAGCAATTTAGATGGAAACCTAACCCCACCCCTCCCTCGTGACTGCCCTTAAAAGAATTTTCCCAGAGAAATGTTTCAATCAAAAGTTGTAGCTCTTTGTATGTGTAGTTGATATACCAAGTTTAAAGGAAATCGTTGGAGCGATTTTTGAGAAAATCGCAAAAAAGTAAAAATACCAACAAGTAAAGTGATACTTCCGTTTGAGGAATTTTGACAGATAACGTACTACTGTCAAATGCCATGGTGATACCTAAACGGAATATCAAGTTTCAACTTTCTACAGTTTTTCGTTTTTGAGTTATGCTGTTCACACAAACAGACCATTTGCTAAAAAACACTTTTTTTGGACTCAGGGGACTTCAAAACGGATATTTCCTGTGAAAACTCGATATCGAAAATTTGACGCGATTACAATATTTCCTCTCACTAGGTGTAAGAGAAAGTAAAGAAAAAAACTGGTTTGAAACACTCAACTTTCTCTTACTGCAAATTACATAGTAGCGACAAATTTTCTTTAAACCCATATTTTTTATTAATAATTTTTGATTAAATATTTATTTGTCATCAATGTAACATTAATGTAATGAAAGAATCTAAAATTATTAGATTGTTAGATTCTAATATCTAATATTGATTAGTTTCCTCCTCTGAAGAGGATACTCTAATGACCGCCCCCCCTTCGAATAAATTCGATATTCAGAACATAAGCCCTCAAGTTTCTTTTTTCCAAACCACTGTGGTTAATTAGATAGTCAGCCGCTTCTGGTGTTTCTTTTATGATTTTCATTCGGTTTTTACCCACAGCTCTGATATCAAATATATCAGTTGAATAGTTGTTCTCTGTGCGTATCCCCACCTAAAATAAGATTTTCTTTTTAACAAAGCACAATCTGATTCCTCCCTCAAAACACCCCTTAAGTGAAATGTAAAGGCGATTGGTCTCAATATTAGAGTTAGTATAAAAAATTTAATGAAACCCGTTGGACTCTTTATGGAGAAAGTCGCAAAAAACTGAAAAAAAAAAAAAACCAAACTATTCACTGGAAAGTTTCACTTCCGGTCCACAAATTTTTTTCGAACTTGGAACTTTTGCATCATATTTAATTCAACTTAATATTATATAGATAATAAAATTAGATAATAAACTGAAATGGCATTTCAAAGGAAAGCGTAATCCTCATCCAATCCCTGAAAATCTTTCTTAAATGAATTTTTCCGGAAAAAGGTTTCAAATAAAAGTCATAGAGCTACAACATGTATGTCGCGTGAACACAGAGCTTATAGAAAATGCATTTTCCTGGAGAAATGTTTTAAAGAATAGTTGTAGCTCTTTGTATGTGTGGTTGATGTTCCAAGTTTAAAGAAAATCGTCGGAGCCATTTTTGAGAAAATCGCAAAAAAAGTAAAAAAATCCAACTATTAAAGTGGTATTACCGGTTGAGGAATTTTGACCTTCTGTCAGATCGCATGGTGATACCTAAACAGAATATCATGTATCAACTTTCTACGGTTTTTCATTTTTGAGCTATGCTATTCACATACTACACACACACACACACACACACACACACACACACACACACCTTACCATTTGCTAAAAACCACCTTTTTGGACTAGGGAACCTCAAAACGGATATTTCCGGTGAAAACTCGAAATCGAAAATTTGACACGATTGCAATATTTCCTCTTACAAGAGAAAGTAAAAATGTATTTAACGATTGGTTTGCATGTATGTCTGTGTGTGTGTGTGTGTGTGTGGTGTGTGTGTGTGTGTGTGTGTGTGTGTGTGTGTGTGGGTTGTACATTAACAAAAAAAACCGCAGGAAATTCAAACTTAATATTTTGTTTATATAGAACACCTATCTGACCAGGGAAGTTTCGGTAAAAATCCAACTACAGGAAGTGTTAACTTTATTGAACTTTTTTTTTTTTCTTTGAAATTTCCTTGAAGAAGACCATAGCAATTATCTTTAAACATAATATGCACAAATATAAAGGTATCACTTTTATTTGAAACATTGTAACGATCAAAATTTTTATTAGGGTCTTCCAAACTTTGTTACGTTAAATTTCAAATGTTATTTTCTTCTCAAAGTCGGTGCTATCTAACGCACTATAATGTAACCACACTTCTACTAACTGCCTGATTAGAGTACTTGTTCACCACTACGTCTTACATTTATTATATAAGTATGAGAGTGTTTCATATCCGATTTTTTAATTTTATGTCAGCCACAATGCCAACCTGAAAACAAATAGCGGTTGAGAATTCTCATTCTTGGATGTAATTTTAGTTTCATGCTATAATAGTATTTTCTAATACTATTTAAAAGAGTAGCGAGCTTTTCTTTATGGTATTTAATTTTATATGAGTGATTCCTGCTCTCAGTTTGGTGTTCCTAGAGCCTTAAAAATCTAAATGCAGCTTTCCCTTAACTCGAACCAATTTTATTAACTTGTTATCTATTAAAAACATTTAGTCAATGAAAAAGTCTAAATACGAGGCATGTCCAGAAAGTAAGTGTACTGAGGCTCTCACGGCCGGAGGGATTTTGTTTTCGACATGTTGGCTACACTGTCGTGTAGCCTGATTCCTCCCCTCCGCAACGAGACCGGTTCGAGGTCAGTACGTTGAGAACTGTCGACGCGACAATACGTTTCGTGAAAAATGTCAATCCAATCTCCCGCCAAGTGTGAAATATTCAAGGTCGGGCAAGAGTTTTTGAGACGCTACAAACTCCATGGAGATGAATTTCTCCGCTCCATCATTACTGGAGATGAAACTTGGGTTGCACACTACACACCTGAAACCAAAAGGCAGTCTCAACAGTGGCGTCACACCTCTTCACCCTCCGCCAAAAAGTTCAAAACCACAATTTCAGCCAAGAAAATCATGGCATCCGTGTTTTGGGACTGTCAAGGCATAATTTTAATTGAATATATGCCTCAAGGGGAGACCATCAACTCTGCAAGATACTGTGAGACCCTAAAAAAATTGCGGAGGGCGATTCAGAACAAAAGGAGAGGCATGCTGACAAAGGGAGTCTGCCTGCTGCACGACAATGCCAGACCACACACGGCCAACGCCACGAAGGAACTGCTTGCCTCGTTTAAATGGGATGTCCTGAACCATCCCGCGCATTCCCCTGACCTAGCACCTTCAGATTACTATCTCTTTACCTCCCTGAAGCTGCACATGGGTGGAAAAAGGTTTTCAACCGACGAGGAGGTGAAGGGGAGGTGGAGAAGTGGACGAAGGGGTTGGCGGGAAACTACTTCGAGGAAGGCATCAAAAAATTAATACCCCGGTTCACCACCTGCATTGAGAGGAATGGTGACTATGTCGAAAAATAGCTTACATATGTACTAATGTAATTTTTTGTTCAAATATAAAATTTTTGTAACCTACCAAAATTCAGTACACTTACTGGACATGCCTCGTATATTATATAATGATTTTGTTGAATTAACAATTTGGTTTACAAATGGATTTCTCACAGCTTTCTGTTAAGTGACTTTAAAACAAACAAAAAAATAAAATAATAGTTTTGGCCCTTTAAAAAAAAACAACTTAGTAAATAAAAGTATTTATCAAAATGTCACTTTATTTTATTGCTGCATTAGGTATTGGCCAAAATCCATACTTTCCATTTAAAGCAATTACATAGTTAAATTAATGTTTGTCCACTGACGAAAACAAAGTTAGGTTTTAATGCTTTTCACTTTAAATTTATTTAGTGTAATATTTTAATGATGATAATATTTTATAACTTTATAAACAAAACAAAAACAGATAGTTACAAACATAAAAATAATTTGAAATAATAATTAATATTTATGTAATAAAAGAAAAATCCAATTTGATTAATTATAAATAAATAAATAAGGAGAGTGGTTCTTAAAAACAATCTATAATAGGTTATATTTTGCTAAAAAATGAAATCTGGTATGAAACTCATAAAACTTTCTTTTATGGCAGTTAATATTGAGAAATTTTCTTCAAACTTTTTACTAATGTTTATCTTCAGTTTTATATCAATAGGAAAATCTAAACTTAATAAAATTACTTCCCCCCCACCACCACCAACTTTTTTAAATGGATTTCTCAGAACAAAGTTTTAAACAAAAGTAATAAATCTCTACATTATTCACAGTTACTGTACTAGATTTAATGAAATTCATCGCTGTTTATTGGAGACAATCACGAAAACTGTACAGTAAAAAATCATTTCCTGGTTCACTCATTTTCTTGGAAACTCGAAATTTTGGCAATTTAATTATTCTTTTTTTATTGTATAATCAACTACGGCCAATGGGCATTACATTGCGCACTGATGGGCATTACAATTAAGAATAATCTGTATCTCCATAGCCTGCTGTTTGCAGATGACCAAGTAATAATAGCCCAAGATTGGGAGGACATGGAATATATGATGCGCAAAGTAATAGAGGCATATCAAAAATGGGGTATAAAGATAAACATAGCAAAAACTGAGTATACGAGGTCTGTTCCAAAGGTAAGTTTACTGATTCTTCTACGAATAAACTGGTAATGTAGCAACTCCGTGACGTATATCTGCACGTACAAACTTGTTTCAACTGGATTAGTTGAGTCAGTCGTGCGCTATTGCTGTTTGTGTGCGGTCGTGTTTCATAACCTCGTTACGTTTTCGATGCAGGAAAACAACGGTGCGCGTCAAATTCTGTGTGAAATTCAACAAGTCTGCCGTAGAGACATTTGCTTCTTTAACCGAAGCTTATGGAGAGGCCACTCTATTGAGAACTATGGTTTTTAAGTGGCACAAAGCTTTCAAAGAAGGCCGAGAGAATGTTGAAGACAACTCTCGTTCTGGAAGACCAAACTTGTCAACAAACGATGACAATGTGGAAGTGGTGCGAGCTGTGCTGGCGAAAGACCGCTGATTTAGTGTTACGATGATTGCAGAAGAAACGGGTTTGGATAAAAATGTTGTTTATAGTATTTTAACAGATCATTTGCACATGCGAAAAATTTGTGTAAAATTGGTGCCGAAAAACTGTGGAGCAAAAAGCGAACCGGGTGGAAATTTGTCAGGATTTACTGGAAAGACTCCAAATTGAGCCAAATTTTTTGGATAAAGTAATAACAAGTGATGAATCAAGGGAGTTCGAGTACGATCCAGAGAACAAACGCTCAAGTTCAGAATGGCACATGAAACGTTCCCCCTCATCCAAAGAAAGCATGCAAAAGCAGATCCAAGGTGAAAAAAATGATTATTGATGACAGTTAATCACGCCTTTTACAAAGATCTCTTGCAACGACTTCGAAAACGGGTCCAGCGAGTCCGACAGGACATTGCACACTATTGGGTGCTGCACCACGATAACGTGCCAGCTCACACTGCGCTTTCAATTCGAGAATTTATGGCAAAGAAAAATATTCCCGTACCTCCACAACCTCCCTACAGTCCAGATCTAGCTCCGTGCGATTTCTATCTCTTCCTGAAGTTGAATAGAAGTTGAAGGGTTATCATTACGGGACGATAGGAAACATACAAAAAAACCGTAACCGAAGAGCTACACATACTTAAGGAAAACGACTTCCGTACTGCTATGAACAGTGGAAGAAACGTTGGAACCGCTGTGTAATTTCCCAAGGGTCATACTTCGAAGGAGATAACTTGTAATTTCAAGTAAGTACAATATACAATTAATATAAGATCAGTGCATTTACTTTTGGGACAGACCTCGTTTGTCGACAATAAGCCGAGAAGATCTTACTACAGAAGACATAAAAATCCCAAGGGTTCAGCAATTCCGATACTTGGGTTCTGTCATCAGTAAGGATGCTTCAAGTAAAAATGATGTGTTGCAAAAGAATATAAGCGGAAAAAGAGCAATCGGCATACTGAACCCGTATTATGGAGCGGCAACATTCTAAATAGTACTAAAAAAGGTAATATATAACAGCCTGGTACAAAGTATACTAATAATAAGCCGCTGAGACTTGGACCTTAAATAAGGCTTTAAGGGAAAAGCTTCTGGCCACCGAGATGGATTACTGAGAAGAAAGAGCAGCACGAGAATATCAAGGTTTGAAAGAGTAAGAAACGAAGAAATAAGAAAGTAAATGAACGTTTCAAAAATATGCTGTAGGAGTTGGAGGAAAAGAGACTTGGATGGTAGGGCCATGTAAAAAGAATGGCTAAAGAGATCCTAGACTGGGAAGCCGAGAGAAGAAGGAGAAGGGGCAGAACCAGGGAAAAGTGGATAGATGGCGTCCGAGAAAGCCTCCACGGTTACGGACTGAGAAAAGAGGATATCCGGGATAGATCCAGTTGAAATATTTGGTTGAGGAAAACCTCATTGAGGAACTCCAAAAAAATAATAAACTATGATAGCATTTTAGAGGAAAACATAATCGCACCCTTCCCCATAAGTGTCCTTAAATGGCTTTACGGAGAGAAGTACTGCAAATAAATGTTGTAGCTCTCTAAATATGTAATTCACATAAATAATTGTAAGAATATTTTGGATACTTTTTAGAGAAAAATAGCAGAAAACTGAAAATCCAAGGAAGATCATTGGAAGAAAATCTAATGGCACAGTTTAATAGCTTGTCCCATCACTTTAATACTCTTTCTTTAAAAAAATATTTTGATAACTCACAAATTAAAGAAGCGATAATGTAAAAAAAAAAAAAAAATAACGCCGATAACCTCTTTAAGGAGTTTCTAAAAAGCAGATGATCTCTCATTCCACCCACTCCTTTAGTTTCGGTATGTTTCAACCATTGGAAATCTTATTTCTCCTATAATGCCAGAGCCAAAATAATTAATAATTAATTTTGGTGAAGTTATTGCTTGCTCAAAATTTGAAATTCTTTGATGATTGAATTTTTAATTGCTCTAGAAGGAAACTGATAATCATTTTATGTATCTTTAATTCATTTCATTTCATTCTTGTATTGGAAACAGATTTAGAAAAATATAATAAAGTTCCTTTTTTCGATTTGGTATTTATTAAAAATTAGTAAAGTGAAATTAGTTAATGGTCTTTATAAAAACAAAATAGATTTTGTAATAACTAAAAAGAGAAATTTAATAAAAAATGTATCTATCAGAATAGTACCCTAATGACCATCGTTTGCTGAAAATTGAACAAACAACTTTATTAAGCTGAGGCTCAAACCTAATTGGAACAGTAGAGTTATACTAGACCCTGAAATTGATTATTCCAACATACTAGAGCAGTGATGGCGAACCTTTTGAGCTCGGTGTGTCAAAATTTTGAAAAATAGAAACATAATTCTCGTGGCGTGTCACTCATCAAGTTAATTATTTGTTTAATGCCATTTAAAATACAAAAGCCAAAATTATGAAACCAATAGTTTACATTTAGAGACTTGTCTTACATATTTCATTGACACTTAACATACAAAATCAAGTAATATATATATAAAATATAATTGAACAAAAACAGAAAAACAATATAAATTTATACAATTAGAAAATAAATATATATGAAAAATTAGTGACTTTTTTGGTGTGGTAGTTGGTTCCGCAGAGCTGGAAAGCATCAGAGACATTTTCCGTGGTAGCCTGCTTCATTTTGTGGTCATCGACCGGTTTCGGGCGTTCGCCCATCTTCAGGATGCGTTTTTCAGACAGTGCCACAACACAGACTTGAGTGTGAAAACTAAGTTTGCTCTGTGCATGTCGGTGTTGTCACACTGTCTGAAAAACGCATCCTGAAGATGGGCGAACGCCCGAAACCGGTCGATGACTACAAAATGAAGCAGGCTACCGCGGAAAATGTCTCTGATGACTTTTTTGGCGCTGAAGTTTGTCTGCTAAATCTTCTATTTCGTGTATATACTTGGTACAGTTCAAGGCCAAACAAGCGCCACTGACTTCATCTGTTAACCGATTCCGTTTGTTTATCTTAATATTATTTAATGCTGAGAACAATGTCTCACAAAAATATGTGGATGAAAAAATTGTTAGCAAAACAACTAAAGGAGATCTGAGGAGCGGTCAATAAAATGTACACTTTTTTTTAAATCTTTTCCAACGTTTCGACAAATTTATTGTCTTTTTCAGGGATAAAATTAAAAAAAATGTTAATCGGTATTTATAATTTCCATGAAACAAACTAAACACAAAATATGTAGTAAACAGAGAGAGTTGCTAACTATATGAGCTACATTATCAGAAAAAAAGATTTTTTATGAAATTTTTTATCTTTGAAGATGCGTGTCACCAAAAATGAGCTCGCGTGTCAGCACTGACACGCGTGTCATAGGTTCGCTATCACTGTACTAGAGCAACGTTTCTCAACTTTTTTTTGGCCCTCGGACTGGTAAAATTTGTGAAAAAATTTCGCGGATTGGTGGTTTTGTTTAACAAAAAAATACTTTACTAGGTATTAACCAACTACTATATAAATTAATCATAACATTTTTATTATCATTTACTTAACAATAATATTTAAATGTAATGATAAGTAATTATTGTAATTATTATAATATATATGTAAATAAACGTTTGAGAAAAATCTCAAAAAATTATAAAAAATAATCACAAAATCATTGCATATAGAAGTAAAAGAAAAAAAATCAGTCCTCTGATTATTACAAAATTAAATATCTATAATTCTTGATTATTTGGCGTATAATGAATGAGAAGATTGCTGCTGCTCTTCTTCAGTTAACTTTCCAATTGTCGCTACTAAATTAATGAAGCGGTGAAGTCGAAGTCGAAGCGGTGAAACAACCCAAAGCTAATTTTCTAAATTTATTACCGTCATATAGGAAAATATTCCCGCTTCACACAAATATGTTATTGCGAAGGAGACTAATATTTTTATTGTTTTCTCATATGGAGAATTATTAAAGTACTCCGACCGGTTTAAAAAAAAAAAAAAAGTGTGACGTAATAAGTGGCAATGTGAGCATACTCCAGTATTACCCAACCTTCAAAGACAAAAATTGTGGATTCTAGAGCCTAAAAATATGGCTTAACGTAAAAAAATATCGTACAAAATTTTATTATTGTTTTTTGAATATGAATTTTTTTTTTTTTAACGTGCACAGGTAAAAATCTCCTAGGACTGGTGAAATTTTTCCGCGGATCGGCAGCAGCGGTCCGCCGAACTAGGTGTTGTGAATCATTGTACTAGAAGACCTTAAGGAAACAGTATCCAGTATAAAAATAATGAGAGTTTATAAGAACAATACAATAAAACTGAATATATTATTAAAAAAACTGTTTTGAAATAAAATGCAAAAACTATAGGAGAATGGAAAAATTGTCAGAAAAAACACAAGATTTGATTCATAAAAGGGAAATTGAAAAACTAAAGAAAAGAAAAAAACTGCAAGGGCAAAAAATTGAATTCAGCAACATCTGTAAATTAGTGAGGTCCCATATTAAGAGAGGATTTAAAGGTCCTTATCGATAAACTTATTGAAGAGGCCAAAACACATTTTAATTCTATTAGAAATCTGAGGTAACAAGATGGTAATAAATTGGACTATAGGTTTAGCTGATAAAAAAGGATATTTAAAAAACACAGCCAATTGTTTTGAAGAGTTGTATTAAGATTTTAACCAAAACTATCTTTAAATTACTTTAAATATCTTGAAAAACACTTATTTTCATAAATTAATTTTTTTTTTGTTAAAACAGTTACGTATAATTTCATTATTTCCTTTTTGAGTCATGCTCTTATTTATTTATGTTATGCAATTATATATATATAAGTTATATATCTTTTTATTTCGAGTTACTTTTTAAAAATTATTTTTATTTAATTGAGTTACACTTTATTTTAATAATTACAATTAGATTAATTAATTACTATAATTATCGTGATTTACTGTAATTAAAAGAAGTAAATAGTTATATTTATCATTGACAAAACGTTATAATTAATATTGAGAATTTGTTACTATATTTAAATGTTAATATTTAGAAATTATTAGTATATTCAAATGTTATAATTAATATTAAAAATTTGCTGCTATATTCAAATGTGCAAGCGGTTGCCCTAAGATGCTTCAACTGGTTTAATACTTCACTTGTCGCACTGAATAATTTAATAACGCCTATAAGGACTAACTCACTGTCCTGGTAAAACTAGAACTGTAACTGATAAATGTAAAAGAAGAACTGCCTGTCTCCGGCGGTGGCCTCCTAATATATGGTTGTAGGATGCTAGAGTTTGCATAGCCTTATCTTATGTTGAGTCCTGGGTTTTCGTTCACATAACTTGTGTGTAAATTAAGTAATGAGACTGATTTTCTAGTGTTCGATCTGACAACACTGGAGACGCGGCGCATGCATGGTAGGGCAAGTAAACATCTGATACACGTCCAGTGCAAATTTGAAAATGCTAGAGTTGTTGCACTGTCCGTAGTGACTTTTTTTGTGAGCAAGGTTTTTTTCAGTGCGTTTTAAAAATGAGTGACATCAATTACGAGCAACGTTGTGCTATAAGGTTTTGCATCAGACTTGGGCACAGTGCAACGGAAACGTTTGAAAAAGTGTGCCAGGCCTATGGAGACAATGTTTTGTCGAAAGCACAGGGTTTTAGGTGATTTAAGTCGTTTGCAGAAGGAAGGGAATCAATTGAAGACGAGCCTCGCAGCGGAAGGCCTTCATCTTCAAGAACCGACGAAAATGTTGGCAGAATCCGCGATCTCGTGCGTTCAGATCGTCGTTTGACAGTCCGAATGATCGGCGAAGAGTTGAATTTGACTCACACAACCGTTCATCAAATTTTGACTAATGAATTGGGGATGAGAAAAATTTGTGCAAAAATGGTTCCGAAAAATCTTTCACAAGGCCAAAAAGACATCAGAAAGGAAAGGAGCCTTGACTTTTTGGGAGCAATTGAAAACGATCCCAATTTTTTGGAACGTGTTATTACAGGAGACGAGTCTTGGGTGTTTGAGTATGACCCAGAAACTAAGCGTCAGAGCATGCAGTGGCACACTTCAACCTCTCCAAGGCCAAAAAAGCAAGAATGAGCAAGTCAAAAATCAAATGCATGCTGATTTGCTTTTTTGATAGCCAAGGAATCGTTCACAAAGAATTTGTGCCTCAATGCCAAATGGTAAACCAACATTTTTACCGAGAAGTTCTTGAGAGACTCCGAAAAAGAGTCATGCGTGTGAGACCAAACATCAAAAACAAGTGGGTGTTGCATCACGACAATGCTCCGTGTCACACCGCGATTTCTATTAATGAGTATTTGGCCAGTAATAACATTCCTGTGGCTCCTCAGCCTCCTTATTCACCCGACTTGAGTCCATGTGACTTTTTTTTGTTCCCCAAATTGAAAAATCACCTCAAGGGACGTCATTTTGGAACATTGGAGAATATTCAAACAGCCGTAACCGACCAACTGAAATCTATTCCAGTATCCGAGTTCCAGCACTGCTATGACGAATGGAAGAATCGTCTTCAGCGTTGTGTGGCTTCCCAAGGTAGTTACTTTGAAGGGGACAATGTTGAATTGTAATTTTATTTGAATAAAAAAAAGATAAAAAATCAGTCTCATTACTTAATTTACAACCTCGTTTATATATTTGAAACGAAATAATGGCTTTATTATTATTATTATTATATTATTATTATTTAATTATTATTATTATTTATTATTATTATTATTATTATTATTATTATTATTATTATTATTATTATTATATGTTTAGTTGCTCTACCAAGTCTGGGGCCGTTTACGAGAAAGTCACAAAAAACTGAAAAAACCGAACAGTAAAGTGGCATTTCCGGTTGATGGATTTGGCCCGATATCTATTATTAGATAGTAAAAAGTAGAAGCGAAAACATCATTTAATTAGAATTTTTTGCAAATTACATTTTGTAGTGTAACATTTCTTTTCAAATCTAATAGCAAACAAATATATATATTATTTTTCAATTAATTCTCCCCTTTTAACAGCGAGGGAGTTTAAGCCACTTAAACCAAAAGCCGCTGCAATACCAAGTCCCATAAAAAAAAAAATCTTACAAAATCTAAAATCAGAACAAACAGACAGACTGTCGGTATGGCAACGTAAAAAAAAAGCAATAATGGGAAAAGGCCTGGCCAGACATTATTGTTCAATATAGTTAACGTAACTTTGGGTGTAAAATAGGACACCCAAATTTAAAAAAAAATTATATTAATATGAACACTTTGATCATGCTTTAAGTAAATTATGTAATGGAATGCATTATTAATTAGCTCGTGATAAGTCTATGTTCTATTGCACTTTAGCAGGTACCACCTCTTGTCCCACTAGCCATTTTATTACAGTTTCCCTACTACAAAGAGGACCACTTTATAAATTAGATCACCAGCTTTTTACCCATCATTGATTTTCTTTTAACTTGTGCCATTTTTTACTTCCTCTTACTCCTAGTAAGAGGAAGTATTGTAATCGAGTTCTCAACGGAAATATCCTTTTTGAGATCCCATGGATCCAAAGAACTGGTTTTTAGCGAATGGTCTGTGTATGAGTGTGTATGTGATCAGCATGGCTCTAAAATGAAAAACCGTAAAAAATTGAAACTTGATATTCCGTTTAAGTATCACCATGGGATCTGATTGTACGTTACCTGTCAAAATTCCTCAACCAGAAGTACCACTTTACCAGTTGTTTTTTTTTACTTTTTTCTCAAAAATGGCTCCGACGATTTTCTTCAAACTTGGTGTGCCAACTACACATACAAAAAGCTATAACTTTTATTTACACCATTTCTTTCGAAAAATTCAATTAAGGGCACTTCTGGGGGAGGGGTTGGTTTAGGTTTTCCTCTAAAGTGCTATTTCAGTTTATTAGACAATTCTGTCATTTAAATAATGTTAATTAAAATTGAATATGTCGTTGAAATTCCGAGTTTGAAAAAATCGGAAAACCGGAAGAGCGTTTTACTTTAACATCTTACTAAATGATTTTTTTCACTTTTTCGCGATTTTCTCAAAAATGGCTCCGACGATCTGCTTGAAACTTCCTATATAAACTAACAATGATCTACAATTTTTATTTGAAACATTTCTCTGGGAAAAATTATATTTATGGCACTTTTAGGGGAGGGGCGGGGTTATGTTTTTCTATAAAGTGCAATCTACATTCTATCATCCAAACAAAATTAATTAGAAATAAATAGATTGCCAAAATTCCGAGTTTCAAGAATATTAGTAAACCGGAAGTGCGCTTTTACTAAACAGTTTTTTTTCTTTCAGTTTTCAACGAATCTCATTAAATTTGGTACTCAAACTATAAAATTTGTCAATTATAATAATTTGTAGAACTGAGTAAGAGAAAGTTGTGTGAGTGTTTCACACCAGTCTTTATACTACACTTGTCCTATCCTACTAAATATGCTCTACCATGGTATGCTAAAATTTTGCATTTCTTCAGAAACCAAAACAGTAGTTCGATTTCCCTTTAAACTTTCGTCTAAGTAATATAAAATTCTTTTTTGAGTTACGTTGTTTATCTAAAAGTTTTATTTATTTATTTATTTATTTATTTACTAATCACATTCGACAGCACAAGAAGTATAATTGAATAGAATACATGATCTCCTCGACTGGATTAGCTGGAGCAACCAAGCTACCCACTGGCAATACTCCCGCTGTAATTTAATATTATCTTTAGTCTCGGGTGGTGGTTGCGGGCCAAAGACTGATTATGGTTTTGCCAAGAGATATGCTGATGCTAGTTCCGGTACACCTTTATGACATTACCATTCCAGTACCAGCATTAATCCTGGACATGATATGAATACAATACTTCATGATCACAATACCTTCTCATACAGCAATATAAAAAAGAAAATTTTTTTTTCTTTAGTTCTTGTTGCTAAACATGTAATAAACAAAATTATTGCCTCCTAATAAACAGTAACAAACTTCGAAGTGAATTGGTGCAAACAAAACATTTTGAGTCATATAGTGAATAGAGCATTCCTCATTAAAGGGGACCCTGAATTCATCTCATGTAATCTTCAATAGTTCCTTTGAAATCTCGTTATTGAGAATGTTCCTAGAATTCTATGTATCGTCTACTTGCAGTAATCACAGCCATTACATCTAATTTCCAAGTAAACCTATTCAAACTATGAAATGATATTATTGTATTTGATGTATTCATTTCATTTATAAAATAACAATTTTTTAATTAAGGCATTATGATTTTAAAGAACCAACCTTTATATTTAAAGTGTTATATACCTGTTTTATTAATTAGAAGAGAAACAAAAAAAAAAAATGATATTGTGAAAATAGTGGGCTTCCTATGAAACTGATATTGCTCTTATAATTTACATGTTGTTGGACGTTATGTAATTTATTGATCTCCATCTAAATAATTGCTGCATATTTTAATTATTACATAACTAGAATATAATGCGTTTTAAAAGAAGAGTGTTTTTTTTTTAATTTAAGGCGCGTTCCGATGTTGTTTAAGACGCCCGAAGCCTACCCAGTGCACTGCTGGTTTCCGGACAGTGTTCTCTCGCTATGTCCATCACCAGTCAATGAGCTGTAGAGGCTCCTAGGAAGAAAAAAATCTAAGGATAGCAAAGCTGAGCCGAACCTGGGTCCTCCGCATGGGATTCCATTACACTAATCACTTAGCTATTCCCTTCCCTAAATAAATTTTGAAGATATGTTTATATAAGCAATTTAATTATTTCATATGATTGATGCAATAAGTTACTTAATATTGCCTATTAAAACAAACTTCAAATCTTTACATATTTCAAAATAGTATATTCAGTCTTCTTTTTAAAATACTATTTCTTTTCGAGATTATAATAATTAAATATGCAGCAATTATTTTGACAAAACAAATACATTACAGTTAACTTATAATAGAACTATTTGATCATTAATAATGTAGAAATGTACCGTTATATATGTATATAGTGGTCAGAAATTTTGTACCCAGATTATACTCGTTTTTCCCCCAATCTTTTAAAGCCAGTTTGGAAAAGTAAAGATTCCTCATTAAATTACTATAAATCTAATATCAAACCAGATTACACGATTTTCTATGTTTGCAATTATTTACATAAATTATTGTACATATTATTAATAATTATTCATATTATTATCATTTTACTATCCTACATAATAATTAAAATGCTCTCACGCGTCGGTCTAGTGGCTAGCGAACTCGCCTTTCATGCGAGAATTCAGGGTTCGATTACCGTGAGCGGAAAGTCGATGTTGATCCAGCATCGTGATGAAAAGTGGGAAGTACTTTTTAGTTACTAGCGCCCTAGGTAGCGAAGGCCGGAACTAAACGGCGTGAAACTGCGGTATGGTTACCACACGTCCCCGAATACAAATCGCCGTCTGGCAAGCCTTGGCCCTTCATGGGCTGTTGCGCCAAAGGGTTATTAATAATTACAATAACTGTTATGTATAAGTATAATAATAATACATTATTAATAAGTTTATTTAACTTGCAATATTGAAATTAAATTTAGTTTTTATATTAAAGGAATAACTACCTCATCAGTAAATTGAAATGTAAAGGAATGATCATAATTTCATCTATAAAGTGTCAAAATTATGAAGCTGCTTCAAATCCGAAATTGTGATTTCTTCTTAGTGGAAGTATTAAACATCCAGAGAGAATTCCATGGAATCCTGTTGCTTATAAAAAAACAAAATCTATAAACTGTGTCTGTAATAGTAAATCTAGGATTCATAGTGTTCAAAAGCTTGGAGGACTAGTAAAAAAAAGAAAGTATATAGGCTTATTAAAAATGTATGTGAAAATCTTGGGCTTACTGATTACTTGTTAGAGCACAGTAACTATTGATTAGGCTAGCTGCAATTCCAAACAAAACTAACAATTAGTTGGCAAGCCTAACGTCACAAATATCCTTTAGAACCTTACTAAAATTAATTTTTTCGGAAAAAGGTTTCAAACAGAAGATAAATGTGCGTATATGTGTGCGTGCGGTAACATTTCATATTTGTAGCTTATTGTTGGTTATTGTTGCTTATTATTGTTTATTGTTGTTGCTTATTGTTCATAGCATATTTGTTGGTATGGTTTTCGAAAACATTTCGAAATCTCAACAAAAAAACTAATTGTTAACATCGCAATTTTTGGTTTATCGCTACTCTGTTCAAAATGGAAATTTTTGCAATCCATTTAATATATCCTTTACACTGGTTACACCTTTACACTTTACAGACTGGTTATGCAGTAAACCCATGTTCTCAAGGTTCGAACGTTGAATCCTGTTTCACTTTGCAAAGTTCATAAGCCTGATAGATTAGACTTTATAAGTAGCAATCTGGATGGTATTCTTAGTTCTTCATATTAATCTCCATTATGTTATTCTGAACAATATTTAATGTCTCATTAAATTTTAAAAGGAGGTGACGTGAAAGTAATTTAATGTTTATCAGATCTCGGCCATCTCTACAGTTCAATCAACATTAGCAAAAGTCTGAATTCCTTTTTCCATATTTCAGGGCAAAAAAAAAGACGTTTTGAATGAATTATTTGAAGACTCTTTTTGCCCCCCTCCTCCTTAATTTTAGTTCCAGCGATAAAAGTCAGCTGGAAGATCATCACTGATCAGAAAACAATAATGAGTGTGTGATATTATACTATCAAGTAGGCAAAGAATAAATCTGATACTAATAGAGATTGATGTCCTAGCATCCCATACAAACTCAGAGAAACACCTTGTAACTAATAGGATAGTGCGTAATCCCCAAACCGATCACCGCTATTGGATCCTGCCTACAATCTTTTACTTATATTCATCTCCTCACAACAACATTCAATCACTACAATGTAGACTGGACTCTCAGTCTCCCATACCGAACAAGGATAAATTTATAGATCATGATAATTTCTTTCAGCATTTCTACAAATGCAGCTTTTATTTGTTCTGTCGTTGCTGTAAATACCCCTAACTAAGGGATTCCATGATGGGAATTGAACTTACCAACTTCAGTATTCTCTGCTGACGTTTTTATCATTAAACTAATGGAATATTTTTTTATCATTGCTGGCTTGTTCACAACATTGTGTGTATGTGTGTGTGTGGTGTTTTCATTAAGATTGGGTATATATATATATATCACCGTTTCACTTTTCTTAATTCTCGGCCAGTTCAAACAAATTTTTGCCACAATGGGAATATACTGGTCTTTAGTTGCTAAACCAGATGTGCTGGCTACCATTACACCTGTTAAACATACACATACACATTTATAAATGTAAATATATAATTGTAGATCAGAAATAGTCCTTAACGGTTGGTCTAGTGGCTAGCGCATTCGCCTTTCGTTCGATTCCCGTGAGGGCAAAGTCGGTGTTGACCCATCGTCGTGATAAAAAATGGGAAGCTACAGTTAGTAGCGCCCTAGGTAGCGAAGGCCGGAACTAAACGGCATGGGAACTGCGCCACCCTATTCGAATATTCAAATCGCCGTGTGGCAACCTTGGCCCTTCATGGGCTGATGCGCCATTGGTCGTTTTTTTTTTTATATATCAGAGATATCTTCCATAGTAGCCTGCTTCATTTTGTGGTCATTGACCGGTCTCAGACGTTTACATATCATCCGTTTGATAAAACAGTGCGGTAACACAGACATGGACAGAGCAAAATTAGTTTATATATTCAAAACACAACAACCACTACATTCAAGTGACTACCTGCCTAGGGTGCTTAACAACATTTCTATATTTCTGTTTGAGCTTTTTTTTTTACAAAAAAAGGTTGGTTAAGCAAAATGTTCAATTTTACAATTATATTTACTGCATTAAGAGAAAGTTGTTTGAGTGTTTCACATCAGATTTTTTTGTTTTTTGTTTTTTTATGTTCTGTGACACTATAATATAATTCAAATGTAATAATGGGGAATAATACTTTACAAAGTTACAGAATAATAATAACTTTGTCCAGATACGTACAACAGGCGCCAGTTCTTAAATAACTTAGCAATATGTTTATTGCAAAGTTTCATTTATTAAAGACATGGATAAAGAGAGAAAAGTATAATTTGTAAATATTTCAGATACTTTTTTATATATATATTTCCAATTTTTACTTTGACAAGTAACATTTTAATATTGATCAATAGGCAGTATTGTTTGTTGTAGAGGAATACCGTTTACTGACTGTCACATTGAAATATTGTCAGTTGGGAGTAAAAATGAATTTATTATTAAAGTTTGACATTTTTGGAATGAAATATGAACACTGTTATTATGTAGTCTAAACAAGTTTTCTACTTTTCATCTCATTAACGTTAGATAGAGAATGTATTTTTTTTTAATCGAAAGCTCCTTGAATGTTACTTTGTACTTTTTTTTTCTTTTTACTCGTTTCTCTTCCTCCAATTGTAATATTTCAATTTTTTCAATTTGTTGAGAAATGGAATTTTTTTATAATCATTAATCGCAATGGCGGCTGGTTTTTTTATGAGCATTTTCTTTTCGGTAAAAAATGCTAGTTAAGATACATATTCTTCTTATGAAATAGTTCTCTTAGCTCATTTTTTGAAATAAACTGAATCTCTAGTTGGTTAAGATGAATTCTTGCTTTTCTGCTTTGGCACTAGTGCTGCTACATGTACTCCAAATGCATGCAAGTCTCCCTGCGATATCATACAATAACAATAATAATCTTTATTAATTCTTGTTGAACAAAACAAAATACATTTTTTTCCAAGAAAAATTTTGAAGACATACTCATGGTCACATGACCGTCTGAGGAGTTGCCATAAGTTTATTTCGTAATAATTCAACAATATTGTGAAATAAGAGGATAAGTACAAATAATAAGAATAAACAGAATGTGAAAATATGTAGTATCTTCTTAAAAAATAAATACCTTACAATCCTAGTAATAACAAATCAGAGTTGAAACTAAACACATTTATACAAAGAAAAGAAAGAAAAAACTGAATAAAATAACTTGATAAGAATAAGTCTAAAAATTGAATTGTTTAACTAAAAAATATCTATAATTCCAGGCAGATTTGCAGTAGTTACTTACACTTAACCAATCCTTGCCGTCAAGGTATTCTAATAGTTCTACGAAGTTTAGAATATCTTTGTCAAAAAACTTGACCCGAAATTCTCTCAAAATGGGGCATCTGGCAATAAAGTGCGGGACATCCTCATTTTCTCTCAAATTACACAAGGAGCAAATTTTTATTGTTTTATTAAAATCATAATAATTTAAATAAAGCAATTCCCCTCTAACTTTTATGATCCAACTAATCATCGAACTGTCAAGGTTAATATTATTGATACAATTGTAGCTCTTTAGGGATTTATACAGAGAGTGATGTACGCTATGTAATGCATTATTTTTATAAGTTTCTAATAATTTAACCTTCATTTTATTTAAAATATCATTTATTGTAACCTCCTTATCTAACAGGCTGTCCAGCTCAATGTTATATGTTAAACAAAGATTCTCCCAGTCCTTACAAAAAAAAAACAATTTCTTTTTAATAATTTCTTTTATAAAAATATTTGGGTATCTATGCGGTGGCAGCTCTAAACATTTACGGGCATATGTCAAATTCAATTTTGTCGTATACAGAAAAATCGGAAAGACACCAGTCTCTAAATACAAAACGAAATCTGGAGTATTCACTGGCAAGTTAAAGCATTTTTTAACAGAGAATCTTAATAAAATCTCTACAGTAGAGTACATCCTAGAACCCCATATCTGCGCGCAATAACAAATTATGGCCCTAGATACAGCATTGAATATTTTTAGCTTGCAAGAAAAGGCAATATTTTTTATTACAATGTAGTGGAGAGGAGGATGGATGAAAGAAGCAAATAGTTGGGGTATAGTAAATTGGAGGGCAGTTTTAAACCCCCCTCCACCTCCCATCCGGTATATTTCTTACGTGGTGCAGAGTTAATGTAATACAACCAAAGTATCTTTTTGGTAAGTATATAAAAGTAAATAAATAGCTAATAAAGCTATGAAACATTTCTTCTTTAAAGATGGACTTTACTCTTTTGTTAAATATAATGGAGTTGTTGAGAAAAGAAATTGGGTTTGATTGAATAAACGAGATATGAAGACACTGTAATAATGTAGCTATAAGTTTACACAAACTCTACTGGACTTTGTAATGATTTTGATAGAATAAAATGTGGGAGTAGAGATATGACACGATGCGGTATATGGTTGAATCTGATAGATAGCTCTAGATAGATTCCCACTGGCTTATATACACACGTTCTCCCACTCTAGCCTGCTTAAGTCAGAGAGTACCAGAGAGGGTCTGTCTTCTCTCGGGCCTGTCTTATCTCTCTTGCTATTACACTAAATAAATGAATCTGTCTATTCCGTATAAATATAGGATATAGCAAAACATGTACTTTTGATGAAAACCCTTTATCGAAAATCTAGCACGATCGTAGTAATTGTACCACGCAACATGTATCAGTCGAGCTAGAACCAAATGGTTTCGAACCAATGAACACTCAGTGGCTCCGAATGGTTCGAATCATTGGTTTTGAGTTATAAGAATGTATAATATTATCTCTGTAGTTGTTTGTTACTTGAAAAGAATAAAAAAAAAAAAAGAAAGAGAGAAAAAAATATACTATCTTTCTATGAATGAAACAAGAATTTTAAAAAAGTTTAATATTTCCTGATGAGTTTGTTATAAAATTGTGTCTACATTCTGAAATAGCATCGTTGGGGGAAAAAAGGGCATTTTTGACTGGCTTAGGAAATGGGGCTATACAGATGTTGTGGAATTGTGGAAGTAAGGACTATAGTTTTAACCCTTTTCTATCCCCAGGTTGGATCTGCTCATCCCCTATCATCGTGTGGCCAGGTACTTTTCAACACAATTCCACTGCGTTTTATACTTGCTCTCTTCTCTCACAAAGGATTAGGAGGATTGTATTAGGGGATCTTTTTACCGGTTGAAACATAAAAAAAAAAGCCACTAATAGAAAAGTTTACTACAATTTATTTTATACCTTTTTTTTGTTGTGTTTTTACTTTTTTAATGTAAGTACTATTTTTCTTCTAAGTACTTTTAAGCAGTTTTCCTCCCCCCAAGGGCAAATATTTTATATATTTTTGTATTTAATTGTAATTTTTTTTTATTTATTTTAGATTTTAGATACAAGAAAGTGTAGAATACAATAATATCACTAAAATAATTAATCATCTTTCCTTCAATCATTTTAAACTTATATTCTTTCTCATTAACTAATAGTAACTAGTACGAAAATCTGGTGTGAAACACTCACACAACTTTCTCTTACTCCAGTTCTCAAAATTATAATTGACAAATTTTATAGTTTGTATACCAAATTTAATGAAATTCGACGAAAACTGAAAAAACTGTTCATTAAAAGCGCACTTCCGGTTTACTAATTTCTTTGAAACTCGCAATTTTGGTCATCCATTTATTTCTAATTAATTTTTTTTGGATGATAGAAAGAGTATAATCAACTATGATAGCACTTTAGAGAAAAAAAATAACCCTACCTCTCCCCTAAAAGTGCCATTAAATCAATGTACCTAGAGAAATGTTTTAAATAAAAGTTGTAGATTTTTGTATGTTTAGTTTATATAAGAAGTTTCAAGAAAATCGTTGGAGCCATTTTTGAGAAAATCGCGAAAAAATGGAAAAAAATCATTTAGTAAAGTGGTAAAGTAAACGCACTTCCGGTCATCCGATTTTTTCAAACTTGGAATTTCAGCAAAATATTTAATTCTAATTAACATTATTTAGATGATGGCATTGTTTAATAAACTGAAATAGCACTTTAGATGAAAACCTAACCCTTCCCCTTCCCCATAACTGCCCTTAAATGAATTTTCCCAGAGAAACGTTTCAAATAAAAGTTGTAGCTCCTTGTATGTGTAGTTGATCTAAGATGTTTGAAGAAAATACGTTGGAATTATTTTTGAGAAAAACGCAAAAAAGTAAAAAAAACAACTAGTAAAGTGGTACTTCCGGTTGAGTAATTTTGACAGATGACCTACTGTCAGATGCCGTGAGGATCCCTAAACAGAATATCAATTTTCAACTTTCTACGGTTTTTCGTTTTTGAGCTATCCTGTTCACATGCACACACACACGGATACACACATAAACACACACACCCACAGACCATTTGCTAAAAATCACTTTTTTGGACTCAGAGGACCTCAAAACGGATATTTCCAGTGGAAACTCAATATCGAAAATTTGGCACGATTACAATACTTCCTCTAGGAGTAAGAGAAAGTAAAAAAAAGAAGATAAATTTACAACTTAATTACTTTCTATTAATCTTTCAGAAAAAAAGAAAAAAATAGAAATTATAATAAACATTCTCTGAAACTATATAATAAAAGTGTAAAGGATATATAATAAAAAAATGATAATATTTTTAAGCACAGTAATTAAAATTTCAAAAAATAAACGTTTTATAAATAATTAATTATTTACTTGACAAAAGAGGAGCGAGATTACGTCAGTGTTGGCGCACTGGACCTGGAACTGGACTGAAAGTGGATGTCCCGGGTTCGAGTCCAGCATATTCTATCCTTAGATTTTCACTCTCTCTGGGTGTCTCTTCAGCTCACTGTCATGGGCAATGGTTTCTGAAACGAGTGAACACTGCCCGAAGGCCAACAACGCACTAGAAATGCTTCTGGCACCTAAGTTCATGACGCGCATTAAAAAAAAAAAAAAAATTGCAAGAGAGTACGTGTCATTTTGTACAGTGACTAGCTCAGGGTATCCCAAATGAGCGCAAGCGAGTAGGGCAAATGGACAAATGTTGTAACAACATTTTACTCTCGTGGTGAATATTATAATGTTACTTTCAGAAAGGTTTTGTAGAACATTTATAATATAATCGTCATTAAGGATTGGCCAAACCCCCCCCCCCAAACTCTCTGTGCCCAAATTTCTGTAGCTAGCTCAAATTTCGAAGCCCCCCTGTCTTCTATCTTTTAAATTCAAGTCCCCTATCTTATATTGCCTTTTATAAATCTTGAAGGCACTCTTATATTGCCTCTTAGCTTGAAGGCACTCCTCCATGTCTCTCCAGTGCCCACTTTTATTCATATAAATTTTGATACATATGCGAACTTTTAATAAAAAAAATTGCGAAATTGTGCGAAGAATTTTGAGGGGAGGTAGTCCGTTTGTTAAAATGAATGAACTTAACAGAAATACAATAAAAGCAAATAAAAAATATTATTATCAGTTATTGCTTTTGCGCAGTTGATAATTCTGTTGATCTGCGTTGTACTAATTACCACTTTAATACTTTATTTTCTTCTAATGTAGAAAAAAATTTTTTCACTAGCCTGAATATTTAAATGCTTATTATCACTTTCATATCTGCCTCCATCTCAGTTTTAAATTTTTTCAAAAAGAACACAAAGTTCTTTTGCCATTTTATTGAATTTAAAGAATAATAGACAATAGGGAGAGGGATTAGCTAAGTGGTTAACGCGTTGGACTCCCACGCGGAGGTCCTGGGTTCGAGCCCAGTGCTACCCTTGGACTTTTTCTTCCTAGAAGCCCCTATAGTTCACTGCATGGACAGTTTTGTCTAGTGCGAGAGAACACTGTCCGGAGGCCGGCAGTGCACTGAGAAGGCTCCGGGCGCTAATGACAATAGATGTTGACGCGCCTTAAATTAAAAAAAAAAAAAACAGACAATACGTGTCGGTATGTGTGTGTTACTATAATTTAGATTACTCGTGCTCTCTTTCTTGCCCCTAATACTGAAAATGTCTTCTCCCGCTTCACTCACTTTAACAATCTAACGAAGTTTTTCTAAAATTGTGATTAATTCTCAACCAAAAAAGTATCCTTTGCTCTTTCTTTATACCTTATTACTTAGCTATATTTGAAACTTAAATCAATTCTTTCCCAAACAGTACTCGATAGATTTTCCTGAAAAATTTAAAAAAACCTTTAGCTTTATTTTATTACACAATATCTCTGCCAAATTTCAACTCACATCAAATTTCATTAACCACTTAAAAAACTTAAAAATGTAAAGAGCCTGTAAAAAGTGTGTACTGTTCAGAGACGTTAGTACAAGTTCCACATATAAGATACTGAACATATCTTAACTGGACCATTTCGTAAGTCCCAACTTTTTGAGAATCAAAATTAAAATAAATTTGATTCATGTAAATTTTAATATATATATATGCGAAATTATAATTTTAATATAGAAATGCGAAAGAATTTTGATTGTTAATGAATAAACTCAAGAAATAAAATAAAAGCATTATCTATTAGAATGGTATTCAAATCGTCAGGCCTTGAAATTACAATGAGATGTTTATACGTCAATAGCCAGAGGAGTTTTTAAAGAAACAAAAATTCCTGTGTTGCTCTACGTTCGGGTACCATTGGTCCCTTTTTCAGGAGCTCTGTAAAAATTTATTGGAGAAATTCATTATTGTACTATTATAATATTTATGAAAAAAAAGTTCATAGACTTTTAACAAAAAGAAGAATCAGGACTCTGTAATTTTTGTTTACAGAGCCCTGAAGAAGGGCACCAATGTTACCCGAAACGTAGAGCAACCAAGAAATTTTTGTTTCTTTAAAAACTCCTCTGGCTATTGACGTATAAACATCTCATTGATTATTTATTAGTTTTAATGTAAAAACATGGTGGTTATATGAATGAATAAATATAATACATTAATTTGTGAATACTATTTATATTTAAAAAAAAAACATTGAATTTGTTATTAAAAAATTGTTTGATGGCTAGTCAGCTTGTTAGTGAAATGGGATAATAGAAAGAAGTTGTTTACTTTTCAACGACGTTTCGGCCAATATTGTTCGCGTTCTACTCAGGAATCTTAAAAAGAAAAAAGAAAAACAAAAAAAAATTAATTATTTAAGGAATATTAATTTCTATCATTGGATTTAGATTGGATTAGTTATATTAGTTAGAATGACTCTCTTGAAGAATGAGTGATGTATGAAAGTATTTATTAGCGAGAAAGATAGTGCGAAAGAATTTACGATAGGTGTAAATGAAGTTTGAATGTATTTAATAGCATTGTTCGCGATATGGGCGGGGGAGTGGACTGTATAAATTAGATTTTGTTATAAGTTTACTAAGGGTGGTTTAATGTATAAAGGCCAGAGATATAACATCAAAGGCTTACCTTTCTTGGCAGTCTTCAGTGGCTCAGCGGAGAGAGATGGCGTTCCTGTACGGCGGTGCGAATTAATTCGGCCCCTTCCCGTACTTGGAATTCCTGTAAGAACAGAAGAGAATAGCTGCGACGGCCAAGGCGATGATGTATCTCTCTGGTGACGTGATAACTCAGCGGGTACCAATTAATGAGGGTGCAGCTGCAGAGAATGGCACTGCACACGTAATCCCTTATGCAAAGGGCCGAACGAGAATTAAACTTGTCTTTAGAGAAAAGTACGAAAAATATAAAACCTTCACTTCGAGTTAAATCGAGAATAAGTACTCTTAAAATACACTTTGAAGTTAGAGAAAAAACATACGAGAAATACGAAACCTTCAATTCGCATGAAGTCGAGAGTGCGTACTACCTAGAATAATTAATTGTGGCTTAATTAGCTAAGTAGGGGCAAGTGACCACGGAGACAGCCGATTGTAGGCGGACGGCGTCGAACATACCGCCCACCTAAAATCGCGAGATTTTACAAAACAAGAGGAAGAGCAGAGACAAATCGCGGATGGGGGAAAGGAGAGGAAGGAGGATAGGGAGAAGGAAGTTGAGGAGAGAGAGAGGCTCACTCCTCAACGGGGAGAGGAATGAGGTTGCGTACGGGGCGAGTGACCACCCCGTCGGAGGTGCGCACGGAAGCCACTCGGGGCACCTGATCGGGGCCAGGATGCAGAGAAAGTATTCGGCCTACCGGCCAGGACAGTGGAGCGCAGTTGCTGGATTTGATCATTACTATATCGTCTACCGCGGCGAGAGCACTGGGGCGGTTCCATTTCGCACGCTGGATGGACGTGTTGAGGTATTCGCGGGACCAGCGCCTCCAGAAGGTCTGCAGAACGCGCTGGAGCACCTGCCACCGATTGCGAAGGGACGAGGTATCTGGGAGAGGAGTCTCAGGGAGAGCTAAGAGAGGTGCTCCGATCAGGAAGTGTCCAGGGGTTAGATAACCCGCAGACTCGTTGGGGTCAGTGGCTACCGGGACGAGCGGACGGCTGTTTAAAACAGCCTCGATGCGGGCGAACAGAGTAAAATATTCCTCTGCCGTGCAAGGGCGATCACCTATTACACGTACCAGCAACCTTTTCACGGATTTCACCCCAGCCTCCCAAAGGCCTCCGAAATGGGGTGCGTAGGGGGGGTTGAAACGCCAGGTGATCGAACGCGTCGAGAGGTGCTCATCTATCGCACAGGAAGCCGCGGCGAGGAATTCCTGCACGGTTTTCAGTTGTTTGGCGGCGCCTACAAAGTTGCGGCCGCAGTCTGAGTAGATGCAAATGGGCAAGCCCCGACGCGCCACAAATCGATCTAACGCTGCCAGAAAACATTTAGTTGAAAGCTCCGAGGCAAACTCCAGGTGTAACGCTTTGGTGGCGGAACAAACAAATAGACATAAATAGCCCTTGGTGATTGCATACGAGCGAAGGGTGGAGCTGCGAGTTGGGAAAGGCCCAGCAAAGTCGACTCCGACATGAGCGAAAGGGCGCGCGGGCGACACCCGATGCTCGGGCAAAGGGGCCATCAGTGGTTGGTAACTCCGAGCCCTGAAACGGCTACACGTGAGGCAGCGATGAATTGTCTGGCGTAGCAGAGAGCGCAGCGAGAGTATCCAATACCGTGAGCGGATGGAAGGCAGCACGGTATTGGGGCCGGAGTGCAGAAGAGCCAGATGATAATGCGAGCAGAGCAAGGACGACACATGCGCCTGTTTAGGCAATAGTAAGGGGTGTTTGGAATGGAACTGGAGCGAGGAGTTGGTGAGTCGGCCGCCCACCCTGACAAGCCCGTCTCGATCCAAAAATGGAGACAAGCTGGCGAGTGAGGAGCGAACAACCACGCCCGCACGAAGGTTACGAATTAGCTCGACAAAATAATGAGCCTGCGTGAGGCGAATGATCGCAAGTTCGGCATGTTCGAGCTCCGAAGGAGACAACGGGACGAGAGTGGAACCACGTTCCGACGGGGTTCTGCGAGAGTTGACTTGGAAACGGTTTAGCCAGGCGAAGATGCGCCTGAGCTTGACCCACGAAGCGAAGCGTTGGATGTGGCAGAGAAGATCGTTCGAAGGGGATGAAGCAGTCACCATACATTGTGAGGAAGAGACCTCGGCTGGCTCGCAATTTGATGAGGAGCCCACAAAGGGAGGAGGCCACTCGTGTAGCGGGGAAGTCAGGAACTCAGGACCATGCCGCCATAGCCGCTGATTGTCGGCTTTCATAAAGTTGTGAGGGCTTATCGCACGGGTGGACAAGTCAGAGGGGTTCTGGGCTGTTGGGACATGTGCCCATTGAGCCTGGGGAACTAGCTCATGTATGAGGGCGACTCGGTTCGCCACGAAGGTATTGAGTAGATGAGGTGGGGTGTTTATCCAATGTAGGACATCCAGCGAGTCTGAAAAGAGGTGTGGTCGAGAAGAGGAACGCATGAACTCTGAGCTGCGTAAAGAAGTAAACAACCGACTTAACAACACAGCCGCGCATAACTCCAGCCGAGGGATGGTGAGAACCTTCAGCGGCGCCACCCGAGATTTAGAAACCCATAGGGTAGGGTACACATGATTACTGTCCCGGAAGAGGATGTATAGTGAAGCCGCGTAGGCTTGGGCAGAGGCGTCACAGAAACCCACTATGTCCCGGCGAGCGGAAGCAGAGTGGGGGATGTGACGGGGAATGCTGAAGTTAGTGATGAGTGGTAACTGCTGAACCAGCGTTGCAGCAGAGGCATGGAGGGGCACAGGGAGGAGCTCGTCCCAGGGTAGCTGCGCGAGCCACAGTTGCTGGAGCAGGATCTTTAAGGGCGTAGTAATTGGGGCTAGATACCCCAAGGGGTCAAACACGCGCGCTATGTAGCACAAGAGGGTGCGCTTTGTGATGTCTCCCTCAAAAGGAGACAGAGAGAACCGAAACACATCGGTACTGGGATCCCACAGGATGCCCAGAATCGGAACCGCGTGTTCGTTCGCGTCGAAGGGAATGGCACAACAGTCAGGATTCTCCTGCCATTTCGCTAGGAGAGCGGGTGAACTAGAGGCCCACTTCTTTAAAATAAAACCGCCTTTCAAGAGTAGTTCTTCTAGTTGCTGGCGAAGCATTTGGGCTGTGGCGATGTCTGGGGCACCAGCGATAACGTCATCCACGTAGGTGCATTCCCTCAGAGCCCGAGAGGCAAGAGGAAAGGCTGCACCTTCATCGTCGACTAATTGCAGCAAAACGCGTTGCGCTAGAAAGGCGGAAGGCGTTAGGCCGTAGGTGACTGTGTTGAGTTCCATTTCCTTAATGACCGAACCGGGGGAGGGACGCCACACGATGTGCTGATGACACCGATCCTCCTGACGCACCAGCACCTGGCGGTACATTTTCTCAATGTCCGCCGATAACGCTACAGCGTTTAAGCGGAAAGAAAGCAAGATGGTTGAAATATCGCGCTGAAGCTTAGGGCCGGCCAACATACAATCGTTCAGTGACGTGGAGTGAAGATCCTTGGCAGAGGCATTGAAAACGACCCTAATCTTGCGGGCTTCGTTTTGACCTTTCGTGACCACATGATGCGGAATAAGGTATTTCGACGAGGATATCGCGAAAGACATGTGTTGAAGATGGAGGTACTCCTTCATGAAGTCCTCATATTCCTTGTGGTGCGCAGGATGGCGGTGCAGCTTACGCTCCAAATTAATGAGTGAGGCTCTAGGGGGAAAGGCGTTAGCGGCCAGCGGCGGATAACCGCGCTTGAATGGTAAAGCGACCACATAACGCCCATCAGGGTTGCGGGTATGGGTTTCCCGGAAGTGCTGTTCAACCCAATCATTGTCGGGGTTGGCAACACGAGGAGAAGGAATTTCTTCTAGCTCCCAGAATCTTTGCAACTGACCAGCAAGGTCACAGGTAGCGTGCAACGAAGTTACGCGTGAGGGCGGATCATTGAGATTGAGCGCTCCTAGAATGACCCATCCGAAATGAGTAGAGATAGCGGAGAGCCCATGGCTCGTGTCAACGGGAACGTTGGCACACAACAGCAGAGGGAACACATCAGCTCCAAGCAGCAGGTCCACATGAGAGGGTGTACCGAGGGTGGGGTCGGCCAGCGGCAGATGCGCAAAGCGATCGAGAACTGATTTAGGCACAGGCCGTGCCGGTAATAGAGCGGCAATAGAAGGCAACACTAATGCTTGTATGGGCAATTGAAACCCATTGATGCGCGAATGCAACGCGAAATGGGCAATGCCAGAAGCGGCAACGGGGGAGTTACCGACCCCAGTAACTTGAGCGCGTGTGGTTGTTGACATGAGGCCTAAGAACTCGGCGCAAGGGCGAGTGATGACCGAATTTTGGGAGCCGGGGTCAAGAACCGCACGGACTGTACGAGGGTGGCCGAATGAATCCAAAACTTGGGCATTGAGCGTGCCCAGCAATACTTGAGGAAGACGAGGACCGGTGGCACTGAAAAAGCAGGCTTGACCAGAAGTACCAGGGTTCGCGGGAGCAGCAGAAGCGACAGATGTTTGCACTTTCGGGACAGGCGGAGGGTTGGATGTGGGCGCCGGATCGGCATGTAGAAGTGAATGGTGTCGGTCTGAGCCGCATAGCCGACATACATTACGCGAGTTGCACTGCTGGCGCATGTGCGAGCCCAAGCAGTTAAAACATCTGCCATTGGTGCGAGCAACTTCGTATTTTTGTGCCAAGGAGAGTGATTGAAAATCCGGGCAAGCCGTCAATGCGTGTGCGGCCTTGCACACACTGCAAGCGGGAATGGAAGCTTTCGACGGAGTTCCGCTCGGAGGATTCCTCCTAGTACCTGCGGAATTAACCATAAATACTCGCCGAGGTGGGGCTTTGAATTCTTTGGGGGGCGCGGGGGAACGCGTATTTACATGGTCAAGAGGTTGTAACTCTAATGTCTGGACCTGAGATACCACGAAGTCCATTAGCTGCTGGAAGGAAGGAATGCCCGTGGTGGCAATCCTGTCTTCAAATTTTTGAACCGTAACGCTGTCCAAATTACGGATGGCCAAAGAGAAGAGTAAGAAATCAGCAAGGGCGGGTAGAGCCATGGCCTGAAGGGCATTCACCGAATTTCGGTGGATATTGAGAAATTCCTTATAGCTGGCCAAAGAGGGGGAGGACATCTTCTTGAAACCCGAAAGGCGTGAGAAGTACATGGACGCTATCCTTCTAGGATTGGAGTAGCGAGCCTTGAGAGCCTGAAAGGCCACCGGGTAATTATCCTCGGTTATAGCGATGCCAGAAATTACCGAGGCTGCCTCGCCGGACAGAGCCGATTTGAGATATTGGAATTTCTGAACATCGGAGATGGTCATACACTGATGTACCAGAGACGTGAACAGGCTGAGGAATTCCGGCCATTGTTGAATGTCCCCGCTAAATGGAGGGATCCGGATCCTTTCTAGAGGATGGAACGGCGTACTGGAAGAGCCTTGAGGTGTTGGAGCGGGGGCAGAAGGAGTCGAGGGCTCCTGCTTCTTAAGAGTGAGAAAGTGCGCCTCTATATCGACCACCAGGTCAAGAAAGGCGTTCATTACCTGATTTATCTCCACCTGGTCCCTTTTCTCCAGAACGATATTGAGGTCCCGCAACTTCCCCTGAACGTCATCAAAGTTGAGGGAGAGGGGGCCCAATTTGGCCACATAAACTTGCAACTTGGCTAGCTGTGCGAGCTGGAATGTCTTCACTCTGTCATATATACCGGTAACCTGTGCGAAAATAGCATCACGCTTGGCCAAGAGCCGCTGAGCGGATTGCAGTACCTGAGTATAGCTCGAGGGAGATTCTCCTTTAACAGTGGGTTCTTTAGCCATGCCGAAGAGTAAAATAGACAGGCGTTGCGAGAATGAAGTCGCGAAATGCGAGTGTGAAAACCGAAAATGGCCCAGAGAATTACAAAGAAGCAGAATTAAGAAATAGTTGAGATAGGGGTGAAGAGATTAACAGATTGAGAATGTGTAATTTTAACGAGTATAAAGACGCAAGAGTGCCGATATATTACGGCAACAATAAATAAAAGGAAAAAAAAAGATAATTTAATAAACGGGATAGGAAGTGATTAACTATTACAAAAAACAACGAAAGAATAAACAATTTAAAGAGCTTAGTAAATAAACAGAAGAATTAAAAATACGGAAGTAGCAGGTAAACACGGAATTAAAAATACGGAAGTAGCAGGTAAACACGGCTAGTCAAAATAAACAAATAATAAAGTTAGTTAGTAGATAAAGGGATTAGAGGCATTAATGTTAATGAAATTACTGATGAATGAAAGTGATCGAATACGCTCGAAGACCCCCGAAGAATACCGGAGCTTGTTTTGAACTGACTGCGAAATTCTATGATATTTGAAAGGCGGACTTAGACCCGGGCTACTAAAAGAAAAATCTAGGGCTATTTTTAGCTAGAACTTTGAATACAAGCAAATAACTTCACTTTATTTTAACAAAAGATAACGAATTTATTTGAAAGTGAACAGAACAAAAAAAACTCAAAAATAGAAAATAGAGATGAAAATTTATGAAATTTACTCTTATTACCGCATATCTGGCCCGGAACGACCAAAACTTTATGTTCGCGATAGGGCGGGGGAGTGGACTGTATAAAATTAGATTTTGTTATAAGTTTACTAAGGGTGGTTTAATGTATAAAGGCCAGAGATATAACATCAAAGGCTTACCTTTCTTGGCAGTCTTCAGTGGCTCAGCGGAGAGAGATGGCGTTCCTGTACGGCGGTGCGAATTAATTCGGCCCCTTCCCGTACTTGGAATTCCTGTAAGAACAGAAGAGAATAGCTGCGACGGCCAAGGCGATGATGTATCTCTCTGGTGACGTGATAACTCAGCGGGTACCAATTAATGAGGGTGCAGCTGCAGAGAATGGCACTGCACACGTAATCCCTTATGCAAAGGGCCGAACGAGAATTAAACTTGTCTTTAGAGAAAAGTACGAAAAATATAAAACCTTCACTTCGAGTTAAATCGAGAATAAGTACTCTTAAAATACACTTTGAAGTTAGAGAAAAAACATACGAGAAATACGAAACCTTCAATTCGCATGAAGTCGAGAGTGCGTACTACCTAGAATAATTAATTGTGGCTTAATTAGCTAAGTAGGGGCAAGTGACCACGGAGACAGCCGATTGTAGGCGGACGGTGTCGAACAAGCATGATTGTATTTATTAGCGAAGAAAGTGTAGGTTAGAATTTTACCTTGGGGTGCAAGAAAAATTGATAATAGTACTTCACCCCCAAATATAGATATTCTATATATTTTAAAACTTAAGTATTAGAAGTTAATTTATTTAGGTAGAACGTTAGGTAAGTGAGGATGAGGAAAATATCTAAAAGTACTCTATCCACAAATAACTCTCCTGAAAAGACACTCCTATTAATATCTAGAATAGTAATTAAGGAAAGTAAATTGCCCAAATAGATGCATATAATGTACTCACACCGTTTTTTCATAAATAAGTCCAATGTACTTTGACAAGGATATAAATATAGATTACTTTGCCCTCTTATTATCACAGTTTAATTTAATGCTTATTACAACTATTTGAAAGAGAAAGTTAAGGGATGGTACCTTCACTGCTGCCGTTTTCCTCACCCATCGACAGTTTCGATGGTGTAGTGGAATCGTTTATTGTGATTCCTATGGTATGTAGTAGACGTCTTGAAGAGGACGGAAGTTAGTTTAGAAATTTTTGGAAGTTAGAGCTCGAATTACTAACACCAAATTTATAAAAATAGACTATATTTGTACAATAATTTAAATGTGAAAAATGGTACTATTAACATGAAATACATAGATAATTTAAAGTTAAAATAACAAAGAATTTAAGATGATTAAAATAAATAAACTAAGATTCACAACTATGGAAATAAGTATAAGTAAAACCTGTATAGGGACGCGGAACTGCTGCTCGTATAACGATGTACTCGTATATAATCTAATTACGTACTGGTCTGTAATGATCTACCGACGTGCTCGTATATAATAATGATCTACTGGCGTACTCGTATATAATAATCCACTGACGAACTCGTGTATAATAATCCCCTCTTCCAATGGGGCGAAGTTTATATTAGTGTTAGCAACACTCACACCAAGACATCTCTCCTAGTGTGCGACCTTGTGCCTCCTTGGTTAGTTCGGTGACCAATGATTTAGGTCAGTGGCCAGCTTTATCGGTGCTTGCTTTGATGTGAACTATTGACCCTTGTATTGAAAAGGGGCTTTGTTTGTTTGGCCGCGGCCTTGTCTTGAAGACAGCGGCCGGCTAGGCCACTAGTTATAAATTATCTTTTATTCCTGCCATCTTTTGTGAAGATAGCAGCTGGCTGGAACCACTTTGACATTGCTATGACTTGTGTCATTACAATGGTCTTGTGTTCGAGAATGCCGGGCGATCAATCAACCTCGGGCTCCTCCAACTTCCTAGAGAAGTTGTAAAGGACGTTACGAGAAATCAATAAAGAAATATGAGAGTTCATTGAGTTATAATTTTGCAATTTATTGAGTGTATTGAAGTTAATGGCGATTTAATTGCGTATTTTATATCATCAAAAGTAACAATATCATCCATTTAAATAAATAAACTAATTTACTAGTATTATAATTAAAAATCATTAGTTTAATGCGGCCTGTGAATCATTAAAACCCAAATTGCTTTCAGATTTTAAAAAATGTATAATAAAATCTAATTTTGCTGAACTTTCCTTCCTTTCCTTTTGTGAAAGGAAATAATAATAACTCAGTTTTATTAAACAAATAAAAAAGTTATAATACTAATTACTTTAAATTATAAAACATAAGAATCTATAGAAGTTTTTGGTTAAATATTAAATCATTATCAACTTGTATACCATCGCAGAATATAATGGGACAGTAATTAATTCTAGGCGATTATACTATACTGAAGTGTGTATCCCCTATTCTATGATTGCCTTCTATCGCTTGATACTAACTCTACAAAGGCTCGTTTTAGACATTTCCTTTGAGAATTATGATTCGCTGTCAGCAGTGCTGAAGGTAATAAATCTCCTGGGACAGATTTAATAAATTATATATTAAAATAAAATTCTTCATAAATGTTAAATATATATATAATATAATATCGATTAATAAATATGTTCTAACATAGGTACCCAGTTCCTTATGGATCTTATTATACAAAAAAATACAAGGGATATCCTTATAGCTATCGCAGTATCGGCTTGGTTAATTGTCTCAAGAAAACGTTCATATCGATTTTATACAGCAGGCCGTAATATCGAGCAGAAAGCTGCTTCATAATTCCCGCAAGTAAGTTTTGAATTTAGTTATACTTATTTTTTTTATTTGAAACATTTTTCTGGAAAAATTAATTTGTGACATGTTTATTCCTCGGCATGTTTATTCTTTACCATATGCCATTCAAGATTTATGGCAGGCCAGAGCATTAGTTAGACCGATTGCCGAAATATGACACCTAGTTATAGGAAAGATAAATAAAATAATAATATAATCAAAGATCCCAAACTTTTAACGCAGAGGTTTAGAAGTTTAGTCTAGTATTTATTCCCTGGATAATATGATGAAAAACTGAAACATTGTCTTCAACAACAAATCCATCAATAATTAAATAGAGTTGTTAATTTATTAACAAGTTTGAGACAATCATTTTTCTAAACTTGACGAATGACAAATGTAACTCTCAAATGAAAATTAAACGAGATCAAAATGTGCAACCATCTGGGTGCTTACTATGTAATTTATTTGAATTGATTCTAATCATGAAGAACAAATTGAGCGATAACTTCATGAAATTATTTTAACACTAGCAATGAATTCAGGAATTAATGTCCGAAAAGAAGATGGAAATATTCTCTCATTTAGTGAGTGTATAATGTGAGATGATAAATTATTATTAGGAAAAGTCCTATCCTACGTGGAATGTCACGTTCCCACAACACTTCTTCAAATCATCAATTATACTGCCAAGTATTTCTGCACAGCTTAGTAAATATTCAAATATTGTTTCACAAATGTCTGCATATTCATATTTATGTAAATCATTTTTCTTTTGAATCAGTTGTGTCTGTTTTAAGATTGAAAAATATTTTTACATAATACTATATAGTAAATAATACCAAATTTCATATACACATTAAAATTCAAGAACCGCCGGGTATTATTCTTAATGAATAACGGCAATTTTAAAGAATACTGTCGATTTAGGGCGCTAATTAAGCATGAATGGTTTGTTTCCAATTAACTAATAAATCAAACAGAACGAAAGAAACAAGTATTGACAGAATTATAGAGCAATTTCAGAAAAGAACCGAAACTATTTAATTGTTAATAGCCTCGTGTAATTGGAGAACGTGCATGGATTTTCCAAATAAATACTAGCAATAACGATAAAACCAGTCAAGTCTGCGGACAGGTCTTAACTAGCACATGCTGAAGGGCGAACTTACAAGTCAATCATACATCGACAGCTTGTAAGTACGCCGCTGATTCAGTCGACTTGTATGAAATATAATTTCGATTTTTTTTATTTTATTGTATTACAAAGAACTAACATAAATTATTTGACCAAGTACAAAAAGTATCTTTTTAAAAAATGAATTCAAATTCAATACCGTTGATCTTTATGGTTTGCGGAACACATAAAAAAAAAAAATCTGGTGTGAAACACTCTCAACTTTCTCTTACTCCAGTTGTCAAACATTATAATTGACAAATTTTATAGTTTGTGTACCAAATTTAATGCAATTCGTCGAAAACTAAAAAAATCTGTTCAGTAAAAGCGCACTTCCGGTTACTATTTCCTTGAAACTCAGAATTTTGGCCATCTATTTATTTCTAATTAATTTTGTTTTGATGATAGAATTGTGTAATCAACTAAGATAGCACTTTAGAGAAAAATATAACCCCACCCCTCCCTTAAAAGCGCCCTTAAATGAACTTTACCAGTCAAATGTTTAAAATAAAACTTATAGATCTTTGTATGTTTAGTTTATATAGGAAGTTTCAAGAAAATCGTTGGAGCAATTTTTGAGAAAATTGCAAAAACGTAAAAAAAAACCTACTAATAAAGTGGTAGTTTCGGTCGAGGAATTTTGACTGATAACGTACTGTCAAATCCTATGGTGATACCTAACCGGAATATCAAGTTTCAACTTTCTACGGTTTTTCGTTTTTGAGCTATGTTGTTCACATACACAAACACACGCACACACACAAAGACCAATTTGCTAAAAACCACTTTTTTGGACTCAGGGGACCTCAAAACGGATATTTCCGGTGAAAACTCGAAATCGAATATTTGACCCGATTACAATACTTCCTCTTACTAGGAGTAAGTAAGAATGTATTTGCAAAAGAGTATCACTTCCTATTCCTCTTCTTACTGCATTTAACCTACCAGTAGTCAATTTTTCTAAAGGAATTTGTCATCGGAAATACAAGTTTTGAGGTCCCCTGAGACCAAAAAAGTGGTTTTTAGCAAATGGTCTGTGTGTGTGTGTGTGTATGTATGTGAACAGTATAGCTCAAAAATGAAAAACTGCAGAAAGAAGTTGAAACTTGATATTCCGTTTAGGTATCACCATGGGATCTGACAGTACGTTATCTGTCAAAATTCCTCAACCGGAAGTACCACTTACTAGTTTTTTTTTACGTTTTTGCAATTTTCTCAAAAATGGCTCCGACGATTTTCTTTAAACTTGGTGTATCAACTACAAATACAAAGAGCTACAACTTTTATTTGAAACATTTCTCCGGGAAAATTCATTTAAGGGCACTTCCGGGGGAAGTGTGGGGTTAAGTTTTCATCTTAAGTGTTATTTCAGTTTATTAGACAATTCTGGCTTCTTAATAATGTTAATTATAATTAAATATGTTTGAAATGTTTGAAAGAATTCGGATAACCGGAAGTGCGTTTACTTTACACTTTACTAATTGATTTTTTCACTTTTTCGCGATTTTCTCAAAAATTGCTCCAACGATTTTCTTGAAACTTCGTATTAACATACATGCGTATAATATATACATATAACTAAACATACAAAGATCTATAAGTTTTATTTTAAACATTTGCCTGGTAAAGTTCATTTAAGGGCACTTTTAAGAGAGGGGCGGGGTTATGTTTTTCTCTAAAGTGCTATGGCTGATTGATTATACAATTCTATCATCCAAACAAAATTAATTAGAAATAAATAGATGGCCAAAATTCCGAGTTTTAAGAAAAGTAGTAAACCGGAAGTGCGCTTATTACTGAACTGTTTTTTCAATTTTCGACGTATTTCGCTAAATTTGGTACACAAACTATAACATTTGTCACTTATAATTTTGAGAATAGGAGTAAGAGAAAGTTGTGTGAGTGGTTTGCACCAAATATTTTTATGTATTGAATGTGATATAAATGTACTCGTATGTGTATGAACAAAATATTTCTAAAAGAAAAATTGCACGACCCACAAATTTTGGTATTCGGTTTAAAGTACCACTATTTACACATGTACGTAAATGTTTACAACTATTATAAAATTGATTTTTTGGAAAGGTCTGGAGAGCAATAAAATTAAGCTTTTCTCTAAAGTAGTACTTCAGTACAATCCATGGTTCTACCACCTCTATAATATTAAAATATATTAGCAGTTTGATAGGTAAAGTCTAAATTTAAAGAAAATTCGTTAACCGGAAGTGCGTTATTATAAAGATGGTTTTTGAGTTGCCTTTTCTTTAAATTTTCTCGTAAACGGCTGCAATGATTTCCTTTAAGATTGAAATGCTAACTGCACAGTTAGTAAACGTAGTACATTTTTATTTGGACAATTTTTTTTGCGTTGGAGAATTGGATTGGAGGGATCTCTGACATTTCTGTGAAGTTAGGTTTCAAATATTATTTCAGGCTGTTCAGTGCTGTTGGTTCTATCTCTGTACTTGATTGTCCTTACTTCATGTCCGACAGTCATGGATGCTAATCAACTAGAAAGTATCTTCTGTATATTTATATTAGTGCAACTGAATTATAATTGCAAATTTAAAAAAAAAAAAGATTGTCATTTTTATTGTATTAATTGCAGTAAGAAAAAGTTGTGTCTGAGTGTTTCACACCAGATATTTTTTATACCTATTCTCTTATAGCCAATATGTTGATGAGTTTTCTAGAGCTTAATAATAATAATAACCTCATAACAGGTTTGCGATAAGTAAATAATTAAGTAATGCTTTATTTACAATAATTTACAGAAATTTGCAACACTCCCGGGACTGTCAGCTTTAGCAACTATAACCTCCTAAAAGTTAATATATAAACAATTATTTATTGATTGTTGTTTAATTTATTGGCTGCCTTTTATAAAGTTTTTTGGTTTTCTTGATTAATATAAACCACTTACAGCCTGAATCATTTATTTATTTTGTGTTATAACATTTTTACTTTCTCTTACTCCTAGTAAGGGGAAGTATTGTAATCGTGTCAAATTTTCGATATTGAGTTTTCACCGGAAATATCCGTTTTGACGTCTCCTGAGTCCAAAAAAGTGGTTTTTAGCAAATGGTCTGTGTGTGTGTGTGTGTGTGTGTATGTGTATGTCAACAGCATAGCTCAAAAACGAAAAACTGGTAGAATGCTGAAACTTGATATTCCGTTTTAGATATCACCATGCGATCTGACTGTGCGTTATCTGTCAAAATTCCTCAACCGGAAGTACCACTTTACTAGTGGTTTTTTTTACATTTTTGCGTTTTTCTCAAAAATGGCTCCAATGATTTTCTTTAAACATTCAACATCATTTACATATACAAAGGGCTACAACTTTTATTTGTAACATTTCTCTGGGAAAATTCATTTAAGGGCAATTATTGAGGCGGGGTGGGGTTAGGTTAACCTCTAAAGTGCTATTTCAGTTTATTACACAATTCGCTCATTTAGATAATGTTAATTAGAATTAAATATGTTGTTGAAATTCCGAATTTGAGGAAAATCGGATAACCGGAAGTGCTTTTGTTTTAACACTTTACTAAATGATTTTTTTCACTTTTTCGCGATTTTCTCAAAAATGGCCCCGACGATTTTCTTGAAACTACACATATAAACTAAACATACAAAGATCTACAACTTTTATATAAAAGATTTCTCTGGAAAAATTCATTTAAGGGCACTTTTAGGGAGGGGTGGGGTTACAGCTTCCTCTAAAGTGGTATCATACTTGATTATACGACTCTATCATCCGAATGAAATTAATTAGAAATAAATAGATGGCCAAAATTCCGAGTTTGAAGGAAATCAGTAAACCGGAAGTGCGCCTTTAATGAATAGTTTTTACAGTTTTCGACAAATTTCATTAAATTTGGTGCAAAAACTATAAAATTTGTTTGTTATAATTTTGAGAACTGGAGTAAGAGAAAGTTGTGTGAGTGTTTCACACCAGATTTTTTTATATATACTCTTTATGGAGCGTACTGCAACCATAGCCAACTGCAATCTTGTCCATGCTCACTTATTTCAAATATAATTTAAATTATGTGAAACAGAACTTAATATTTCAATAGTTAAAAATATTAAACATATTAAATTAAATAAACTTTTAGAACTAAATTAATAAAAAATCTATCATATAATTTTTATCAATTTCAAAAACCACCAGCACAGAGTAGTAATAAATCCGTTTTAGAATCAGTTACCCACACACTTCTAATAACTATGGTCAACTCTTTTTTACAGTGAGTATTCTTGTATAATTAGACATCTTAATACAAACTTAATAAATACTAAAATAATAAATATTTCTGTCTTAGGCCTGATATAAATAAAATTAATTTAGAAATACTGAAAATAATTCAATAATTTAACATATAAAAATTATCTAAGAAGATAGACACGTGGTACTGGTTTTCAAATTTAACAATGTAACGCAGATTAAATTGCAATCCAAGTTAAACAAAATAAATTTATTGGACAGTAACAAATTATGAATTTGATTACTACCTAAATAAAACAATTATAACGATGTTTAAATAAACTGATAGTAAAATATAGTATATACCCATGTGAGGTAAGTACTTTATAATTAATTTGTGGACAAAATAAATGGATATTGTTCAACTTAATGTATAATTTTATCCTTTATTTATTCTTGAATTGTATAATTTTATTTCAGATATAAAATTATATAAAAATACATCTTTTGAAAATGGCATGTGGAAATGCCGAAACGTAAAGAGTATATACAAAAAAATGTATTATAACACAAAATAAATAAATGATTCAGGCTGTAAGTGGTTCATATTGATCAAGAAAACCCCCCAAAAAATTGTTTATTTGATAACTATATAAATGATTTGGGAAAAGTGTAAAAACCCAAGCTGTTTTAATAGCTACCAATTCTATAATTCCTAACACCTCTATTCCGATTCTTTATAATAGAGCGCGCCTCACTATACCAAGCTGAATGGTGAATTGCCCTGTCAAAAAACTTCTCTGTGGTGACTCTAATATATTCTTAAACGTAATCGATATTCGTGGAACCCGAGCAGCAGTCTAGTATTCAGGTATAATCCTCTGGGTGAGGAAGTTACCAATCTGAGGAACTTATTTTGCATCATCTGCAATCATAACAGGATTTTGTTTTTTACAACATTACCTAAAGTGTATTTGCATATAAATAATATCTTAAATCGCGGTGATTTAAGAATGCTGCTGACTGAAGTAGAACCGAACATTAATAAATTGACAGCTGTTTATCAAGTGGTTATAGGGTCATTTATCAGGATGGACAAAATAGTATTCATTTATTAATGTTGTATCCTTTAATTTTGTTTATGTTAATTTACGAAAATTGTATTATAATTAATATAATAAATAATAAATAATTTCACAATATTAGGCTTAAAGTGTCTCATTTATAAAATCTGTAGCAAAGTATGTATAGAACGTAGGAAGAAATATAATACAAAAGAGAATGTGAATTGCCTTTGGTTCTTTATGTTCAAAAATATAGATTTTCAGAAAAGCTCTGAATATGTTTTTTTTATCCTGAAAGAGATAGTAGGACAAATAAGTTTGAGAACTTCTGATTAAAGTATTTAACGTTCTGTTCAAACAATGGAGGGGATGAATATGGGGGTGGAAGCGACTTTTTCTGGCTACAAAATGCTTCTATTATTTTTTTGATTGTAATTTGAAAGGTGTACAACATCAATGATTCTTTGCTTCTGAACTATAGTAACAGCCACCTTTATCATATAAAACCTCTCTATAAACACAAATGAAAGAACTTGAATCGCAAACTAACAAATTATCTAATTTCTTAATCTTATTGAAACAAAAATAAGGCGATTTTTCACTGTTTTATGTTTGTTAAACTAATATTAGTTGGAATATTCAATGTGTCTCATAATCTATACAGAGTATTTAACCTTTAAATCACAGTCACATTCATCACACAATCACAATCACATTCATTTATATCCTTTCCCAGTAAGTACACTCATCCTTATAAATACAATCATGCATTAAACATAATAAATTACTCTCCCCTTACACACGTCTGTATGCTACAATAATTTATTGTTTTATATTAAGAATCAACAAGTTAATTAAGCAAATATTTATATTTAACATCATAATCAATATCTCATTGTCCGAGAGACATGATTGATAAATAATTTATATTTTTAGGGCATTAGTTTTCCGATCTTAAATGTTCTGAATTTGTCTTCCAAGTTTTATTAATCACTCTGAAATTAAATTCTAGACTATTTCTTTGGGTGGTGGGAGAATTTCATTTTTGATACTATGATAAATAGAGTCCTATGTAATTTTTTTTTTCAATTTAAAGCGCGTCAACATCTATAGTCATTGTTGTGGTGGTTGGTTTCGCAGAGCTGGAAAGCATCAGAGACATTTTCCGTGGAAGCCTGCTTCATTTTGTGGTCATCGACCGGTTTCGGGCGTTCGCCCATCTTCAGGATGCGCTTTTCAGACAGTGTGCAGACACAGACTCGTACAGAGACTTAGTTTCACACTCAGAATTTCATTAAATTTGGTACACTAACTATAACATTTGTCTATTATAATTTTGAGAACTGGAGTTAGAGAAAGTTGTGTGAGTGTTTCAAACCAGATTTTTTTGTACTCAAAATGGATATTTCCGGTGAAAACTCGTTATCGAAAATATGGCACGATTACAATAGTTTCTCGCGTAGAGTGTGAAACTAAGTCTCTGTACGAGTCTGTGTTGGCACACTGTCTGAAAAGCGCATCCTGAAGATGGGCGAACGCCCGAAACCGGTCGATGACCACAAAATGAAGCAGGCTTCCACGAAAAATGTCTCTGATCTATAGTCATTGGCGCTCGCATCATTACTCAAGCACTGCCGGCCTCCGGACAGTGTTCTTTCGTTACAGACAACACTGTGCATCACCGGACAGTGAGCTGTAGAGGCTGCTAGGAAGAAACAATCTAAGCGTAGCACAGCTGGGCTCGAACCCGGCTCCTCCGCGTGGGAGTCCAGTTCGCTAACCACTTAGCTAATCTCTTCCCGACATTATTCTTACTTTGAATTTTGTGTGAAAATTGGAATAGTAAATTAAATTATCAGAGATATTTTTCATATTTTTTTTTATAAACATTTATTTTTACAAATCTGGAGGTAATATTAATTTGTTTTGACAAAATATTTACCAGTTAGGACTCACTTAAAATTCGTGACAGATTTTCGAAATTCAGTCTCCAATGGATTTCCCTGTTTTGGAATACCGTGAGACTCCAGAAAAAGTATTTTTTGCAAGGAACAGTTTAAATTTGAATATTTTTTCTTTTGCATCATTTAGAAATAGTAAAAGAAGATTCCAATAAATAACACAATTAGATAAGTAATTTTGTGCTAAAAAAAATCTAGTAGTCTATTCCTGACTTGTTATTTCTTTGAGATAACTGCTTGGTTAGCGCTGGATTTGATCTCCCCATGTAGACAATAATAATAATAATAATAGAGTATCTGCTGCGCGAATTGACTTCAATTTTATGTTTCTGTCTCGTGCCACGCTTATGGCAAGAGTTATAGGATTATAATAATATGTGTGCACGAATATAATAAAAAGGAATGATTAGAATTTAAATATTCGTGTATTAAAAAATAGCGATTTGCGTGGAGTAAATTTAAATTAATACTTTCAGTAATGGCGTCAAGTATAGTTTGCGTAGTCAAGTAATTTTTAACACTGGGTGGGGGATAGGACATTATATTCACATTATACAAATAAGAATTTATTATAAAAAAATATGTACATTCGCTATGTAAGAAGGTGGGTAGAAAATGATGGTAACTTTGATATAGACATGTTTTAAAATAAATATGTAAACAACCAACCACTATGGCATAAGTGGTTGACAACCTCAGTTGTCCATGATGTAACTGCTTATATGTAGGCCAGGCTGGAAGATGCCTCATAGACGGATTTAAGAAGTAACACGCTCATGCAAACACAACAAAACAGACTCCATTTACTCTAATCACCTTATAAAAAAACCAAAAAAAAAACAGCTAAGAACCACAAAGTATCAACAAAAATATGGTCCTTTACATCAAAGTAGACGAATGGACCAGTCTAGAAAAAGTAGAAATATCCAAACACAAAACTATCCACAAAAACATAATCAGCCACCAAATAAATTATAACTCAAGACATTCTCTTAAATTATTTGTTTATACTTAATAATGTTATATTCTAAAAATAATATCAAAATTTGACTTGTTGCAAATGAGTTAACATTACAATGAGTTAGCTTGTGAGCTAACATGAGAGAAGTTTAAGCAATTTTCTAAAAACATTATTATTTTCAGACTCAGGGTTTGCTGAGAAAATTCATTTTCGAAAATATGTCGTCATATTGACGAGAGAGAAAGGTTTAAGTAAAAATAGAAGTGCGAGAGTTCGTTACTGGATTTTCCTTTATCTAATACTGACAAGGTGATCAAGATGTTCTTAGCCTACTTTTTTCACCTGCCATGATCGATCTCATGTTGATTTCAATCTCATTTTTCTTCTATATAATGGATTTTGTATATATATATATATATATTCTATTTGAAAATAACCTTGCCTACATCCTTACACTTTTCTTACAATATTGCCCAGTAGATTCATTTTGTTCAATCTTAATTTTCTTATTTATAAAGAAACCATAATTTTTATATCATTTTTGTCCCCTCATTACTTTTTACATTCCAAATAATTGCTAATAAATTAGGCGTCTATTAGACCTTATTAAATTATATATAAGGTGTCCCATTTAAATGGGCTACTTTTGAAATAGCTATTAAACGAAAGAAGATATCAAAAAAGTGAACATAAAGTTTGTTGAAGTATTTGCGCACTAGTTTATGATGGTGTTAATGTTATTTGATTTTATTGCCGGCTTACACCTTAAATCGGTGGTTGAAAGTGGTGATTTTCTTTTGATCCCCACTTTTGACTACTGTGTTGAAAATTACTAAAAAATTGAAGAAAAATGCCGTTAATTTCACTTCAATATTTCAAACCGTTGCCGAAATAGATTTCAACCATAAAGATTAAATTTTCGTCGCTTTTTTTTCCTATTTCTCTATTTCATAAACTAAAATTAAAAGCGGATTTTCTTATTAATTTCCAATAGTATTTATTTTATTTTATTTATTACATACTCTATTATGGCCATTGGCATACAGAGGGGTTGGCCCAAAATATTTACAAATTGAAATTCATAAAAATAGATTGTATCATTCAACTTATTATAATACCAACTTTTATAATCTAATAGAATAAGGTAAACAGAATCGTAAATATTATAAGATAAACAGAATGAGATAAAAATAAAAAAATAAAAAATAATTAAAGAAAAAATAGATGTGTTTCTGTTAATGAATTAACTTAACAAATTTCTTAGTTTGAATGTATGTACACAATATAGGTAGATATCATTTAATTTATCTAAATCACCTGGTTCAGAAAAGCTAAATAGGTGAATAAATTTATCATTAAAGCTGTAAAATGATGATATATATTTGTTTAAGTATTTTTCTCTTAAAGATGCAAATCCCGGACAGCCAAGTATAAAATGTATCAAATCGTCAGAATTATTTAGTGAACAAAACTTGCAGAAATTATCAGAAATAAAAGTATACTTCTTTCTATTTAAATAGACAACACCTTTCTTTTTGTAAGCTAATCGTAGTTGCGCTATCAATCTCAATTTGTAGATATGTATTTGATAGTTAAGATAGATTTCTCTTACACTAAAATTACAAAGATTCCTGTAAATTACATTATATCGGCTGTTCAATACAGAGTTAATATCTTTACTAAAAAGATGATTTTTAAATGATTCCAGCAGACTATTATAATTATCCCTGACCATTTTTGGACATTGAGCATGCCAGAGTAAATCAGAACCGATGGAAAAAAGATACTTTCTGAGAGTTAAAACCCAATTAAATGGCATTGTGCAATGTTGTAGTTCCACTAGTCTGGTGTAACATATTTTAGGGAGCCGGGAATCAGACATTTCTAACAAAAATTGCCACCAACCTAACATTTTTTTAAATATTTTGAATTGCGTGTGAATTCTACCGGTTTCAAGCCTGACAAAAGCGTCTGGTGTGGTTTTCGGTAGGTGAAGTAAAAGCTTCAAGAAACCCAACTGTCCCCTCTCCAAAATATGGCTGTATTCTGGACCCCAAACCTCTGCCAGGTACAATAAAACACTTTCTGAAACAGAATCATATAGATGAGCTTTGGTTTGCCAGTCGTCACTCTTACATGATTTGAGTAATGATAAAACAGTGGAATTCGCTTTTACAGTCCTAGCCAAAAAATATTCACTACATTTAGAAAATTTAGCAGAAGTGGAGAATAGAACACCCAGATAGTTAAAACTCTTGATGTATTCAATAGGATGTGAGGCGTACCACAGGGGCTTACTATCAGAAGAGCTCCCTCCTTTGGAAAAAATCATTGCAAAGGTTTTACTTATATTTACCTTAAGGGAATTTTTAAACTTGAATAATTTCCAATAGTAGTAAAAAGTAGATGTCAAAAGAAAATCGCCACTTTCAATCACCGATTTCAGGTGTAAGCCGGCAATAAAATCAAATAACATTAACACCATCATCAACGAGTGCGCAAATACTTCAACAAACTTTATGTTCACTTTTTTGATATCTTCTTTCGTTTAATAGCTATTTCAAAAGTGGCCCGTTTAAATGGGACACGCTGTGTAATAAGCTCCTTATTATCTTAACTTATTGGAAACATCGGGGTTTTTCTTTGAATTTACCAACCGTTTATAATCGAAGAAGCAGGGGATGGGGTTTGTTGTAAATTAAAATAAGCAAACTTCTGCTCTGGCAGCCAGGTTTTGGGCAAAAAGTTTATTTTGCCTTTCTCAAGGTGAATTCTAATATTCACATTAGGAATATTTTAGCAGATTTATATAAATGTATGTACCTAATTATATTGATTTAAAACTTCGAGATGATCAAAAGTTACAGAATGGTTGGATGTATACGTTAAAATTTAACAATGTACAATCCAATGGCCACGCTACAAATAAACCCGCAAATTTATGGAGGTTATTGTTGAGAATGTGAGGTTATCGTTATAAACAGCATACGTAATCATATAATACAGAGATACAAAATATATATAATTGAAAAACATTAAAGATGTTGCACTTAATCCCTGATATAACAATATTCAACAAAATATTTAAACTGTAGAATTTAAACTATGTTGATGCAAATTATTGCTAGTAAATGTGTTCCACGAAACCACATCGGTAGTTAAACGTTTCTGTAAATCTGCAAAATAGGATATTATGGCATTTTTAAAATTTAGTAATTGTGCTTTTGTAATTAATTTGTATTGTATAAATATTGCAGGCTTTCTTATTTTTAATTTCTTTTAATGCTGCAAAAGGCACAGTTTTTTTAAAATTAAGTTTTCATTCGAAATGTATTTTTTGTGGATTCCTGAATTTGGATTTCGATCTTACAATCCACAATAATTTAGTATCCCAATGATGGCGAACATTTCCTTTTTTTTTTTTTTTTTTTTGGTTTTTTTTAAAAAAATTCCTGTTAAAATTTTTACTGTTTTTCTTTTTTAAAAAAATTCCATAAAATCCTGCCTTACTGTGTAAATTTTGTAGCCAGAAGTCGTTCCTCTCGAACCCTCATTGACAATCCTTTCCGTAGTCTTAAGCGTCAGTGGCTTCGAGATCTGCTATCAACAAGTGACAGTGAGTTATTTGGAGTGCTGCCGCTGGGTAGCTCCTCTATTCGTTTAGTGATTTTTGGTTGTTGTTATTGTTTATTTTATATTTGTTTTTTCATTATTATTATTATTTATTTATTTTTCCCGGCGCATCGACTACGATGGTCATTAGCGCCTCTAGTCATTAAATCTTTCTCATTCTATGGCCACTCGAGCTGGGATGGCACATGCTAACCTATGAGACTTCCACACACAACACCTTGCTCAGCAAGGCAGGATGGAGCCATAGGTGTTCGAAGATCTACCCACACATCCCCTCTTATATCATCGATCTAATCGACGAGGGGGAGTGTGGGTTTATGGTTTGTGCCATCCCTTATTTTATTAACAACTGGGGTAGATTCTAATGTCAGAAACCTTACTGTTTAATTATCAAACTAAGTATATAAAAAATTTAAATTGACTTTGTTAATTGATAATTTATTATAATACAATAATAATATCGCGTAGGAGGCTATTTACTGTACATATTCGATGTGCACTACTTTAAACTAATGTTCCTACACATCCTGAAATGATTAAAACTAATTTAACTTAAAGCTATGGGGTTGAAATACTTTTATAAATTTCTTTCAACCCCTGATAGTAATTTCTAAGAATTTCTCATAATTCATTCCAAAATGGTGAAAGTTCCTTATTTTAAATATGGCTTTGAATTCATAGTTGAAATTATATTATTAATTGTTACTTCAAGTTTGAAGCTAGCCTTCTGTCTTTATGAGATTAATGCATGTAATTTGAATAAATCTTTGGAACATTCTAGAAATTTTGTCGGGAACCTCGCTGAAAAATTAGAATTTTTCACAAATGATTTACTCAAGATTTCCATCGAAGTGATCACCAGCATAAATGGTTTAATAGAAAGAGCGGTAATTTGAATGGAAGTTACAAAAACCTTAAATTCCCTCCAAAAAATTCATGGATCGTCTCTGGATCTGGAGGTATAGAATGTTTAGCATGATTCCTGATGATAGGAATGTCTGTGTCTATTAACTAAAATTAAATGTTCTCATACAAATTGTAAGAATCATGATTAAGCATGTCTTTTTAAGTTATTAAATAAAATTAAGTGCACGTTATTATTACATTCTCAAAATTTTATATTGTGTATAGTCTAAATTTTCGAAATTGAATTGTAAAAAAAAAAACCTGTTTAAAATAATTAAAAATCCTTGAGTTCAAGAAAATATTGTTACAGAAGTGTATATCTGTTTGTATGATCAAAATATTTTAAAAACAAAAAAAAAATCTTAGGATCCAGAAACCCAAATGAAATACCAATAAAGTGGTAGCATTAAACCAGCAATAAATAGAACAGTTTAAAAATAACTTTGTTATTGCCTCCTACGTCCCTAATCTCATCTCCTACGTGAAGTTATTTGCAATAAAAAAAAGAGCCTTGAATAACATCATATATACTACATAACTCAAGCTTCATCTATTTTATATTCACTCTAAATTAATCAAACAACAATGTTTTCAGTATATTTTTGTTGCGAGTAACAAAATAAATGCATCAAAATTTGATTTACTGTGGGTCCCTCCTTGGCGATGGTTGCTGGCAACATAGCTTCTTTATAGTACGCTAGGTTAGGTTAGTATAGTTAGAGGTAAAGTATTATAGGAATATAGGTGGAATAGTATAAGTATAAGTAATAGAAATTGGAGATAGGGTTAACTTAGATATAATATTAGAAATAAAGCTAAGGTTGGATATAGAAGATAAATTTAGATCACCTGAATTCGGGTGATTAGGGTATTTTTTTTTTATTGTCTTTGGGGAGGGACCAAGCCCTATGCTATCCGAAGCCCTTCTGGGATCATAAACCTACCCCAAATTCGGAGCCTTCTCAGTGCACTGCCGGCCTCCGGACGTGATTAGGGTAAATTATGAAAGAAGGTAGCAGAGCAGCATCACGTAACGAGTAGTCCACACATTGCACATTATGAGATCAGAAGCAATAGAAGAGGCGATCCAGAAGGGTAGAGGAGTGGACGAGATATGTGTATGAGGTGAGCAAAAAAAAAAAAAAAAGATCATTTTTGTAAAACGAAGGCTGCCTTACGTTTTATAACAAAATTCCTCACATTTATCATTCCACCAAGATTTAGCTTTGCTAAAAATTGGTTTCATCTTAGGGATGGACTTTTCGGACACAGCATACAAGGCTTCCATAAACTCACCGTAATCCTTGCAATTCCAGTTTGCTTTCATTAAATTCCATTTTCTTATAGAAACATTATTAGTATACACTTAATTGGCTTTGTACTAGATGTGATTATTATACAGAAATGATTAGAGCCGAGCATATCGTCATATTCACGCCAAGTTAGTAAAGGGGCCAAGAATGGGGTTCAGAACGTTATATCGTTCGACTTATATTATATACCAATTCATATACTCAAAAAATATATGTATATATACACCGACGAACAAAAACTTGCAAAGTCTACATGATTACTTATTTTAAATAGAAACACATTTTATATATCTCCAGACATAGATATTTATAGTATTTACCGATATCTTATACTTATATTTATTAAATTTATATAAAAGTGTAATTGTAAGTCACGTGATGTCTCTTTTCTCGCCTCTTTCCTTTGTACCAGTTGCACCAGTTGTTGCTGGTTTATGTCCTTACTTAACTAATGCCTAATATCGTTTATTATAGAGATATCACCTCTTTTTTTTTGGACTTTCACAGGGTGTATAGATTAAAGGGAATTATTCCCCCAAGTAAAATTTTAGGAGTTGAAATACTAAATAATTGCTCTCTAATTTGACTTAGTGAGAAGTGAGGTGAATTCGGGGCATACTTTATAGTCCTTATAATCTCGGGGCATACTTTATAGTCTTTATAATCTCGGGGCATAATTTATAGCCTTTATAGTCTCGAGGCTTACTTTATAGTCAATAGAGGAGAGATTTTCCCCGCATTGAATGCATTTCCTATTTTCAGCTTTGCTTGAGTCTTTATTATGGCCTGACTTTCCACACATACCACACCTCATACTGCCCTTGAATTGAGCATTAAAATGCCCATATCTCAGTCATTTTTAGCATTGAATCATCTTCTGCAAATAAGGTTCCCCTGGACACCTTACAAAGTGTACCATAACATATTGGGGCAATACATGCCCTAAATGTTAAGAAAACTATGAAAGTTGGAGTTTCCTCAATTTTTCCATTCTCTCCTTTCCTATTTTGAATAAATCTCTTTACCTTAATTAGTTTCACATTCACGTCTCCACACTATGTTTCAAATTATTAAGGATTTCTTCCTCCGATTGTGAGGTATTCACCCTGTCGTCTGACTAGAAGTTGGGGGGGGGGATTGTAAATATCAAAATTTAACTCTTCACCAGAGCTGCAGAATCAATCATTGTGTTCACATTGTTCTCGTTCCTAATCAATAATTTGATTCTATTTCTCCACATTTTATTTATTTCAATAATGTTCTTTCTTATATTAGGGGAAGAGATAGGAATATATTTTCCAATTTTCATTAGGAGCATTCTGGAAATACCTTCCCCAAACTCTCAATATAAACATAAAATGGACCACTTATACATTGGTATAAATAATTCTTCAATTTATTCTGTTTTCTTACCTTTTTTTTCCCCTGTAATTCAGTTTCTTGATTTTCCTCTTTATTTACATGAAAGTTTAATGAAATGATTTTCCTTTTTTACTTAAATTTTACCTTTCTGTAATATCTAGGTCCGGAGGACTTTTTTTTCCTCCACTACTCGAATGCCGCATAACTAAAAACACAAATCTCTTGAACTAGTTAAAAAATTAGTATAAAAAGGTAAATTAAATAAAGTAATAAAATGAGAAAGACAAAAATGAAAATCAAAAGAGAAATTGGAATTGAATTTAAAAGAAGTTGCACTAAGTAAGCACTCAAACCAAAACCACTACTACATTCTAATAAAGCCAGAAACTGTTTCCATATTAAAAATGTTTTAATTAGATCAAAACGAATTCCAATTAGACTTATTTATTTTTATATTAAATGAATGAGTTTATCCCTAAATAAATTTCCTTTATTTGTACTTTCTCTTACTGTTGATAATAACTGTCAAATTCGATCGTATTTCAAAATTTGAAAATTGTAGTCAAACTTTAAATTTCTTTTCCCATTTCTCGTCACTTTTTGTTTTCAGTTTTCTCTTAAGATATTTAACTTTAGTAGTAGTTTAATACTTGTTCTGATGTTGCTTCCTTCATCAGCCGGTCCATTTTCTTAAGTTCCAACATGAGATTTAGTCCATTCTTTTTCTATTTGAGATTGCTAGTATTACTTGTCTTATTTGTTCAATTAGGGACCAATAAATGTCTCTATTTTTAATGGAGTGTATTGTTACATTGCTGTCCGTCCTAATCATTACTATACATTATTGCTATATATTCCGCTCTAATCATTCTATTGCCTTATACATCACCAGCATTTAGTCTGTATTTAAAAACTTCCAAAAGACCCGAATTAATTGTATACTACAAAAGTACAGCCTACCCAAACGATGTCTTACTTCTGTCTATTAAAATTTTAAATTTGTATTCGTCACTTTCATTGCTGACGATTCACTTAGTTCGAGGTGAATCCATTTCAGACTTTAACCTGACTCTGACTTTAATCAGACTCTGAAATTCTCAGACACTCTGAGGCTGCCAATCTTTTAAACGATTTTTTCTAGCTCTTGAAACTTAAACAAACAAACATAGCTTCTAGCGTGGAAGCCTGGTTTTCAATTGTTTTAGCTCATTTATCCGTACAGTTACTAGGCGTAACAGAGGGTTAAGGCTCGCTGAATATATATCGTTACCACTGCCTGTACAAACATCTAACAAATTAAAGCAAAAAAGAACCCTTCCGAATCTCAGTGGAGCACTATCGAAGCTCCATTGTTTTTCAATGCCATTGCTCCAATTTCCAAAATAACTTATATGGAAATGTGTAATGGGATCCAAATTATTAAAGATTCGTAGGATCGAAAGAACGATCTGAATCACTAAAGATTTATAGGGTCCGAAAAACGAAGAATCAACATTAGTTACTTCCCCACCTGTAGGCCAACTAGGGTGGAGATTCGATTATATAATATATATAGAGAGAGAGAGAGATAGAGCGAGAGCTTGCGGAAGAACATGGAGAACAGTCTTAATACAGTCACTGACACCAGTCAGAAGACAATAATCATTTACTGTTTAATTCTCAGCCAGTCTGTTTCTCTCTTAATTATTCTCTCTACTTATTCACTCTCTCTACATATTCTTAACTTCCATTACAGTGTTAAGTCCTTGCAGTTTCGTTTCTATTTATATATACTGTGTTCAGCACATCTATAGTTTTATTTCTTCATCATTATCTTCTATTCTCTCCTTCCACTTCCTATAGGATATGTGTGTGCAATCTATGTATGTATGTTCTATGTATGTTTTTCAGCCACGAAGAATTGTAGAAAGCTTATAAGTTGGAATCATGAGAAAATTCCACAGAGTTTTCAATCAAAATCGACCATCGAATGCGACTTTACTAGTATACGCAATTGCAGGTGGCGATACAAATTTTCGCGATTTTCTTGAAATCGTCTTCAATTATTTCTTTAAACATTTTTATTAACTAGACATATGGGCTTATAATTTTATTTAAAAACATTTTCTTACAGGAAAATATAAATATTTTAATAAATAAAAGAAATTTATCTTAGAAGAAAAATGTATTAATAAATCTGTTAGCATTACAAAAAGAAGAAGGTTGTGAGAAAGTTTAGTCAAGATTTTCTGTTGTGCAATATTTATCTGCTTATAGTAGTCCGCAATTGGATTTTTTGCTTACAATTATTGTACCAAGCAAGACAAAATGATTAAATTTATTATTAAAGGATTTGTTGGTTCACAGAAATCCTTGGGTGTGGGAGCTTTGGTATCAGAAATACGAGTAAGTAAGGGACCTTTTTCTGTCAATGTTACTAAGATTAAAGGCTAGAGCAATTTCTTTCAATCAATAAATAGAATTCTAAAGAGTAATTCCAATACCCTCCGGCCCCCCTATAAAAGTTTTATTTTAATCAACACATTTATTATTTATTGAAACTTTATCATGTTCGATTTTGTTTACTCATATCCAATAAATATTTCTTTTCCTTCTTTATTAGAAAAACTATATCTCTCCATGGAAAAACGTTCAAAAAAATTTAATTTTGCTATAACTATTGGAAGAGAGAGATATCGCCATCGTGTCAAATTTTCAAAATGATTAATCACCAAAAAAAAAAAGTAATGTTCTGAGATTTCTGAATATATATATAAAAAAAAAATTATTTATTTATTTATTTCACTGTTTTATACAATAAGTACATGACAGTGGAGTTGTTCCATATTTACAAAAAATTAAAGATAATTTAACAAACTTGATTAAAGCCATTAAAGCAATTAATTGTAAAAGAAAGAAAAAGAGAGAAAAAAAGAAAGATTACTTTTCAATAACAAAAAAATAGTGTAAATACTACATACAAAGAAAAAAAAAATAATACCGGAAAAATAGGCAATCTTAATTAAAAATGAATTATTGTAAATAAGTTTCCTTAAACCTTAATGAATTTATTGTAAATAAGTATAAGTTCTTAGGCTTATTCTTCAGCAACCATGTTACTGATTTTATAAATGAAACACTGTCTTCAATATTTTCTAATTCTGACAAAAAGTATGTTCTATGAAAATTAAAAAGTGGACATTTAACAAAAAAATCAAAGCAATCACCCAGTTCATCATTTCTACAATCCTTAGTGTGATACAACAGATATGAATCATTATTATTTTTAAATTTTGAAATATATTTTCCAGATAGCCTAAATTGGGCAATAAAACGTTTCAAATAAAAGTCCAAATCTAAGGTTACATAATTTTGTATGGCACAATTAGCTTCAAAAAAATCTAAGTAGAAGAGGTTATATCTTAATGTAAATAATTTATCAAAATCTAGATTTCTTAAGTAGGCCTAGTAATTAGATAACACTAAGGGAATGCTTTTTCTAAGCTCTTTAGGTGTTTCTAGATTTAAAATTACATCCATATTAATTATTTTTAACACTTCAGCCAATTGATGAGTATACCAATTAAATTTAGCACTTCTTAAAGAATTATCCAATTTGTTTGCAGAATATAAATCTCTTAGTTTGGATTAACAAATTTTCAAGAGTCTATAATTTTCCATCTGTAAGAGTTTCTCCAACCATTTCAGAATCAATTTTAAAATTTTTACTTTTATATGCAACAAGCCGAATTCCAAACGGATTAGGAAGTTAGGAACAGATCTGTTAAGGTGAAGTAATTTTTTGAAAAACGATAATTGGATTCTTTCCAATTCATCGGCATAACGGATACTCCAAATCTGAGCAGAATACAAAATAGTGGAATGAACCAAAGAATCATTCAGCTTGATTATAGATTCCCAAGAAGAAGACTTTACTTTCCTTAAAACCTCCAAGACTGTCCCTTGAGCTAAGTTGGCTTTCGTAGATAAAATTTTAAGATGAGTAGAAAATATTCCTGAACAATTAAATGAAATTCCCAAATAATTAAAATTATTTACTAACTCTATTTTGGAACCTTCATAATAAAATGCTCTATCTTTCTTGGCTCTGCCTTTGTGAAACTTCATAATCTTTGTTTTAAGTATATTTACTTTTAGTTTATTTCTTTTACAATAGTCTGATAGAATGTTTAATTTTTTGCACATATCAGTAAAAGAATCCCCAAACAAAATGATTACATGTTCAGTCCTCGAACGAGGTTATAATTGATATCCATTATGGACGGATTTGGTATTAAAAAAAAAAAATTATTTTAGCGAGTGATCTTAAAAATATATCTCAAAGAAAAAAAATCTTAGAAAGATCAAATTTGTTATTCAGTTTCCGCAGCCTGCATAAAATCTTAACAGGAAGATTTCTGCACAAAATCCATCATAAGAAGTGTGCGGCTTTTATTTAATATGTTTCAAGTTTATTGTGATTTTTTTTTTTTTTTTTTGGAAATAATTTTCTTTAAACTTCACTATTTTCTTTTCAAATTTTCTTCTAAATATGAAATACGACATTTTTGTATTTATGAATGTAGAATATTAGCTTGAAAATAGAAAAAATAGAAATATTTATGTTTTTCGTCAGCATTATTTATTACCAAAATTTGTCTCTGTATTAAGGAAAGTAATACTTACTAAGTATTTCCAAGTACTAGAAAATAGTAGTACTATATATACCAATGGAAGGGGCATAACAAACAAATGAATGTGTTGTAATCCAAAACTAGCTGTTTTTCCGCGTTCTACCACCAGTCTATAAATAATCCGAAACATGATCCGCAATCTACGCTCTCTACGTTGCGAAAAATGTAATTTTACGTGTACCGATAATATTGAGTTTATGTAATTATTAAATAGACAAATTTTCAATTAAACTTGCGACATTTTTTTACTCAATTTTCCAAACGTAAATATAGAGGCAATAGGGTACATGTTGATTAGTATCCTTGGCAGGTACAAACCGAATGTGTTCGTAATCTAGTTCAGAAGCATATTTAGGATCATTGTCTTATTGTATAATAAAGTTCATACCAATTAATTTTTATCCAGATGGAATTTCAAATTCTTCAGTATCAAATATTGTTCCCATATTTGTAAACATTCTTTTTCTGTCAAATTAAAAACCTTTTTTTTTTAATAAGATTAAAACTTTTTCCAACTGATTGAAACCATTCTTTCATAAAAATTGAACTTTTCGTTAACAAGATATTTAACCTTGTAATGATCAGTATATTCGCAGTAATCCTTTATTTAACCAGATTATTAACTTATACTGAACAATTTGAACATTTTTTCCCAGCCAACGTAAACTTTTCCTGAACTAATTTATTATCACATTTTGTCCACCACAATTAGTCCACTTAATCTTGTGACAAAGGTTGTTAATATGTTTCTCTACTACAACAAGATATTTTTAACCATCGAAATGTTGCACCGTCTAATACTTGAGACGAATAATTTCCCTGGTAGTACTCATTCAAAAATGAGTCAAATGATAGGGTGCTTTTAATAATAATATACTTTATTTATATAAAGGAAGACAGATACAATTGTCTTATGTTTAGAAGAAAGAAAGAAAGCAAGTATATACGGCATGGATAAGTTATCCGTCTGCCGCAGGTTGATTTTCAATGAATTATTGTGAAGCGTGAACTGCATAAAAAGGAAAATAAAAGACAAAGATCAAAAAAATTAGAAAATAAATAGATAAAATAACTAAATATAAGAAAATTAGAAATTGAAATACTGAACATGTTGATGACGATACTACCAGGGGTCGTGTATAAATAATTAAGAAGTGATTGGCAAGAAGATGAATTTAGGATGGATATTAAGTGAGATATGGATAACTTATTATAGCCAAAATAAAGAAGTCTTAAGTTTTACAAGAATAGTACACTCCGCAATGAAATGAAAGACGTCTTCCTTGGACCGAGGTTACACAGAGGATAAGAGTTCTACATCTCTTTCTAGGAAAGGACAGTAATTTAAATAGAGCAGCTCACACCTTAGTTTAGCTAAATAACCAACGAAGTTGGCTTACAGAGAGACCACAATGATTTAAATCTGAAAACTTGAAAAACTGAAGAGTGTGATCTAAATCTTTGTAATAGGATGCTTTTACTTAATGTTTTAAGAGACGTCTTGAGATACTTTTGGAACTGTTTTTCATTTGCAAATACATTTCGTTGAGGTAATCTGAGGACAGAGAAATAATTTTAACGATTAATTTTTATTTCTGTGAGTGTTTCAATAGGATAAATAAAAAATGAAGAAAAGAATATGCTAGGAAGCTTAAACTGTATATTCCAATCATCAGACGATCATAAACAACGGAATTACAGTTAAAAGTGGAATTACAACCTTACGGTGCTATGATTACAAAATTATCTATTTATTTTGAATAAATGCATTTATTTATTTATAAATATCGATTGAGAGCATCTTATAAATAATTCTCAAGTTAGAGGTCAAGTTTAAGAAAGCACCATGAATAATACATTACCCTCAAAATCCAATAAATTTCTACTTGGAAATACAAGTAGCCACTTCTAAGTTAATAGCATCTGTATTTTAATAGCTAATAATTACTAGTTCTGTAGAAGTTTTAATAGAAACAAGAGAGTTTACAACTTAATAATGATTATATAATTTGCAACACTAGTCTAAGGAGAAGTTAAGGAAAGATGGTGAGCTTTATTTCATTACAGCTGCAATGAATAATGTATAATAGAATCAATGAAAATAACAGGACACAGATTGCGTATTTAAAATGAAAGATTTACTTTGTATTTTAATTTAAACAAACTAAAGTTGGTGTAACTCATATGTATCTTGATGTTAAATGAAAACTATAAATGGTATTGATTATGTAACAGCAACCGATGAGAGCAAGAGAATCTCAACCACTCTCTCGGACTGGAGTGGGAGAAACTGTATAAATATAGCGACGGACAGTCTATAAAGACAGTTCTCGATTGTAAAGTCCAGGCAGTCTGTGCCTCTTAATTAATATAATAGTTAACCAGTGTTAACCAAGTCCTTCTTCTTATATCATCAACCAGACTCAAATTCTCTACACCTAACACATCCATTATAATTAATACATATTTATTGTTATTTCTATTCAAAATTGCGCGGACTTCTACTTTATTTCATGGAATTTTTCATAAATATTTATTATTAAGTTACGATGTGGCTCTTTCTCAACAATCAAGCTTGCTGTGTTGTTGAAAACATACTTTATTTGAAGTTCTATACTTAAATTATTATTATTTTTTTTTTAAATCAGTATTTAGAGGACTCCATGACGCAGCGCAATAAAATTTGGCATGGTTGTCTTTTAAACCCACGATGTTTCTTTTCCTTGTTGGCATTTCCTAAATTGTCTGAATTTATGGAACTTGTATTGTTAGGTGCGGACCTGTTTTTAGTTTTTAAGGTAGTTACACCCGTTTATAAAAGCGTAATTGTAACAATAAAGAACTTCGTGTTTGATTAGGAGATGTAAATTTACCATACCTCATTGAACAATATAATATATTTAACATATTTCCTTATAAAAAACATGTGTTGTTTTTGGCGAGCATGCGCAATAATTACAAATTGAAAATAAATACACAAACATCAGATTTAAGAACAATTAAACTGCATAGACGACTGAAAAAATATAGTTCTAACTATTTGAATTCTAGTTTTAAGGAAAAAAAACTGGTGTGAAACACTCACACAACTTTCTCTTACTCCATTTCTCAAAATTATTGACAAATTTTGAAGCTAGTGTACCACATTTAACGAAATTAGTCGAAAACTGAAAAACTGTTCAGTAAAAGCGCACTTCCGGTTTACTAATTTTCTTGAAACTCGGAATTTTGGCAAACTATTTATTTCTAATTAATTTTGTTTCGATGATATAATTGTATAATCAACTATGATAGCACTTTAGAGCAAGCTGTAAGCCCATCCCTCACATAAAAGTGCCCTTAAATTAATTTTCCCAGAGAAATGTTTTAAATAAATGATGTAGATCTTTACATGTTTGTTTATAATAGTAGTTTCTAATAACAGTAGTTTCTAATAAAGTATAATAATAGTTTGTTTACAATAGTAGAAAATCGTCCTAGCCATTTTTGAAAAAATCGCGAAAAAGTGAAAAAATCATTTAGTAAACTGGTAAAGTAAACGCACTTCCGGTTATCCGATTTTTTCAAACTCGGAATTTCAACAACATATTCAATTCTAATTAACAGTATTTAGATGGCAGAATTGTCTAATAAACTGAAATAGCACTTTAGATGAAAATCTAATCCCACCCCTCCCCCAGAAGTGCCCTTAAATGAATTTTCCCGGAGAAATGCTACAAATAAAAGTTTTAGCTCTTCGTATGTATGGTTGATGTTCCAAGTTTAAAGAAAATCGTCGGAGCCATTTTTGAGAAAATCGCAAAAAAGTAAAAAGTCCAACTAGTAAAATGGTATTACCGGTTGAGGAATTTTGACAGATAACGTAGTGTCAGATCCTATCGAATATCAAGTTCGAACTTATTACGATTTTCCGTTTTTGAGCTATGCTGTTCACATAATACATACACACACACACACACACACACACACACACACAGACCATTTGCTAAAAAACCACTTTTTTGGACTCAGGGGACCTCAAAACGGATATTTCCGGTGAAAACTAATATCGAAAATTTGACACGATTACAATACTTCCTGTAACTTAGGGAGTAAGAGAAAGTAAAAATATCCACTTCAAACAAATGTCAAAATTTGTGAAACAATTATAAATTTTGTGGACAGATTTGTATTTATGATCTAATTTTTAAATTGTAATGACTTTTCATTATCTATATTTAGGAATAAGCCTTAAAGCCTGGCTGATATATCATGACGCATATCTATCTAAACTTGTTTCTTAAAAAACAGACCCCCCTTACAAGTTATTACTTTTACCGCTATAACATACAACTCTTATTGATCCATCCATGTGTTACGCCTCGCAAGTATGGGGTTACCAGCATTATGTTGAAGTGGAGAAATTATTTTGTTTCTTTCTAAAAAAACTATTTTCACTCCCTTATAACACCCCTAGCTATTTTCTTTATCTGGAGACGGGATCCCCCTCCATGTTTCAGTACACATTAGGTACTCATTTTTCTTATTTGCAAAAGGTTTTGAATATGTCAAACAACCGTCTTCCTTTTATTCTCGCGAATAAGGTCATCAATAGACAAGTATTCTGGTATGCAGAATGGGAGAAATTAGTTGGAAAATTGAATGGCAGTATGCTGGTGAATTATACTAATTGTGAAGACTTTAAAAGATGGTCTAGTGCGGTGCTAGGGGCATTCGAGGTTGCCCACAAGAAGGAATTAATGCATAAAGTTGCCACCTCACAATTTCATAGTTTGTATAAACATTTAAATTTCGAACTAGGCCATCAAAGTTATTTAGTAAATAATGAGATGCACCTAATTAAAATTATTTTTAAAATAAGAGGCCAGTTATTTAACTTGAATTTTAAACCATGGTGTACAGATCGGAGCGGGAACTGTTCATTATGTAACATGGGTGTGTATGAAGATACTTACCATTTCATATGTCGCTGTCCAGTGTTAACTGAATTTAGAAAACATTGGTTATGTAAAAATGTGTTAACATTTGATGACTTTATAAGTTACCTAAACGGTCAAAACTGGTACAATCTGTACAGGTACATTATAGTAGCTTGGCGTTACCGACAATTCATGGTTGCGGAATTTAATTATTAAAATATTCTTTGTTTTCAGCTTTATTTCCTCTTCTGAATTTGTTTATTTTCTATTTTATTTGTTTTTAGCTTAGTTAAATGTAAATAATTAGAGTCAACCTGGCAGACGGACCTTGTCCATTGCTATATAAGTTTAATTTGTCATACAAGATTTTTTAATGTTTTGTATTTTTCTTTTAATAAACTTAATTATCTATCTATCTATCTATCTATCTTATTGATCCATCCATCATCTCCGACGGTAGGAAAGACTCAGTTTTCGCACCGTATCACATCCAGATGATATAATTACTTCATTCAGACAAGTGGTTTGAGTAGAATAATAAACATAATTTACTCCATTCATAAATATTTTCCAGTAATTAATATTCTATATATAAATCTTCAAGTTATGTAAGAATTGTATTTTACTTCTGTTTTAATTTATAAAAGCCCTAAAATACTGAATACAAGGTTTAATGAGTTAAAAGAGTAACCATTGTAACTGAAAAATTTAAATATATCAATTACATGGAGTAAGAGAAAGTAATTATAGTTCGGCAACTTAGTTTTGGTAACTAACCGGCTGTTAAGCTCCGCTCGTTGCCAGAGCTTTCTTGTAGTTGTGATGTCATTTATCTTCGCCCACAGTTTCATACCTGAGTTGCCGAGCTATGTATATATATATATATATATTCACACAATGTGTATATATATATATATATATATACATTGTACAAAAATATAAAGATGTCATGTTTTTTTGAAAAAAAAATAGCTCTTATATACATCAAATGAACAAATTTATCTATTACATTTTAAATTATAAAAAATATGTTCGAAACAGTGTGAAAAAACAGTACATCCATGGAATATTCTGATTATTAATAACTAATTTAATTAGTAATATTTTAATATTTTACTCATGGGGTATGGCCCCGGCTGAACATTGCGAAAAACTGAAAAAAATAACAGCAAAGTTTCAGTTTTCTACGAAAATTTTATGCTTCCCACACACATTCACAAATCATTTTCTAAAAGCCACTTTTCTCTGACTCAGAGGACCTCAAAACATGTTTATCTGGCAAAAACTTATCGCACTACTTCCTTTTAAGCAATAGTAAGAGGAAGTAAATACATTATTCTGATAAAATTATTTATTTATTTATTTAATTCTTAAATAGATTCACCTTGAAATGGTGTTCATTGATTTCTTTGTCACGTCTTTGTAATCTGAGTAAAAAAAAAAATATATATATATATATAGAAAAGAATTCTTTAAAGCTGTTTTATTCAGAGAATGTTCTTTACAACAAAGAGGAATTTCATGTAGGAAATTCCTCTATATGCTTTTCTTAACTTCTCTTTCTCAACAAAGGTCACAAGACGTGGGGGCCTCATTATTGTCATAATAGATTTTTTTTGTAAAACTATTATACATTTGTTACAGTTGATGTAAGTATATAAACGATTTCTTTATAGTGTCTAGACAATATTCTTTCAAAAATTTGAAATTATGATTTCAAACATAATGTGAAAATTGTGAAACACTCTTAGAAATCACAAACCCCCAGGGTTCGCTTGTGAGATTGTCACGTGCCCCCTGGATATCTATCTTAACGAACAATCGCAAGCGTAGCCTCACCTTACTGGGCCGCGCGACGTAGAATTGCTCAATAGCGTAAGTCAAAGCTAAGAGAAGAAAAAGTAATTGGATCCACTTATATAAGAGTTATGACTTCCACCATTTGAGAACTTGGCCAGCAAGTTCTTTAAGAAGTAACATTAATATACTGTTTCTTGTTGGGCAAAATCTCTCAACGACAATTAATTTGGTGCACCTAGACGATATATAGATCAATATATTTAATAGAACTACGCCGGACGTTTAGTTAATATAACCACTATGGGTTTGCCAAATCGGTTACATCTGTGCGCACCTTAATAAGCCTATCAAATCGCACAAAATTTTGGTGATTTGAGTGAGGTGGAAATTGGAAACAATTTTAATTTTTTTCTTAAATAAAGTAAATATTTTTTAAATTTTTTTATTACATTGTTTTAAATGATAAAAAATGTTTTTTTTCTTTAATTTCCCCATAATGAGGGTTTTATTACCAAATAAATTTTAAATAAAAGTATGGTCTTATTGCATTTCTCTACAAGTCTCTCCCATCAGGACTCAGCTAATCTCCTGCCTGCCATGTCTTCATTAACTGTATCTGTCCAACCAAGCTTCTGCCTCCTTGTCTTCCTTCTACCGGTAGGCGTCCATTTTAATTTTTGGGCAGTCCTCATCCTCCATCCTTCTGACATGGCAAATCCATTGTAGCCTTCTTTCTCTTATTGTCTACAAAATACCTCCTTTACCTCCATTTTCTCTCTAATAGTCTCTTTACTAATCGAGGCTTGCTAGCAGATCGACGTGAAAAATACATTTCAGTTGCCTTCAGCTTCTTTCACTCGTTTCACTGCTACCTATAGTCCAAGTTTCTTATCCCTACAACATGATTCTTTGCATTAAATATAAATACATAAATTTGCTTTTGATCGTACTTCTTAGCATGCTCTTGCTGCATTGTAAAAATTGAGCATGTTGATAACTCGATGCCCCTCCTTACTCATTTTCCTTATGTTACTCAAGAAGGCATTCAATTCGATGATGGACCCTAAATAGTTGTCAACCTTTTTTATTTCAAGTTTATTTTTGTTCTACCATTGTCCAGTACGAGGAATTCTCTGTCGGTCCACCTATATTCGCTTTTTTGGGAGTTTATTGTCGAATTGTTTATTTATCGAATTCTTGCAACAGACGGGCCTGCACATGAATATCATGTCTTCACAATCCTGGGCAATGCCGACTCTATCGCGTGACATACAAAATCTGGTGTGAAGACAAGACTTTATCTTACTCCAATTTACATAGTTGCTAGTTCAAAATCTAGTTTTCGACCTCACACACAATTTTCTAAAAACCACTTGTTTGAGACTCAGGAGATCAGTTGTGAACCCACACAATTCATCCGCTGTTACATATTCTTTTCCTAATCTATTCTTGATCACTGCCCCCTAATATTTTCATTATTATGTCCGTTACACAGATTCCCCAAAAATTTGAGCTTTGTCTAGTATCTACTTTTTTTGTGGATTGAAACTTATGAAGGTACTTTTCATTAAGGCAGGAATATCTTCTCTCGGAGGCTCCTCTTTCCAATGAAGCTATGTAACCAATGGACTAATATAGAGATACTTAATATAGATAATATTAGAGATAATAATGGATGCTTAACGATGGGTAACAAAAATTTGAAAAATCTCGCTTATAAATTTGTTTTTTCTATTTTCTAATTGCTTTTTTTTTTTATTTTTAAGTTATTGTTTCTTGACAATCTTTTACTTGTCTTAACGTTTAGTTGTCTGTCGTCTCTTATGAATTGCCCAGTTGTCACATACTCAGTTTTTAGTGTCCAACATAGACCGAGAAATAAGCAAACAAATAAATTTCAATTTATCGTAAATTTTTCCCATTTAAATAACAGAAATTTCATAAATGAATTAATTTGAATCTGTTTTTCATTTATTCGTTCATTTTTTTTTTCATTAAATAAAGTTCAATTTATGTAATAAGTGAAATAATTTTACTTTCGGTAGTATTTCAATTTACCTAAGTATATTAAAAACTTCAACTAAAATATCTTATATTCATAAACTAGCCTCTCCATAATGTATGAGTATTTTATTCTGATAACTTAATAATTGAAAAAAAAAAAATGTTTATGAATTAAATGTATGTATTTTTCTCTCATAAATGAGAATTTATTTTTCCCCCATTAATGTGAATTTAGACCTTGTGCCTTGGCAAGTCCCAAGAGTGCCCAGAATGAAGAGGCTGTTAAAATTACCTTCCATATGAAGTCTGTAATTTTGTTAACTTGAAACTACCACTATATAATTCAAATAAACAGAATTTTCCCTTATTTAAAGTATATTTATTACACAAAATATCTTTTTTGTAGCGTTTTCTTTGTGTTTCCAACTATTTCAAGACGAATAAAGTAAAATTAATTTTTTTTTTTTTATAATTAAAATATATAACGTAAAAAAGGTTTTTAAAAAAAAAAATTAGTTAAAAAAAAAAAAAAATTATTTAAATTACAATTATATAATTAATTAAAATTTCTATTTTGTTTTACAGTACTTACTTCATTAAATAAAATTACTCTTGTGTTTGGCGTAAAAAAAAACAAAAAAAAAACACCGAAACGTTGACTGCATTGTAAGAAAATAAAGATTTCTGAAGGTTATAAAATTGGTTTTTGAGCTATCTAGCTAAAAAAATATTCTTAATTCTGAGTTTCAAGAAAAATTAGTAAACCGGAAGTGCGTTTTTAGTGAAGTTTTTTTTTTCAGTTTTCGCGATTTTCTTCATAAAAACGCCGACAAATTTCATTTAATTTGGCACACTATGTGTGAATATAGAGACACCTTTCACCTTTGTTTGTGAGCTTTTTTCCGAGTAATTCATTTAAAGAAGTATTATGGAGTCGGGAGGGAGTTATGCTTTCTTCAAAAAAGTCATTTTAATAAATTTAGATTCTCACACTGGAGACAAACATTTAATAAAAGTTATATTGAAGCAAATTTCTAAATTATAACTATTTCGACTGCGTAAGAGAAAATCCTATGACTTTTTCATACCAGATTTCATTCAGTTTACCAATATCCCTGAGCTCTATGTATAAATATAACTTGGTAAGTAAAGTGAATAAGGAGAAAATTATATGATATAATTAGTAAAAGATAATTCTAGGATAATTTTGTAAATATTGATTATTATCAATTATTTTTCATAATAGAATCTTCTATTCCCTCATTATTGCGTTTCAAAATTTTCTTATATGTACTATCTTTACATGTGGCAAATTTGACACAACAATATTTTTTTGTCACATTATTCAAACAGAATCTAATCTGCGCAAGTGTGGGGCCTCCCTAAGGAAGTACAGCACTTAGCCCACCAGTGGGCCCATTGTACCCCCTCTTAATGACAGCTTACATCAGTCCTGTCTCATTACAGAAAGCCAGGGCTAAGGGGGAGAAACATTTCCGTTCCCGGCTTCGGCACCAAATTTCCAGAATCATGTATTGCGAGCATAGTGCTGCGCGTGACTATAATGGATGTGTTAGTTGGAGAGAATTTGTCTGGTTGATGAAATAAGATTAACTTTATTAACACTGGTTAACTATATATATTAATTAAGAGACACAGATTGCCTGGACTTTACAATAGAGAAATGTTTAAGGTAGTGGAGTGGTAAATGGGTAATGACACGTAGTGATTGGATGTATTGAACTGTACTCAACTGTATCGAGCTGTCTTTTTATGGACTGCCCGTCGCTATATTTATACAGTTTCTCCCACTTCATTCCGAGAGAGTCCTTGGGTTTGTTTCTCTTCTCTTGCTGTCTTTGGTGGTTGCTGTTACATCAATATAATGGATGTGATAGGTGGAGAGAACATTTCTGGTTGATGAAATGAGATTGACTTTATTAACATGGTTAACTAATATATTAATTAAGAGACACAGACTGCCTGGACTTTACAATACAGAAATGTTTAAAGTAGAATGGTAAATGGGTAATGACACGTAGTGATTGGATGTATTGAACTGTCCTCAACTATGTCTTTTTGTGGACTGTCCGTCGCTTATTTATAAGTTTTCTCCCACTCCAATCGAGAGAGTGCTTGGGTTTGTTTCTCTTCTCTTACTGTCGTTGGTTGCTGATATCTCTTTGGTTGCTGTTACAGTGACAATAAATTAAATGTTTCTAGAACTCCATATATTACAGAAGAGAGTACACAAGATCCCGAAATTCTCACTGGAATGCCGGCCTCCGAGCAGTTTTCTTTCATTACAGACAACACTGCCCATCACCTGGCAGTGAACTGTAGAGGCCCGTAGGAAGATACAATGTAAGGTAGCACTTTTGGATTTGAATCTGCGGCCTCGCGTGGCAGTCCACCAGCACATTACCTCTGACCTAATCCCTGTGGTATTACATCTTCCACATCACTTACTTCTTCTTTTAGAATATCAGGAATTCTGCAAATGTATCTTGATTACTCAGGCTAGTAAAAAACCAGTTTGTTCTCTTTCTAATAGGATTGCTATACAGCTTCCCATATTTGTCGCAACAACCATTCCTTTGTATCAATAAATAAAGCCATATGAAATAGCTAAATAATACTATGATTTTACAAGCAAAATATTTAAAACAATAAACCTGCTTCAAACAAGTATGTCATAATGTTATCGCAAACTAACTTACTATAACAATGTTCACAAGTAACATGTTTTTTAGCTTTATTGTATGTCTTCTTCTTTGTATTTTATGTCATCGCTCCGTTTTAATTAATAACGTCCCTCATTATAAAATCATTTTTCTAAAACACTAAGAAATCCTGAATCTTCAATTTGAGATCGTGTCCGTGGTTAATGTATTATTTTATTTATTTCTATACTGTTTCATATAGTGGAATTGAAACGTTACTTAGTGTTACTATTAAATAGTGATGCAGTGCACAAAAATGTAATTATAGCAATTAAATGAATAAATTATATTCTGTACTAATTTGGTGGTATTACATTGATTGATTGACACTACTATTAAAATCTCCGCCAGTGATAAATGGAATTTGGTTATATTTATTTATGTTTAATAGAATTTAGAGTAGAAAAAAAAAAACAAGTCGAGAATTTCATCCCCCACAGTTGGCTTAAAATATACCAGGCAAATAATAACAGAAAAATGTAGACTTACTTATTAATTTTTTGTAATAATTCAGTGATGAGCAATATCTAATAAACAAGGAACAAAAAGTGCATTGTTTATTTATTAATAAGACAAAACCGCCACTCGCTTTGCCTGTGGAGCACCGCTGGAGAAAAATAAAAAGGAAATTTAGATATTTAGCCGCGCTAAAATCAAAATCAGCAACTAGAAAGGTTTCACATAAACCAACAATGGCAAAATCGAAAAGAAAATCAATGTCTACCTTTCTGGCATAGCCAGAGATATTCCAAAACAAAAGTTTCACATTAAAGGTGGACCTCCATTTAAATGAGATATTAGAGACGTTTATTTGTTTTTTCTGAGTAAATAATTTGCAGTAGCAGGCTGAGTTGGGTATTTCCTTTTTCTTTTCATCCTCGTAGACAGCGAAGAGGTGTCGGTCTCGGGTCTCTTTCAATTTTTATAGAAGAACAATAAAACTCTATAACTGAATCAAAAACCCGAAATTAATAGATGTGTTTGTGCTACTTCATTGAAAGAACTTTTTTTTTTTTATAAGTACAATCAGATGAGTAAGTTGTTAAATCTGGCTGTTTATATTATTTCTAAAAATAAAAAACTGTGTTGGACTTATGTTGTTTTATGCCCTCAGTGAGTAAAAAAAAACATGGGACGCAATAATACTAGGATTTCACTGAAAAAAAATCTGGTGTGAAACACTCACAGAACTTTCTCTTACTCCAGTTTTCAAAATCGCGATTGTCCCTTTGCAAGTTCTCCTTCATGATATAGAAACATTATATCTGACTTGTAAGTCTTGGCCTCATCATGGGCTAATTGCTGAAAACTGCGGATGGCCAAAGAAGGGGCAAAACTAAGTCCGTACGTAATCGTTTTCAAAGCATAGGTCTGGATAGGTTCAAGAATATTGGAAGGTCATAAAATGCATGATAAGCACAATCGGCTTCCCAATAATTAAATAATTCCATGTAACGGGCATTAAAATCTGGATTTTTAATTAACTTGAACTTGAATAAACGTAAGTTTAACAAGCAAAGCAATAATAGAAAAAATAATATATACACAATTAAAAATTAAATCAAATTTGCCACTGCAAGGGCCTATAGTAGGATTCTGCTTAATAAATAAATAAAAATAAAAATTCGAGTGAACTTATATATTATATGAAACCAAAAACTTAAAATAAAATATGTGTTTAGTTGGAAAAAATGTGAAAACAGATAACAAGGAATACTTGTCCCTTTTGTAGGCTTTGCACGATAATTAACTAGACAAAGAAGGGAACAATTTAATTAAATTTATTATTATCACTTTCATTAAAAGCCAGAGGAAAGGGTTAATAGGGAATGGAGGGCAAAATTATAGGAATCAAGGAAATAACTTTTATGTGCATCCAGTTCCTCAGTCTTCACCAAAGGCTGATAGTCGTGGACAATAATTAAAAGGGCTTCCAGAAGCTGCACAGCAGGAAGTTCAACCGGAAGCAACAACCATGTGATTTCATAATTTGAACCATTGCAATTCAGTCAACCAGATAGCAAGCTTTTTGCGACATGAACCCAAGGAAAACCATAGAGACTATGCGGTTTTCACGATTAAAGGTAGGCATACAACTGGAATCAATTCTATAGACTGACTCACTTTGACGAGTGCTTAAAGTACTGACTGAACTAAGACTAGCTTGAAAGAAAGATAACACACAGATTATCCCCTCTCTACACTCAAGACACAGCCTAATAGATTGGAAAAATTTATTGATAGTATAAGGCCTCCCTCCGTAATAAAATTATCTTTAATTTATTATTATACGATGTTGGCGGCAAATTTAAATATTTATTAAATACCGAACAAACTAGGTCACATGAATGAAAAAATAAAAACAATCAAAAAACTATATTTACTTTGCATATGCCTTCTCTAACAAAGCTGGCCAGAACTGATCTGAATGTAGACTATGTATGAAAGCTAATCTACCGCTAACTGTTGGTAACCTATCGTCAACAAGTACTTCAACCCATTCACCACACCACCAAAGACGAAATTGAAATACTTCTGCATAATTTTCACCAGTAAAACTTTGATCGGCAGGTACAACTCTTTTAATAAATAATCCTTTACTTAAATATAGTACACGCAAACAAGATACCAGCTAAACTTTTCTGATCACCTGCAAAAAAAAAGTCATTTTTTTTTTTAAAATAAATTGTAATTTTTTTCGCTAAGAAGTTTTGTTTTAATTCATTTATTTTTGCTTCAATTATAGATTTTTTTTTTTTTGTTGCTTTAGATTGTAGGCTATCGACCCTCTTCAATTGTGGTCTACAAAGGAATACATTTGTGGCCTAGAAGATAAAATGGGACAGGTTTAAAAAATAATCTTGAAAACTCAGAATAGCTATGGAAACAGAAGAACTAGCTTCATATTAAGAAAAATCAAGAGCCTTGGTTCAATTACTTGTTTAACAAAACTCTTGAAAGTTATGAACATTGTGAAAATCAGAGGAAAGTAGTTAATTATCTGTGTTAGAAGAGAAAAGAAGAACTTGGTACAAGTTTGGAGAGTTCAAGGAAAAGAAATGAAAAAGTGATTAAAAGTTATTCTATAAATTACAGAGAAAGAGTGGGAAAGTGAGATGAGTCCATCCACTTAAGTAAATACGGAAGATTAATTAAAATAATAAGGACATGGTAGAGAAGTAGAAAGAATACTTGATGGAGTTATTGCATGGAATATGGAAAGGAAGAAGTAGAAACATTGTATTGTGTTGATAAAGAAAATGAAGTTGATGAGAAAATATGCCATTAAAGAATGACCAAATGTAAGCAGATGCGATATGAAATTACTCCTCTATAGAAGTTTGAAATGGTTTAAAAAAATTGCACGATTAAGGTCCACTTAATTTGGAATACCATGGCCAAAGCAAAAGAGGCTATAAACGTTCCGAACCCAAAAATTGAAAAGTTATCGGTCTCAGATGTAAACAATTATGCAAACCTATTTATTACACAGAAAGGTCACTACAGTTAAAGAAAACAAAATGCTTAAGGGGGAGTTTTACACTTCCATTCAGTCAACAATACTAAAAAAAAAAAAAACACGATTTCATGAGTACTAACGAAAATAACCGGTCCCTTAAAACAATGATCGCGCTAAGATTCACCATTCCTTTTCCTTTCAATAATTATTTAATACGAATTTTGGTAAATTGAATCTGTTCAATGCCACTTATGTACCTGATTCTTGTGTTTATTTAATTAAAAATTAAAAGACGAATTCATGGAATAACCTTATAAAAGCAGAATGTACATTACATTTGCCCGCTTAAAAAGCTAACAAACCGTTCACTCAATTCCAAATGAGGTATATTTTTAATTTACAATTTTACTATAATAAACATTTTTTTTTTTTTAAATAAATGTTGGATGTTTATAGAGGAAAGGAAATGGAAAAAGTGAGGAAAAATCACTGTTGCCCTCTCCATTGTGTGTGTATGCCTTTGATGTTAGTGTGCCTGTAGACGGTATTTAGAGGGTCTCTAAAGGTAAAGTGTTAACGGGCGTGATGGGGTGTTTGCCTGCGGATCTGTTAAACCCAAGTGGTTGCTGCACCTATCAACTATTCCTGCAGACCCTATGTGTATTGTGTGACTGTTGGAGATGCCAATGTAAGTGTAATTCGTGATGGGGAGGCTGGGAAATCTGCTGAAGAAGTGGTTAGTTAGTTCACTTCCCACTAGGGAGCTCTAAAATAAATAGTATATAGTCACATATGGTTCAGCGACTAATATAAATAATAATTATAATAATAATAATAAAAATAGTTAGTACAAGCAATGAATAATAATCCACCACCAAAATGAATACATCATTTGCATCCCTGAAGCTAACCTGCTCACTCTAGAAAATAAATCTGGGAGAAAACGTAAAGTAACAAACGTTTTAAAATAATTCAAATTATTTAAATTCAGTCTGTTTGTATGGAAGCGAGTTCATGGCCATTAAATCTTAGCCTTTATAATAGCTGCATTACAATCCAGATACCATAGTTTCCAGACCAACCATATAACTATGTGTTCAAGTTAAAATCTTCCTTTTTATACTAGTGATAAGCTAACCGGGACAATAGTTACTCTTGGAAATATAATTTGAATACTAAGTAGGAATTATAATCATAATCATTTTCGTGATTACAAAATGTGTGAGCTTTTCTAAAACAAGATATTTAAAAAGACACTTATCAAGAAGGCAAAACAATTTACTTGTGCTAGTATGGTAGGTATTAATCGTCAAATAGTTTAGAAAAGTACTAAGTCAAATAGTTTTACTCATCGGTAAAGTATTTTTTTAATTCACCCAAGTACTTCAATCTTTTCTACTAGTTCAAATGCTTGGTCTACTTTTCTGAGAATTCTGCTCTTTCAATTTCCGACCAACATTCTTTTCTATTAATCTTTCATTAATACCAGATAATGATTTTTCTCTAAAATCATCCTAACGACAGTCAGACATTAATTTTTTTTTCTTTAATTTTTTTGTTTTATTTCATTGGAAGCCTTATAATTCCTTTTGAAAATTGACTGCACTCATTTTGCTTGGAGTCATTTATTTGGGCTTTCTCAAGTTGTGGAGCTCTTTCAGCGTTAATTGGAAGTCGCCTTCCACCTCCAACTGGGCGGTGGAAATTATTATAATGGAGTTGTTGAGGAGAGAAATTGGGTTTGATTGAATAAACGAGATATGAAGACACTGTTATAATGTAGCTATAATGTAGCTATAATTTTACACAAACTGCACTGGACCTTATAATGAAACTGATAGAATAAAAGATGGGAGTAGAAATATGACACGATGCGATGTATGGTTGAATCTGATAGATATCCTCTAGATAGATTCTCTCTGGCTTATATACGCAGGTTCTCCCACTCTAGCCTGCCTAAGTGGGAGAGTAGTCTCTGTTAACCAGAGAGAGCCTCTCTTCTCTCTACTGGATGCCATTACATTATCTTTTACCTGATTCACATCTCTGACAAGCAACCCTAGTGATAGCAGTAGTTATGGAGAGGGAGAGAGGAGAAATAATACTCTGAGTAATTCTGCAAAACTCAAATTGTAACCATTGGGAGAATATATTGTATACAATAATTATGATATAAAGTCTGAGAAATCAATGAATAGGAACTGATGTAGCTTATTTAGTGCCTTAACGGAATAAACCTTCTCAAACTTTTTACAACTATTTCTTTAATTTCATACAATTTAGGAAAAAACATTTATTCTTTGCGTATGCAGTGAGTTCTATAAACACTGATTTTTCACTTTCTTTTACAATTTGTAATAGTATGTATTGCGATCGTGCCATATTTTTGAAATTAAGTTTAAAACTTCAAATATTAACTACACATATAAAGAGCTACAACTTTTATTTGCAACATTTCTCCGGGAAAATTCATTTATGAAGAGGACTTTTGGTTTGGAGGAGGGGCGGGATTATATTTTCCTCTAATGTGCTATATCAGTTCAACAATGTGCTATACAATTCTGTCAACTAAATAATATTAATTAGAATTATATAAGTTGCCAAAATTCCCAGTTTGAAGAAAATCGGTTGACCGGAAGTGCCTTCTTTACTGAATAGGTTTTTCAGTTTCTTTTATGATTTTCTCCATAAAAATGCCGAATGTTTTATACAGTATTAAAAATTGTAATTGTGAAGAAAATTTGCCATTTCGCAGTTAGAGAAATTCGTGTGAGTGTTTCACACCAGATTTATTTCTCTAATAGATTAACCATTAATGATCTCTAGTACAGAGAAGTATGGAAACTTTAATGAAGAATATTTTCAACAATTCAGATAAGGGTGGCTTTGGTATAGTGCATAGTCTTGTAGCTAGGAGGTCCCACTTTGAGTCCAGCTTGTGACTGCCAAATTCATTTCAAACAGTTTGAAACAAACAAACAAAGTTCAAAAAAGAACAGTTCAAAAACTGTAATTGCTAATGTAGGTGCTTCCCCTTCCGTCCACGACAACAAATTTTGATAATTGTTCGTTAAGCCCGCTAGAAAAATTGACTTTACATCATATCACTTCCACAACACGAAATAACGTGCTTGATTGTTAAGAAAGAAACAACCATCATAACTTAATAATAAATAACTTTATGAAAAACTCCATAAAACAAAGCAAAAGTCTGCGCAATGTTGAATAGAAATGACAGTAAATATGTTTTTAATCAATAACATTTATAGTTTTCATTTAACATCAACATACATATGAGTTACAACAACTTTAGTTTGTTTAAATTAAAATACAATGTAAATCTTTCATTTCAAACACTCAATCTCTGTCCTGTTATTCTCATTGATTCTATTATACATTATTCATTGCAGCTGTAATGAAATAAAGCTCACCATCTTTCCTTAACTTCTCCTTGGACTAGTGTTGCAAATTATATAATCATTATTAAGTTGTAAACTCTCTTGTTTCTATTAAAACTTCTATAGAACTAGTAATTATTAGCTATTAAAATACAGATGCTATTAACTTAGAAGTGGCTACTTGTATTTCCAAGTAGAAATTTATTGGATTTTGAGGGTAATGTATTATTCATGGTGCTTTCTTAAACTTGACCTCTAACTTGAGAATTATTTATAAGATGCTCTCAATCGATATTTATAAATAAATAAATATGCAGTGATTCAAAATAAATAAATAATTTACAATTGTAAGTTGAATAAAGTTGTAATTCCGCTGTTATGATCTCGTGATGATTCCAAATTGGAATATAAAGTTTTTGAATTATCCTATACAAAATACACAAAAATAGAAAATTATCAATAAAATTATCTCTTCATTCTCAGGGTATCTGTAAGAAATGTATTTGTAATTGAAAACCTGTTTCATGCTTTTTAAGAATAGAGTACAAATGGCCTGTAGAGTTAGTGGATACGCCATCATGCCGATGTTTAAAGATATCTTGATCTAGTAGAGAAACATAGGTACAACCTTTGTCAGAAGAGTAACTGCACTAATTATAACAGAAAAGTGTGTTCAAATTGTGATGTGAAAGAAAATTGGTTACTTTGTTTTCTGTACAAGGTAACATATTGTTAAAGAAAAAGTTTAATTCGATTGAAAAAGCTTCAAATTTGTAAAAAAAAAAAAATAATAATCTGGTTGAAACACTTCTATGCCTTCCTTTTACTCCTGATAGTATAATTATATATAATTTTTTTCTTTTTTAAACTTATGTAATGAGATCCGAATCATTAACGATTCATAGGATCCGAAGAGCGGAGAAGCATACATTTAATGAATCAGAAGTCAGTTACTCCCTACCTAGGCCAGACTAGGAAGGGAGAGTTCGATTCATTTAAATAGATCGACTGCACGACAGTTTAGAATAGTACAACAAGTCAGCAACCTATCTACTACCTTCCTACTCAGCCAGTCTGTCTCTTTATATTTCTCTCGCTACCTGATACTGTGTGTGTTCTTTTCATTATACAGCATATCATGTATTTCCCTAAATTCATTCTCTCTAATACACATCTCTCTCCTTCTCACATCCATTATTTCTTGCATCTTCTACTCATTTGTCCTAACAAAAATCTAGTATTGGTTGGGGCAATCAAACTCCCAAACCAGGCAGGTAGTGAAGTGAAGAGCATTATAGAAGAGCTCATCAATAACATTGTATCGGCCCAAATATAAATTTGAATTTAAAAGTCACAAATTCCGCACAACTATCTAAATAAATGATGTTTAAAAGAAAATTGTTTATTTTATATCTGTATAGTTAGCATTCCAAGTTATAATCTTTATAAAATGTTTATGTCTCAAAAACTTCTTCTGTAAAGATGCACTTCCGGTTAACCGGATTTCCTTCAAATTTAGAATTCTAGCAATGTTTCTAATGTATATTAATATTATATACAATCACGGCTGGTCCGTGTGTGCACACATTCGCACGTGAACCCCATTGGAAAAATCCTTAGTTCAAATATCCGTTATTATCATAAAACTGTCTTAGTTGATTTGTGGAAACCTCTAGTTGGTTAAGGTGAATTCTTGTTTTTTTCAACTGTCACTGGAGCCGCTACTTGTTCAATAGGGTTGCGGGGTGTAGTGAATTGAAGGGTAGGCATTAGGCTTTAACTTTTCCTCAGGATTCAGGACTGCAGAGTTCTTGTAAACACGGACAGAGTACGTTGACGTTAGCGGTTGGTCAAATATTTTTTGTTTATGAAAAATATCTTTTTCAAGAATAAACAGAGAGTTTTAATTTTTCTAGAAATCGTTGTTTCAGATTATTAAAGTTTATATGATGTAAGGCTACCAAATAAAAAATAAATAATAATAGGGTAAAGCTAGGAGAGAGCATTTCAAATTTTTTCCCTGAATCAAAATATAGGGAATATATTAAAGAGGTAATGCTTATAAAGCATAAGTCAACTACTATTATCTACAAAAAAAAAACCTTAATTTTCAAAATAATGACGTTCTCATCTATTCCAGAAACAAAAGACAAATACGGTACATTTGGCCGTCTCTCCTACTATGGTAGGATAGATGACGCACCATAACTAGGAGACCTCTCCTCTGTGAAGGTAACATGCCAGACCTACATGAAACTTGGTAAACACTATGTCTATAAGGTTAACTTTAATGACAGCAGGAAATCTTTCATTTCAATTGCAATTAATACAGTACATAAAAAAGAAACCAAATTTACTAAGCGTTATGAAAATTCAGATATTCACCAGATATAGCTGATGCGTATAAATGTTTGTTGAACACAGAAGCACACACAAAATAACTGAAAAATTTTGCAATACGTTCGCTTCCAATCTCTCTACTCCTGGACTAACTTCCATGACGCCACGTTGTGGCAAACAAGAGAAGTAAAGCCTGCGTCTTCTCTCCTACCCCCGTCATCTTTCCTAGCTTTACCCTAATAATTTTTCTATCATATTTCCCGGTACCATACACTCAATGCAATTCCTTACTAGGGAACTACTTACATTTTGGACTTTCATTCTGTATATGAGTTATGTTTATTGTAATGAGTAACTTTTTAAACATAATATGTAGTTATTTATTGACATAACTTGCTAACTTTAATTCTTTCAAATATTTATGTATCATCAAGGTTTGTTTAATACAGCAGTAATAGTAATCTTAAAAGACAATGAATTTTTTGCCTTTTTTTTCATAATTTTTATTTCAATGAAATCATTATTTTAATAACAGTGTTTAAAAAAAAAAATAAATAAATAAAGTTAACTATGATGTCTGTGAGTGTACAATAATTATAATTTATACTCTAGACTTCCTAAATTTGGAAAGAAAATAAAAATAAATAAAAAAAGAAGCAAAATCTCAACTTAATTTAATTGGTTTAGTTATCAAATAAAAAAACAAATTTCCAAATGAGCGTTCCATAAGTTAGTTGCGATGAAATATGTGGAAGTGTGGATGTGAGGTATTGTTATTATTCGACTATGGGGAGGGGCCATGAACTGGGTGCATGAAGCTACTCCAAAGAAAAACAACAAACTGGGTTTAGATTAATAATCCAGACCCAGTAGATGTGAGGTAAGTATTCTTTTTCTCTTGCAGTTTTTTTACGAAGAAAAGTGAGAAATCTCTTGGTGAATTATCCATAGGTATCTGATTTTCTATAGAATATTTCATGGTTAAGTTCTAAATGTCTGATATATACTTCAAAGTCTGATTTTATTGATTTACTCCGAAATACTTGAAACTTGCGTACTATCTAACTAAGAAAAACTTGAATTTTATTACTGATGGCCCCAAAATAGAGTGCAACAAAAATATTGAACCAACTACGTATTAACATATGGAATTCAATGCCCGAATTCCGCATAACTATTCTAGATTAATTTTTTTTTTTGTGGATAAATGTTACAAAAAATAAAAGTGATAGGAATTCATTTGTGTAGTTAGTATGATCGAAACTTTCGTGTCATATTTGTTACTTAAATGGAATACCAAATTTGAGTTTGCTGCTATTTTTCGCTTGTGAGATATTTTGGTCTCTCTCTCACACTCTCTCACTCTCTCTCTCTCAAACACACACATCCCCACTACACACATAGATACATACACACACATACACAGACATTCGTTACGCAACATTTTTTTCACACTCAGGAGACTTCTGAACATGTATTTTGCTGTAAAAACGACTATCGAAAATTTGACATTATCGTAATACTTCCTGTTACTTATATAATAGGAGAAAATAAGAACACGAGTTCACAAAAGAAACTATACGAGTAGACATATTATATCAAACATAAAGGAAACAGTGGGACCATTCGCAGTCAATAATTGTTGCAAGACTTACGTCCTAAATGAGAAAACCAGCAGCAATGATAATTGAGCATCAGAAATGGAGTTTTAAGAGAAAAATAGTGGCAAAACCAAAATACATCAAATCTAAAAGTTAACCCTCTGAGTCAAGCATTAAAATAATAAAGACAACAGAATACGTCCAAAAGCTTGCGAAATGATGAAGTCCTACTGAAAGGAAAAGTTTAATGGGAGAATGATTGAAATATCAGGAGAATAATTGAAAGAAGAGATGGTGATGTGAATAGAAAGGGCCAAGGAAGATTTGGGGAAATAAGGTAAAATGGCTGGGCTTTAGTAAATCCTTTACACTCCAAACGGTGATAAAAAGAAGATTAAGAAGAAGAGTTACAAATTGGTGGGAAGAGCTTTATTAGATAGTGTTTTGTTCTATAAAGTTAGTTTGTGGGGGGGCAAATCCAACTGATTAGAAAAAGGAAGACGATTGTAGGAAAGGAGAAGAAGTTGTTGAGTGAAGATTTTGATTTACACAGATAACAAAAGTAGCTGGATGACAAAAGACACTCGGTTTCGGAAAGAAATTTAAAGATTCAGCAGAAATCCACACATTGTTGTTTGGTAATCAAAAATTGTGATAAAAACTTTTAACGTGATTATTTCTAAATTATCTAGAGAACAAAATGCAAGTTATCCATTAAAAACCAAAAAAACAATAATCCTGCATGAAACCCTTACATGACTTTCATGCAATCCAGCATGCAATTAATTCATTTTATAAAAAGAAAGTCACATTTTCATTAAAATTGGAATTATCACACAAAGTTTAATTGTCCTCACTTATAGATATGGTGAGGTTAAAGGGATTCAAAATGGTTAGCACTTTAATGTGATTGGTAAATGTGTAGTTGTGTTGTGTTGCGTGAGCGTTATTGAAACAGGCTTAAGTGTGTGTATGTTTTAAAGAGACATCTGTTTAGGAATAATGAATAAATCACCAATGCTTACAATAAATAATTTGACTATATTTGAATTATTGAATAATGTGAATAACAATTGCAAGGTAATCGTAATAAATTTAATAAGCTTATAAATATACAAAAACTCTTACAATTAATTAGCGCGCAAGCGGTATCTGCTGCATGCAGTTACTTGGGGAGTAGCGACACCACGAGTTACCACAGCTCAGTACTCCATGCACTTCATCAAAACAGGACAATGTAGTGGGTTCAGATGTCTTGGAGAGGTATTGTGATGCGATGAATAGTTGGGAGTTAGTTAGAGATTTTTAGAGAGTTGTTACTCGGAATATGAATTACTAATTTAGAAAATAGATATATATTTTAACAATAATTTAACGTTTGAAACGATAAACTACAATTAATTTGAAATGATTTAAATGTTAACTAGAATGCACAACTATAATGATTGATAAATAAATATATGTTTAAATACTTAGATAGAGACGCGCTCCGATATATGAACTATGTCACTGGTAGAATCTTGATGATACGCTGATAAAATACTGAAAAATAATCATCCCCTCTTCTTGTGGAGAGACGTTATATTGCCATCACTCACACATTGACAAGTGTGTAATTACGGGCCACACTAAAACATCTCTTGCCGTGTGTTGACCCTAGGTCTTGAATAGGTCGGTGACCAGTGTGGCAACAGATGATGGCGGTTATCAAAGGACTGTAGCCAGGTGGTCTTTTGAGTGTTTGTTATTGGCGTTTTTATCAAAAGGACTGTAGCCGGTGTCAACAAACTCGTTGACCCTTGTATTGGCCCAGGTGGCTTCTGTATACTGACCATATAATGACCCTTTTTGAAAGTGGTGTGTCTTTGGCGGTTCCTGTCCTTGGCGGTCCCTTTAACCGTGCACTGACCGCGGCTCTTGACCTGAATACTAGCGACTGGCTGGCACCACTAGTTATAATTTTTATAATTAAAAATTATATATTTTCCTTCTTGTTATCACTCCTTCTTGTTATCACATTACAACAATATACACTTAAACTACATTCACTGCACACTCTACAGACAAGGACAAACACAGTACACAAACTAGGATCTCAGTCCCTAGTTAATTGGTGAAAATCCAAGGGAGAAGGAAGGGATTAGCTCAGTGGGGGCGCGCTGGACTAGCAATGCGGAGGTCCCGGGTTCGAATCCAGCATGCTGTCCTTAGATTTTCTCTTCCAAGGAGCCTCTACAACTCACTGCCCGGTAATGGGCAGTGTTGTCTGTAGCTAGAGAATGCTGCTTGGAGGCCGGCTGTGCATTGGACAAGGCTCCGGGGGCATAATAGATCTTTCAGGTTTCAGTGCAATAATCTCTTACAACACTCTAAATCTACACTTAATTATTCCGTAAGTCGCAGTGGAATGAAGCTCATCCTCCCAGTTTTCAATCTAATCTAACCTAATTATTCTGTACTAGTTTGATTTTAATCAGAAATGTTAAATACTTCTTGGCACGTGACTATTGTAAGACGAATTATGGAATGATACTCCGTTGAATGCTGAAATATACATTTGTTGATTAATAAGCTCAATCAGCAGGTCTTCAGTTTTATTTTCAGGTAAGATACCATCATCTTTATAATTAAAAAGATCATTAAAAATTATGATTTCATTGGTTGAAGTGGTCAGGTTAAGTTTACTATTGATGCAAGTTGCATAGGTCCATTTATCATTTGTTTCGTCAAAATTTTCTTTAGAATTCTTTAAGCAAGTTGTATGAGAACTTTTTCCACATAGACACACACACAACCGGTGTATATGGCTTTTTAATAATATTATCACAAAAAATACAGAAGGATAACTCACATGGCGCCATTTTGTAAAACTTATACATATATACTACATATATATTCCGATAGATATACTAAATAATACTCTTCAAACAACGCTCGGCTGACCGGAGAAGTTATTTTAGAAAGATCTTTCTAACGGTCTTGCCCCTTGGTCCTTTGTCTAGGGTTATCATTGAACTCAGTTTAATAGTCCCTAACAGATTCTTACATTATAGTTCAAAAGATAGCACTTAGAACACAAACCTAATAATATTTGAAACCTAACGTCCCAGATAAAAACAAGTTTTTTTTAGTAAAATTTTCGAATCAAAATGATAGATTTAAATCTGTGCAGTTAGCATTTCCAATTTCATATAAAATCGTCTTCAGCACTTCACGAGAAAATCCCAGAAAACTCAAAAACCTGTACATCCGGGTTTTGCGGTTAACTAATTATCGTCAAATTTGGAATTGTAGCTAGGATTTTAATGTACCTTAATATTATATAGGTGATAGAACCATATATTTTACTTAAGTGGTACTTTGGAGGAAATCTTATCTAAACGTTGATAGTCACCCAGGACTTCCCAGAAATCAGATTTCCTGAAGAAAACAGAATGTTTCAAATAAAAGTGAGGCCTTTATATGAGTAGATAGTATTTTAAAGTTGAAAGGAAATCTTGAAGAACTGAGAAAATTCCATTAAAGTAAAGTCTCAATTCAGGTTGATGGATTTTGATTGTAACCTTGGGGTCACATGGGGTAACTTACGTATGTGTAGTTTGGCTTTTCTGCGATTCACGTTGTTTGATATATTTGTTCCAAATAAACACATACATAGAGATCATTCGCTCAAAATATTTTTACTTTCTCTTACTCCTAGTAAGAGGAAGTATTGTAATCGTGTCAAATTTTCGATATCGAGTTTTCACCAGATATATCCGTTTTGAGGTCCCCTGAGTCCAAAAAAGTGATTTTTAGCAAATGGTCTGTGTGTGTATATATGTATGTGAACAGCATAGCTCAAAAACGAAAAACCGTAGAAAGTTGTAACTTATTATTATGTTTAGGTATCACCATGGGATCTGACGGTGCGTAATCTGTCAAAATTCCTCAACCGGAAATACCACTTTACTAGTTTTTTTTTTTTATATTTTTGCGATTTCCTCAAAAATGGCTCCAACGATTTTCTTTAAATTTGGTATATCAACTACACATACAAAGAAATACAACTTTTATTTGAAACATTTCTCCGGGAAAATTCATTTAAGGGCACTTCTGGGGGAGGGGTGGGATTAGGTTTTCATCTTAACTGCTATTTCAGTTTATTAGACAATTCTTTCATCTAAACAATGTTAATTAGAATTAAATATGTTGTTAAATATGTTGTTGAAATTCCGAATTTGAAAAAATCGGATAACCGGAAATGCGTTTGTTTTAACACTTTATTAAATGATTTTTTTCAGTTTTTCGCGATTTTCTCAAAAATGGCTCCGACAATTTTCTTGAAACTTCGTATATAAACAAAACATGTAAAGATCTAAATCTTTTAATTAAAACATTTGTCTGGGCAAATTCATTTAAGGGCAATTTTATGGAAGAGGTGGGGTTACAGCATCCTAGTTGACTATGCAATTCTATCATCCAAACAAAATTAATTAGAAATAAATAGATGGCCAAAATTCCAAGTTTTAAGAAAATCGGTAAGCCGGAAGTACGCTTTCACTGAACAGTTTTCCAGTTTTCGACGAATTTCATTAAATTTGGTACAGAAACTATAGAATTTATCAATTATAATTTTGAGAACAGGAATAAGAGAAAGTTGTGTGAGTGTTTCACACCAGATTTTTTTTGTTTTCTTAATCAGAGTACTTCAAAAATAAGTACTTTCCGGTGAAAACTTAATTTCTAAAATCCGTGCGCTCACGATACACACGCTTACAATAGTAAGAGAAAGTAAAAATCTGGAGTGTAAATTTTTGATGGAAAATATTTCGTTATCAAAAAGAAGATTGTATGACCATAAAACATTTGTGTTGAACCCTCCATAATATTAACGTCGTTTACAACCACTAAATCTAATTAAACTTCCTTTCAATTGAGGCTATAAATATATAGGCCTGACCCAATATAGCGCAATAAAAAATGGCGCCATAACATCATTTTAAATTCAAAGTTTGAAAATTTATCTGACCGAACTTACTGCTATTTATTGCACAGCATAATGTATTCAAAAAAAAAAAAAAAAATGGAAAGGTAGATAAATAAACCAGTTGTTCAGGAAAATCAATTCTTCCAAACTGCTAAAATCAGCAATAAATAATTCCAGGAAGCTGTCTTTAATTTTATTTTTTGCTCACTATATGAATAAATAATAAATAAATCAGAAAAATAGCACAACAAACTGCCATTATTCTTTCTGGAACAAAACAAAACTCATTAATTGATAAAACTCCATCATTGGGCTTTGCTTTGCTAGTTTGGAGGAAAAATTTCCAAAATAATTGTGAATTTTTGAAATATTAGTTCCATGTATGACACAATAAGTAATAGTAGGTATGTTCCTCAAAATATTAAATGTGCAATTTTTTTATATTATATTTTAGAGCCTATAATGGTTTTAAATGAAGAAATTCACGTTTTTTTTTATTAATTGTGGAGACCAATAAGCTCTCACTAGTTTTATCTCTGACATAATGCCGATGATCAAAGCGAGATATCGAGCCGGGAGATCAAGTATTCATCAACACCGTCATACACATTGATGGGTGGTTTTACTAGCTCGAGATCCACTGTAGATTTGTATCTCAACCGAAGCTTTTTGAAAGCGCTTTCAAAGAAAACTTCTAAGGCACCACCAGGCTGTAAAAGTCCGGTGATTGGTCTCCTGCCCAATACAACTTCCTGCACCAACCATGTGTAGCAAGCGGAATCTTGCCGATCCCTTAGATATGAAGTTAAGTTTGATTACAGTCTTTCATAATATTCATAGATTAACAGTAAGTTATAGTACAATGCGTGCTCGTATACGAGACAGTCCTGATCCTACTAAAACGGAATCTGAATATAATGATAATATTTACTTGAGTCCAAAGACTCAAGATGGCGTAGTGAATGAAAAATGCAGATAAAAGATGTAGTTTTTGTAAACAAACCAAAATTTAAACAAAATTGAATATATTACGAACATTTTTTTTTACCCCTTTTAAACGCATATTTTTTTTTTTATTATCACTAAGTACCTTATTACATTAAGAAATGTTATTTCCAATTGTTGCGTTAATGTTTGTTGTGATGGTTATCGCCTGTCATATTGATTGTATAAAGTTGTGAATTTAGGGATATAAAAATAATAAAATATCAACATTTCTATACACTTAATATCTTTTTCAAGACCAAGAAAAAATATTCAACGTTATTTGGACAAAAATTGAAGTATATAAGTAATATAAAAAAAATAAAAAAACAAAACGTAAAATTAAACGTTAATTAATTAACGAAAATAAAATTACTTTTCTTGTAAAGTTATATTCATGAATAGTGTATTTGAGACCATTAGGATTTAAGTATTAAGATAGCTTGGTGTGGGTGACTAATAAATTTAAATGAATGGTTGTTTGTCAGTTTCAAACTATTGTATTTGGGACTTTAGGAAATTCTATTTTTTTGTGAGAAATTAAATTGTAATAGATATTGGTATCTCACTTCTGATATTGATAACATTATCATGTTTTTTGTTTATATCATTCCATGTATTTCACGTTTCATCTATTTTCCTCAATCGCTAAAATTAAATTCATGTGTGTTTGGTTAGTGCAGAATATTCTATTATTTTGGTATTCGAGTTGATAAATTCTATTTTGGAAATATTGCAGTTTGTCCAATGTAAGGTGCAGAACATTGTTGACAGTCAATTTCATATATTAGTTTTTGAATAAAGGGGTTCTAGAATATAAATCTTTTGGTTAAAGTAGTCAGTCTATGATCTATAACATCTTGACAATGGTAAGGTTTTTATATTTATTAACTATTTTTGATAATTTATTACGATAATTGATAAAACTTTCTTTTAATTTTGTTTTGTTGTCATTGCGAAATATAGGATGACCGAAAGAGATTATAAATGATCATAAATGATGATTAAATAATTATAAATGGTGAGATTTGAAATAGAGATAACGGTCGTCTTAATTATTTTTTTTTTTTATACCAATTTATTATAATATATCAGGAGTTCGCCTATTTGGTACCGTCAATTCGGGTTTCACATTAAAATCTGTTCAGCCAACTGATTATCAATGTAACAATGCAGACAGAATTGGGACATGAAGAGCTGAAAACTGGTTTATACTAACACTGGATGTTTTTTTTTAGAGGTATAGAACATTAAAATGAAATAAAGTACATAAAAATCATGGTGCTGGCTTATTGGAAACCTAATTTTGAACCATTAGTGTTTAAATATGATTTCAGGCATATCAGCGCCGCGGCTGGCTCGAATGAAGCGAAATCTGGAAGTCTAATTCCCGACCATTTTTTCGAGCAGCTGGGGCCTTATGTCAGCAATAACATGGCGAATTTTGTCTTCCAATGTCGTGGCTTCTCGGGATAGACTAGCGGCTTCATAAGTATATCAACACAAAAAATAATCCATAGGTGCAGTATTTCACGATCATGGAGGCCAATTCACAGGTTCTTTACGAGAAACTATGCGCTGATCGAATGTCTCCTGCAATCAATTGATTGTGTCGCGCGCTGTACGGCATGTGTTGCGCCGTCTTGTTGTATAGCTCTTCCACATTAAGCCATTCAATTGGGGAACGAAAAAGTCAGTAATCATTGATCTATAGAGTTCTCCATTGAATATAACGTTCTAGCAGGCATCATCTTTGAAGAAATATGGGCCAATGATTCCACTAAGCAGTGATAAGGCACACCAAGCAGTGACTTTAGTGGATATAAATGTATCTCAGTCTGGATTTTCTTCACTCTAAATCCGACAATTTTGTATGGTGACGTAGCCATTCAACCAAAAATGAGCCTTATCGCTGAACAAAATGTTGTGGGACACATTTTTTTTGGGAACATTTATCATTTTTAAATCAAATTATCAGGAGATGTAGTAACAGGAAGTTATTGATAAAATTCAACAAAGAAAATACCATTCTGACTTTTTCCCTATAAAACGGCTTAAAGTTCAACGTTAAATCCATATAAAGTATTTCATTTTTATTTGAAGCACTAAATTTAAAAAGGATTCTGAGGAATCTGCGACGTGCAGTGCCTTTTCAATTCAGTGTATTGTAAACGGTTCTTCTATCTCTATTATAGTAAGGTCACATATTTTATAAAGAATGGCACATACTCTCATTTTAACCAGAATGTGACATGTGCCTAGATTTATTTTGTTTTGTTTTGATTAAATAAAAATACATATTTCATTAGTCAAATTAGCCCCAAAATAGCTTTGATTCGATGAAGGGGAAAATCCAATTTATTGATTGTATTTATTGTTGGTTCATACCCGAGCCACAAACATATATTTTTAGTCTGCTGCGTTTTTTCTACATTTTACTGGGTTTGATTAGATCAGATGAAATTTAGAATGTCAGGATTAGTCGATCATTATACTAAAAAGTAGGGGAATTAGTCATTTTGCGCTATATTATTAAAGTTGCTTCCCTGGATAAAATAGGAGTCTGCAACATCTGGCAGGATGGAACAATAATTCAACTATTACGGCTAGATAAATTTCAACATAGGTTTGTATATATTGAATTTTCCATGTTCGTTAGAGGCTATTGAGCGGCTATCTAGTGGTTTTAGAATATGTTCTCATATGCTGAATAAATGAGGTTCCATATTATAGTATATATCTTTCTAATAAATAAATAAAAATAATAACATTTATCTGTTCTTTTTGATGATTTTTGGCGCATTTTTTTTTAAATTCCAGACCATTCTATTACCAACTGAACACTTTCGACCGTTTTTGCGGACCATCGTGACAAACACACAGACAGTGTGACAATTTTTTACTGCCTGTCTGATTGTCGGTTTGTACTGGCCTCTCGCGATAAAACAGTTAAAAATTTTGTGCTTGGGGCTTGGGTTGTGAATTGAAATACCTTAGGTTACAATAAATATTATGAAATATTGATCTAATACATATATATACGTATGTTATCATCATCATCATTCAGCGGCACTACAACTCGTTGGAGTTTTGGCCTCCTCAATCAGTTTTCGCCAGTCAGTCCTGTTCTGTGCGGCTTCTTTCCAGTTGGCGATATTCAATATCGTCCTCGTGTCACCAGCAACACCGTCCATCCATCGCAACTTCGGCCTCCCCACTCTCCTCGCACCATGGAAATGTTGGTTCATTACCTTTATCGGGATGTCCCCGTCCCTCAAGCTAACCACATGTCCCGCCCACTGAAGTCTAGCCAGCTTCATAAATTTGACCACGTCTATTTCTTTAAACAGCGCATACAGCTCCTGATTCGTTCGAGACCTCTACTCTTGTTCCACGCATACTGGGCCGAAAATTCGCCGCAGTATTTTCTTTTCGAAAGCTAGGAGGCCTCTCTTATCTATCTTAGATGTGGTCTAGGTTTCGGAGCCGTTTGTCAAGACTAGGCGGATCAGGGTCTTATATTCAGTCGCAGTTTCGTCTTCCTTGAAATCAGGTGACTTCCATGTGCTTCCGAAGCCCAAAGAAGCATCTGTTAGCCGCTACAGTCCTTCGCCTTATTGCGGCTGACGCATCATTATCTGCGTTTACCAGGCAGCTAGGTACTGGTCCACATTTTCAAATGTGTGGCAACCAATTGTCACCTTACTTTGTTTGGTCTATTCCGACCCAGGACCATGTATTTTGGCTTATTTTCTTGAGGCTGAGTCCCATCCTTCAAGCTGGGCCTTCCAGAGCTATAAAAGCTACCTCCACGGCTCTGAGCGATCTTCCTATTCTGTCTATACCGTCGGCATAGGCAAGCAGTTGAACCGAGTTGTTAAATATGGTGCCCTCTGTCTGAATATCGGATTCTCTTATCACCTTTTCCAGGGCCAGGTTAAACAGGAGGTACGCTAAGTCGTCACATTGCCTCACGCCCTTCCCTGTTTGAAACTCTTCGGAGTATCGTACTTGTATCCGCACCATACACCGTACCTCCACCATAGTTGCCTAACCAGACGAATATGTTTCCTTGGGATATCAAGGTCTTTCAACGCTTGATTCAGCTTCACCCTCATTAGGCTGTCTTAAGCTATCTTAAAATCGATGATGAGATGGTGGATTTGTTTCTTGAATTCTCTTCCTTTTTCGAGAATCATCCTCAGATTGAAGATCTGGTCGGTACATACGTATTTACTATTGACCTTAAGTAAAATATTATTTACAATAAATTGGAACTTTTTTTTTTTATGGTTCTTTGTTGGAATTGAATAAAACATAGTATCTGTGTTAAAATTTTAAATCCTTCTTTTAAATAAGACCAAAAATCCTTATCTCCATTTTGAATATAATCATTTAATATTATGTATCATTTCAAGTAGTTTGTATAATGTATGTAGTTTTCTGAAACCATTACTGTGAAATATAAAGTTTTGTTTGTCTGTCTTGCATCGTTTTTCCACTATGTCCGCTGATGACTTTTTGATGGCCCTTGGTGTTGGACTTGAAAGTGGCAATGGGAGGATGGTATACATTACCAAAATAAGCTCCTTTTTCTTAAATTCTTTTTAAAGCAATGAGAGGGAGAAAGTAAAAAAATCAATCTTCTGCTTTCACTAATTAAGATAAAAGGAGTGTAAAACATAATCAGAGCATAAAAAGTTTGACCTAGTGGTAGTGCTTCATTATCATTTGAGTTATTTGCCCCATTTCAAGACCAATTTTTTGTCTCTTTAGGAGCTTTTTTCTTATTATGTACCTTTTTACCTTTTTAAATATCTACAAAGTGGTTTTATGCGAATGCAGACCGGCTAGTTGATTTTGTAATTATACTGACAAGAAATTTCTTGTCTCGGATTCAATAATACTTCACAAATGATATTCATATGCTACTATATTGGGCACTCAAGAATGACATACATAATTAATAAAGAACCTTAATGACCACTAATGACAATAATAACTACTTGGAGTTTGCTCGATTTTAGTGTTTGAATTTGTGGGATTTTGAAATGTGAAGTTGGAAGGTATTAAATTAAAATCCGTCAGAATTTAAAAAAAAAAAAAAAATCTGGTGTGAAACACTCACACGACTTTCTCTTACTGCGAAATAGCAAATTTTCTTCATACTTACAATTTGTTACTAAATGTTTGCCTGTCTTCAATATAATATCAATTGGAGAATTCTAAACACTTAATAAAATGACTTTTTTGAAGAAACTATACACTCCCCCTCCACCTAGAACTTCTTCAAATGAACTTACTCGGGAAAAAGTTCCCAAAAAGTGGAAGGTTTTCAGATTCATAGTTAATGAAACAAATTTAAGGAAATCCGTTGGTGTTTTTATGGATAAAAATCGTAGAAACCTGAAATAACTTCACTAATAGCGCAGCTTTCGGTCAACCGATTTTCTTCAAACTCATATTTACAACGATTATTTTTAATCAATAATATTTAGAAGATAGAATTGTATAATAATAACCTCAACATAACATAACCCCGATCATCCTCTTCCAAAAATCACCTTAATGAATTCAATTGGAAAAATGTTTCAAATAAAAGTTATAGCTTTTTGTATGTCTAGTTGATATAGCAAGTTTTTACATAATGGAGGGCTCATGCTGGATCCATTTTGTAGAGTCTGTCTGACAGAGGAGGAAATACCCATCCATCTTATGACAGATTGCCTGGATTGTGAGGAAATTAAGGTTCAGGTCCTTTAATCGGAACAGGATGTCTGTGGAAGAGCTTAGGCTATGTCCCCTTAAGGTTATTGTCCGATTTGTTCGGACTGCGGTGAATCTTAGATGGATTAGACTCGGGTCTGGATATTTGTTCTAGACCCGGTTTGTTGTTATTTTTCTTTGGGCTAACAATATGGGCCCACTGGGGCTTTAGAAAGCGTAGGGTTTTGTCCCTCCCCACAGACAAATAATAATAATAATAATAATAATGATATAGCAAGTTTAAAGAAAATCATTGGAGTCGTGTTTATATCTGAGTGAGAAAACTGAAAAAAAACTGTTCAGCATAAACGCACCTTTTGGAGCTTTTGGAGTAGAAGTTATTTAGTCCTTGCATTTTTTTTTAGTCTGTCTGAAGTTTGACAAAGTAAGTAATATTTTAATTATTACTTTCCTTTTTTTTTTTAAAAAAAAGTAAAGCAAGATATTATAATTTTAATTTCCTCGTTATTTTGAGAAACAATGGTATAAAGTAATAGGAACTTCAATAATAGAGGTTTTAAATAAAAACTAAACAATAAAATGAAATATAGGAGTGCTCTTGAAAGGCTGCCAAAGGGACAATATTATAAGTGGGAAAAAGATGCAGAATTTTGAGAGAGAATAATTCGATTAATCTGCACCTTACTTCCCTTTGAATAAGATGGGCCTTTCAATGTCATGCCTCCCTTTCAATGAGGTGACGTATTATCCTGCCATTCTAAAAGTAGGTAGAACTTGAAAAATAATTGAATCTTGTGAAGAACTTTCTTCAAGAGGCAAACTTTTAACTTAGATAGAAATTCTGGTATGACTTACACTTATTGCACTTCGTAATAATAAATTCTAACTGATAAATTTTCTGCATGGACGTACGGTATTCCTGAAAAAAAAAAAACAGTACACCAACCGATATTTGAATGGAGAACTCAAACCACCATCTTACACAGAAGAATGAAGCCTATTACAATATTGGCGAAATGTCGGTTTATAATAAAACATTGACGCGATCTAATAAGACCTTGAAGCCGTTTACAAGAAAAATTAAAAAAAAAAAAAATTCTGCATAAAGCGATGTTCATCAAATTTGGAATATGAGCAATGCTTTTAATACCTTAGTATTATATAGGTACTTTAGTATTACATGTATATTATACCGAAGTGGTATTTAGAGAAGAGTTTATTATAATTAGAAATTAGTTTTTTTGGAATTCTCTCGAAAACAGTTCCATGAGTGTCTTTAAACTTGAAATCCTTTAAGCTTGAAATTCATGGGTTCAGAGGAATCTGTGACGTTAAATTTCAAAATGTTATTTGGGTTGTTCAGTGTTATTAGCGCTGTGTTCTGGATCATACTGTAATGTATGATCAGGAACAGATATGTATTAGTTATTATTCGTCTTGGGGAAGGACCAAACCTTAGGCCATCCAAAGCCCCAATGGGCCTAGGTAGTCACTCCAAAGAGAAACAACAACAAACCGAATCTAACCGACCTTAGATGCACGGCAGACAGAATAAATCGGACTATAACCTTAAAGGGAAGTTCTGAACCTAATTTCCTCAAAAGCAGTCTGTCATAGATGGATAGGTGTTTCTTCCTTTGTCACACAAACTTTACAGAAGGTGTCTGGCATGAGCCCCACTATGTAGAGCTATCAGTAAGGGAACCAGCAGTGGCTGAGAGAGGTCCGTGAAAGATACATCTCACTAACAGCTCTGTCTGATCCAGCAATGAGCTTTAGACACTCAACAACCCAACGAGATCATCCATAAGGATGCTTGCTGTGAAACTATCCATGATGGAAGCTGAACAGACATGTGTCTAAAGACGCACTAACATCAGGCTCGGAGCCAATAAAAGAAGAGAGGTGCCTATTTGACAAGCCTATCCATCTCCTCATTTCCCAAAATTTTCATGTGACTTGATAATACCAGACTAGAAGTACATCCTTCAAGGAAGAAAGCTCTTCCAGTCTTCTAGAACATTCTAATAACAACTTGAAAGTGAAGACATATGATATGTGCGTCTTTGACAGCAGCTTGACCGTCCAAATATATACAAACACCTTTTAACCTTTTAAGTTAATGATACGTACCCTATCATGGTAGGTGTATACCCCACCACCTCTTTAATTAAGTTACGGTATGAATAAGATTCCAAGCTTAAAGAAAAGTTGTATTAACTGCAGAAAGTCATTTGAGTGTTTCATTTAAGTTTTTTTTTTAATTGTTTATCAATATCAGGGATTTTGCGTAATCGGTTTTGGAATCCCCATCTATCCTGAGAGTTTGGTTTATAAGAATGAATAGTACCTAGGTAGTTCACTTCCACTTTTTAAAGTTTCTGTCACTTATTACTTGACGTTTCTGTTACACCAAACTATCCACGATGAATTAAAATCTAAAAAGTCAAAAACAGGCATGACGGACATAATCTGAGATTCTGTCCACCAATGCGTAAGCATTCATGTACGTATTCAATTTTTATTTATGTGCAATAAAATCGAATTAACTTTGAAAATTCATTGTAATCAGTAAGTTTGTTTAAAGAGATTTGACTTAAAAATAAATGACCACAAAAATTGCATGGGCTTTTAGTAGTTTAAATGAAATTGACAAATTTTTTGTTTTTTCATTTTGTACAATTTTCAATATAAGCGTAACTGGTCTGAAAATAAAAAAATAGCAGCTATGCATTTTCGAAAATAAAAAAAAAACAATCAAACAAATAAAATTGGAACACAATTAGTGTTGCAGGACAACATGTTCGAATTACTGAATTTATTGCAGTAATAATGGAACTTGACAAAACGGATAAAATGTTCAAATTACTGTATTTATTGGAGTAATATGGAAAATTGAATCTCTCTGGCTAGTGCAGCATCTAATAATTCTTTATTTCAGTGTTCCAGTTTATAGTTTAGTCAACAGTCACTAATTAAAATCTCCTTTACCGCTGTAAGTGGAAATGATGCTGTCAAATTTCGAAACGTTTTTTTCGACGAATATTATATATATTGTTTTAAAACATCATGTGCACCCCCATATATGTAAAATGTGTGTGTGCGCGCCCGTATGTATGTGTATGTGCTGTAAAATTTATAGGAAGTTCAAGGTGTAACGACCCTGAAGAGCCTCATTGCAAACTAACGCGGTCTCAACTCGGAATTCAAGTGTTTTTCATGAAAATGGCCGCGAAACCTAAAAAATGTAATCAACGCAGTTTTGGACAATCCCGCAATAAGTACAAGAGAAACTGCAAGGCAGTTGTACACCTTTCACAGACATTTTTTCCTATATTAAGAAGAACTGCATCCCTTCATATCCATCAGATTCAGGCTTTACAACCTTAAATTATGGTCAATATGTGGATTTTGCACACGGATGCTACCCTATAGTTGCCAAAGATCCAGACTTATTGTCCTGTGTTTAGTGGACTGAGGACGCTCAGCAACTACCATAATTACCATCTATGGTCTCTTCAAAATCCACATGCCGTGCAGCAGTGGCGATTTTAACATCGCTTTAATGCTAGGAACTGGAGTAGCATTTTCAATACTCAGTTACTCGGAATAGAAGTCTTACATTGTAGACTAAATTCTGAAGGATATGTGATATTTCTAAATGAAAGGATTCTGATGTATTAGAAGATAATTCACTTGAGATGCGGCAATAAATATGGTGCCAACACAATGCTGCCCAAACATACTATGAAATGCAAAGTAAAGTAACTAAGTGGTTAAATAGGCATTACGCTGACTGGTGGATAGGTAGTGGAGGCCCTCTTGGCCTCTAAGGTCACCGATCTAAATCCACTTGATTTTTATCTTCAGGCGTCATCTAAAGCAGCTCGTATACATTACTAAAATAAACACTGGTATACGAGTGAACGACTTACTCGAAAGATTTATGTCTCTATGATTCGCAGGTGTCAGTTTGTTTGTTTTTTTCATTGGTAAATAGATATTCATGCATGTTGCCTAAATAAAACTTTGAACTGTTGTAGTTCTGTAACTGATCGAAATAGTACCTATATTTATATAACGTTTTTTACTTAAAATTATTTTCCTATCAAGTTCCCAAAGTTTTTACATTCGCTGTTCATCACACTGTATGTAGGCTTATCATTTTTATATATATGACCAGAAAACAAGTTCAGTTTTTTTTTTTAATTAAAGGCGCGTCACCATCTATGGTCATTGGCGCCCGGAGCTTCTCAGTGCACTGCCGGCCTCCAGACACTGTTCTCTCGTTACAGACAACACTGACCATCATCGGATAGTGAGCTATAGAAGCGCCTAGAAAGAAAAAAATCTGAGGGTAGCACAGCTGGACTCGAACCCGGGTCCTCCGCGTGGTCATCCAGTGCGCTAACCATTCAGCTATCTCTAGAAATTAAAAGTGTAAAAAAAAAATCATTAATCATTAATTCAAACGAAAACATTAATTTAGTTGCGACTAAAACTTAAATTTTATAATCACTCAGCAAATTAGTTTTAAATAACTAAAAAAATTAAATAATCAAAAACATTAGTTGGCTAAATTAGTTCAAAAGTTTAATTTAATTATAAAATAAATAATGATTGAATATTTAATTTAATGTACACGTGAATTTTATTGCAGTCTTCCAGTAAAGCTGACTCTGCGCGGCAGTGTATAAAACATCACTTCACTCAAGTGTTCGATATTAAATTTTTTTCTGTATATATTTCAGTAACGTAGAAGATAATAGTTTAGATAGGTATAGAAACTGTTACCATGGTTACTATAAATAGTGTTTTATATTGTTTAAAATAGTTTGGAGTATGGTTTAACGTTCTCCTCCCATTACTCCAATGGACAAACTCTCTAAATCTCTCTCTCTCTAACACTCACACACATACATGCACACACATACACACACACACTCACACTCCCACACATACCCTGTGACTGTGTATGTTTAAACTAAATAGCATAACATAAATCGCTTAAAGGTCAAACTTGATTTTCCGTTTACTTCCAAGCAGAGGCACTAACGGAATTTTTAGTCCTGTAAAATATTTTTATATTTTCCTGAATATCTAAAAAGGATGAGTGTAGCAGCTATTTGGCTTTCTCGCAACCCGTGGGACCCGAGGGTCTCATCTGCTATTGATGAGATCTTTAAAATGAGGCCGTTATCTAAAGTCCAAACCAGTTTCAAACAATATAAAACACCTTCTGTGATAACCATGGTAACAGTCTGCAAAAATGTCTAAAATATTTATCTTCTGCATTTCTGAAATGATAGCAGAAAAAAAATTATTATTGTACACTTGAGTGAAGTGCTTTATCACGTCATCCCAACTTCCCGGCGGATTGAGCTGCCGTAGGCGGTCACGGTGGCGGAACCTCTATAGTTGTTACAGAATATTTTAATTAAATTAGATTACTTTTTTTTTGTATTCTCTTCCCTTGTCACATCCTGACACAATCCTCCCAGGAGACTGAAACGCCGCTGGCCCCGTGACCACCTAACTTCATTTTAGCATTTTCTGACAGCCGATAAAATGTAATAAATAGGAAGTCCCTTTAGTGGAAACTCCCAAGTTTTTCACGCACTTTATAACTCTCTTATCATCGTATTCACTTGTTTCATTTTTAATAAAACACTTTTGGGTCCGCCACTCACCCTTATTTCTAATAAAACAGTTTTGGGTCCGCCTTCATGGGTACCTACTTCTAATTACGTAATATTATTAATGTAATTAATTGTATAAAAGGGTGAACTTCGGTGCCCCCAAGTGATACTCTACCCACTGGAGAGGTGCCTACATAACCTTCCCAGCAGAAGGTTATGTTAGGGGAATTAGTAGAAGCAGGTACCCGTGATGGCGGAGCCCATAACTGTTTTATTAGAATTAGATTATAGATTAAGAAAGTTTTTTATTTTTACTTTCTCTTACTCCTAGTAAGAGGAAATATTGTATCGTGTCAAATTTTCGATATCGAGTTTTCACCGGAAATATCCGTTTTGAGGTCCCCTGAGTCCAAAAAAGTGGTTTTTAGCAAATGGTCTGTGTGTGTGTGTGTGACTATGTCTGTGTATGTGAATAGCATCATAGCTCGAACACGAAAAACCGTAGAAAGTTGAAACTTGATATTCCATGGCATGACGGTGGGTCATCTGTCAAAATTCCTCAACCGGAAGTACCACTTTACTTGTTGGATTTTTTATATTTTTGCAATTTTCTCAAAAATGGCTGGGACGATTATTTTCAAACTTGGTATATCAACTATACAAAGAGCTACAACTTTTGTTTGAAACTTTTCTGTAGTGTAATTCATTTAAGGGCAGTTATGTGGGGAGGGGCGGGGTTAGGTTTTCATCTAAAGTGCTATTTCAGTTTATTAAACAGTTCTATCATCTAAATAATGTTACTTAGAATTGAATATGTTGTTGAAATTACTAGTTTAAAAAAAAACGGATAACCGGAAGTGCGTTTATTTTACCACTTTACTAAATTATTTTTTCACTTTTTCGCGATTTTCTCAAAAATGGCTCCGACGATTTTCTTGAAACTTCATATATAAACTAAACATACAATGATCTAATGATCTAAAACATTTCTCTGGGAAAATTCATTTAAGTGTACTTTTGGAAGAGGGATGGGGTTATGTTTATCTCTGAAGTGCTATCGTAGTTGATTATACAATTCTATAGTCTAAACAAAATTAATTAGAAATAAATAGATAGCTAAAATTCCGAGTTTCAAGAAAATTAGTAAACTGGAAGTGCGCTTTCACTGAACAGTTTTTCAGCTTTCGACGAATTTCATTAAATTTGGTACACAAACTATAGAATTTATCAATTATAATTTTGAGAACTTGAATAAGAGAAAGTTGTGTGAGTGTTTCACACCAGATTTATTTTATTTTATGAAAGGGAGTTGCCGGAGCGGGTGACGGTGGGCAGATGGCCCTGAAAAAGGTGCACACCTATTCTAATTAGAAAAATATGAATAATAATCTTAAGAACTGTATTTTTTGACTCACAAATCCTGGAAACCTTGCCAGCTATATTTTGACATCCCCATCGGGTTGGTCCATTTGCACAATTTGTATACATACATAGAATCCGTCATTCCCACGTTTTATTGATGAGTCTGACCATTTTCTTCAATTCAGAATCCAAAAATGGAATCCCCCCAAAAAAACTCAAAATCTATTCTATAAGGTCACACTTTCGGTTAACCGATTTTCTTCAAATTTTAAATTCCAGCAATGCTTCTAATGTATATTGTACAAGTGATAATACCGTAATTTATTGAAGTGGTACTTCATGTTTTTCTGGAAAAAATGTTTCAAATAAAAGTGATAGTCATTGATGTGTGTGTGTGTGTGTGTAGATAGTGTAACAAGTTTAAAGAAAAAATTTTGAGCCATTTTCGAGATAATCGCAAAAAAACTGAAAAAATTCATTAAAGTTGTTCCTATGTTGATGGATATTGACCGAAACTTTCGTGACAGATTGGGGTGGTGATACCTAAAAGAAATACCATGTTTGAACATCTTGCGTTTTTGAGATATTTTGTTCACACATAACACCCCCACACAGACCATTCGCTTAAAATTTTGTTTTTTTTCTTTTTTCACACTCAAGAGACCTCCAAACATGTATTTTCCAGTGGAAATTCAATTTCAAAAATTTGACACGACTTGCTCTTACTAGGAGTAAGAGAAAATAAAAGTGAAATTGACCTGAAAGAGTCAAAAAAAAGTTTGCCCCAATTGAATAAATTAATGGGAAGTTATTTATCCTAATCGCTTTGGATTTATTTTCTATAATATTGTAACGCAGCCAGTCGTGCCATCTAGGAGAGGAAGTAGGAACCTCAAGTTCTCTTAGTGGCCGCTAGGAAGCGCTGGCGACCCTCTAGTTCTCTCTGGAAGGATTGAGAAGATTCTCCACCGGTATAAATAGTGGGACCGTAGAGAGTTGGAGAGTTTTCTAGTTACAAACGAAGTGTACGTTTGTGGAAAGTGTATAAAAAGTGAACTTTTGTGGTTTAAACTGTGAAGTAATTATTATTAAGTGTTGTATTTTGTAATTTATTGTGTATAACAATAAATTGGTGTTTTCTTTATTGAAGTTTAGAGTATTTTATCTATACGAACCCACTTAAAACTAGTTAGCTAGTCTACTAGTCTAAAGGGAAAAACTTTACAATACTCATATGTTAGAATCAATAAATAAATAAATTGCTGTCAGTTTTGTTTCCTTCAATTATGGACAAATTTGTTTATATCGTACGGTTGAATCTAATTTGTTTAATCGTACGTGTTAAAGTCTAACTTTCGGCCTATTTCTTGTCTAAAACTTATCACCAACATCCAGTTTGTTAAACCACTAACAGATTCAATGAATTTAAAAAAAAGAAAAAGGTAGATGATATGTAAGTGATTATAATCCAAACTTAATATGAACCGATATATTATTCAAACGACTTGATTTGTTGCATTCTAGACTAGTAAATCATAATGGGCAACATATTACACAAGCTAGATATTCCACGCTTGTCAAAAAAAAACATTTATTTCATTATCTCACGTGAATACGGTGTTACACATTTGAATTTCTATGCTATGTGATAGTGGCAAAGTGAAAGGGTGAAGAATGTTAAACTTAAGATGATATATCATAAACATGTCAAGCTAATTTATTGTTGACCTTCATGTCACTGATCCCCGCCTCCAGCCACTACTTCCAATAGTTGTCACATATAAGAGGCATATAACATAGTTGGTAGTTTAATACTGTAAATTTGCTTTTCACAGTTTGCTGTTTATTTTGTAACAATAGCGATTAACTTTACAACAACTGTTTGAGTTCCCACTCACATAAGGATATGAAAGTCTGCACTAATTTGTTATTTATATTTAAAATCGACAAAATTCTAAAAAAATCCTTTTTATTTATGTCTATAACCTGTACAGTTAGACCTGTTCAGTTTGTCTCCTGTTTAGTTCAATTTCCAATATGACAGTTATACTGATTTTATTTTTATATTTTTTTGTTTCTCTAAGAATAAAATATAGTTGGGGGAGATGCAACCCAGGAGATATTTCGATTTATTAGAGCGTAATGTTGACCTTTTTCAGACCCGTTTTTTTTTTTTGTTATTTTATTTTTTTCTCCGGTGAAAAATCAAATTTAAATTCTACAAATTATTTGCTTATTTTATAGGATTTTTATGTAAATATGATAATTTGATTCTTTTTTTAGTTCTGTTTTTTATGAACTGAGATATTCGATCACTGAAAATAATAATATAGATGGTTTACGAATGGCTAAAACCTTTGCATATCATTATAGATATTTTGAATTTGCATAATCCATCCAATATGTTTCTAATTAGCAAACAAGAAATAATAGCGTCTCTATTCTACTGTTTTTTTGTTAATTAATGAAATTAATTCCTTCACAATTCACACATTTAAATATAAAACTGGATATCATTACTTTCTGTACCACTTTAATTTAGAGCCTATTGATTATTATTAATTCATCATCATCATTCAGTGGCGGCACTACAAATCATTGGTGAGTCTTGGCCTTCTCAACAAGTTTCCGCCAGTCAATTCTGTTCTGTGCGGCTGCTCTCCAGTTCGTGATATCCAATACCGTCCTCGCATCACCAGCAACACAGACCATCCAACGCAGCTTCGGCCTCCCCACTCTCCTCACACCATGGAAGTGGTCGTTCATTACCTTTTTCGGAATCTCCGCCCCTCATCCTCAACCTTTATTGGGATGTCCCCGTCCCTCAAACTAACCACATATCCAGCCCACTGAAATCTAGCCAACTTCATAAATTTGACTACGTCTATTTCTTTAAACAGTGCATACAGCTCCTGATTCGTTCGAGACCTCCACTCCGGTCCCACACGTACTGGGCCTAAAAATCCGCCGCAGTATTTTTCTTTCGAAAACTAGGAGGCCTCTCTCTCATCTATCTTAGATGTGGTCCAGGTTTCGGAGCCGCATGTCAAGACTGGGCGGATCAGGGCATCTGTTAGCCGCTACAGTCCTTCGCTTTATTTGGCTGACGCGTCATTATCTGCTTTTACCAGGGAGCCCAGGTACACAAACTCGTTCACATTTTCAAATGTGTGGCAGCTAATATTGTCACCTTACTTGTGTTTGGTCTTACTATATATTTTGTCTTATTTTCTTGAGGCTGAGTCCCATCCTTCTAGCTGGACCTTCCAGAGCTTGAAACGCTTCCTCCACGGCTCTGAACGATCTTCCTGTTATGTCTATATCGTCGGCATAGGCAAGCAGTTGAACCGATTTGTTAAATATGGTGCCTTCTGTCTGAATGCCTGATTTATCTTACCATCTTTCCAGTGCCAGGTTAAACAGGAGGCACGCTAAGCCGTCTCCTAGCCTCACGCCCTTCCCTGTTTGAAACTCTGATTATTATTAATTTTATATATAATTATTTGTTCCAATAATTCTAAATGCCTCATACAATAATTTCCACTAACTATATGATTAAAAATTAAGTGATTAACAAAATTTCTTGCATAATCACTGACTTAAAATAATAGCTTTCCAATTACAAAATATCACGAATAATACCTACATTTGCTTCAAGTGCATTGTGTTAATTCCTATCTAATAGCACTTACTCATGCATTTTTTATATAGATATATAATGTATGTTTTTTTCTTTTCTTCCTTTCTCTTACTCCTAGTAAGAGAAAGTATTAAGATCATGTCATGTTTTCGAAATTGAGTTTTCGCTGGAAATACATGTTTTGAGGACCTCCTAGTTCGAATAAAATGTGTGTGTATGTAGGTATGTAGTATGAAAATCTCTCAAAACCGAAAAGTCGCAGTAAGTGCAAACTTAATATTCCATCTACGTATAAGCATCGCATCAGAGGTCTTTAGATAAAATCTATGAAACGGAAGTGCGATTTTACTGAATGTTTTATTTTTTCAGTTTTTCGCAGATTTTATTTAAACTTCGTAAAACTATCACTTTTAGACAAGTTTTGTGTTTTTTTTTTTTTAATAAAAAACTACTGAACCAATTTACAGCCTTTTTATTCTTTATTATTTAAATGTTAATATTTAGCATTATTGTCTTTAACTGGACGTACGTTTCGGCTTTATTTATATAGCCATTATCAAAAGTTATAATATATAATGCATGAATAATACATCATCTGTAAAAGAAGTTAATATAGTAGTTAAAATTAAATATATCTGATTATAATGATACAAGAATATTTTTTGATACATTTTGTCCACAAATTTGCTAGAAACTCACCTTGTTTAACGTTACTGTGTTATTTGAAAAATATGCAATTTCTTAAATTTTGGAAAAAAATTAAAGTTGTGAAAACTTGTGAAAATATAGACTGCTTTTAACTATTATTATTACATATGCTCCAGTAAAATAAATGCTATAGTTTTTATTATGTGCTATTTTATTTTTAAAAAATTATATATGGTATGCCATGTGGTTTTTATTGGTTAAGACTTAAAAGGGCTTCATTTTTTTAAATATATATTGAATGTGATAGGCCTGTAAGTGGAGAATAGAAAAATTATTAATTAGTAAGTATTTATTTAATGATGTGAAAGATATTTATGTATTTAAAAATTTTTTATATAGTATAATTTACTTACTGTATTTCGAGTACGACCCTAGCTACTCGCTTTTTACTGGGCGATTGAAGAAATTTGCTGTGTTTGGAGGGGGGCATAGTATGTTTTCTAAATATATTATATGTTATGATTTTATATAATTTCTTCATGAATTACTTTTTATTATTTATATTATGTTTACTATAATTATAGGTAGTTTGATTTTTATTATTCTAATTTTATTTTACTAGTTTGAAATTTAAAGATATAGTTGGTGTTGCTTTTTATTATTATTATTATTATCATTACATTTATAAAGCAGACGGCTAAAGCCGGTTAATGCTCACAAAATTAATGTCAGTTATAGTGACAATTCGAAAAGTAAATAATACACATACAAAAACAAAACAAATAATAAGGCAATCACTTCTACAACAACAAAATAAACACTTCTGCAACAAGCAAATAAAACACTCCACTAAAAATAATAAAATAAGTCTTTAACAATAAATAAAATATATACATTTTTTATAATAATTTGATTTTTATAATAATCAATAACTCTGTAAAAGTGCGAAAGGAACTACGAAAATAAGATATCACACAATGAACAAGCATTTTATATCAATATGACAGGAAAAAAAAAGGAGATTAAAAGAAATGAGTAGGTTTGCAATATCATGCTGAAGCTTAGTGGGATGATGCAAAACTATGTTCCTGGTATACAGAATCGTACCTAGCTTTAAATGAATTTCTACTTGGAGCTTTTACAATATCTGAGGGCAAGGAGTTCCAAAAAGGTATAACTCTAAATGAAAAAATTTTTTGGCGTAAGATGGAATTCGAATGCGGAGTGAATAGTTTGAAATCATGACCTCGAAGATGTGTGTTGTCGCTGGTCAAAAAGAGATGGTCCAGGAGTCCTTTGTAGTGCCCATTCAGTATTTTGTATACTTCAATCAGGTCACCTCTAATACGTCTATCAGATAGGGAAGGTAAATTCAGTTGGAGAAGTCGCTCAGTATATGGAGAGTTGTTGAGTGAAGGGGGAGTTTTGAAAACTTCCTTTGAATACTCTCCAATGCATCTATATCTTTCTTGTAGTATGGAGTCCAGGCACTATTTGCGAATTCTAAATGTGGTCGAATGTAGGTTGTATAAATCTTTTTTAGATTGGCAGGAGAAATATTTGGAAAGGTTTTTTTGACGAGATATAGTAAACTATTGCATTTCTTTGTTATACAGGTAATGTGTTCTTCCCATTTCAAATTTTTTGTAAGTTTTATTCCCAAGTCAGATATAGAATCCACTGTTGAAATGTCTTGGTTCTTGTAATGGTATGAAAAGTTGGGGTTTGATGATCCTAAATGTAGAATTGCGCATTTATTTAGGTTAATTTGTAGTAGCCAGGTGTTGCACCAGTTCTCTAATACTTTGAGGTCTTCCTGTATGACAAGATGGTGATTTAGTGGGTCGTTGTAAAACTTGCAATCGTCAGCGAAAAATAGAGAGTCTGAGGTGAATATTAAATCATTGATGTATAGGATGAAGAGATACGGCCCAATGACTGAGCCTTGTGGGACACCACTCAGCACTTCAAGAGGAGTAGACAAAGTATCTTCTATCCTAACTTGAAAACTTCGTCCAACCAAGAAGTCTTCCAGCCAACCCAAGATGTTGCCTCTAATACCGTAATGTTGCAGCTTGTGTAGGAGCATTATGTGAGGGACGGAATCAAAGGCAGCTTTGAAGTCGATGTAAAGGACGTCTATAGGAATTCATTGATCCAGGTGTTCAGTCCAGTAATTAAGCGCTATTAACATATTGGTTAAGACTGACCTTCCAGTTTGGAATCCATGCTGGTTTTTTGGGATTAAGTTGTTAGCTGTAGTGAACTGTGTAAGTTTTTTCAAGGTTATTTTTTCTAAAATTTTGCAGAAAATACATGTTAGGGAAATTGGCCTATAGTTCGATGGATTGGAGCGGTCGCCTTTCTTAAATATGGGTATGACTGTAGATTTTTTCCATAGTTCTGGTAATGTTTTTTGAGATATGGTTAGTTTATAGATAAGAAACAATGGTCGTGTTATTGTATTGATACAGTTGATAATAAACACGGAAGGTATGTTATCAGGCCCAGCACTACTAGATGTTTTGAGTGACAAGATTTCTGCTTTAACATCATCTTCAGTGAAATCGATATCTGTGAAGGAATCCTTGATGTATGTGCCTAGAGGTAGAACAGGTAGTAATGTACTGTCTTCTTTTGTAAAGGTGCTATGGAAGTGGGAGGCTAGAAGTTTGGCATTACATTCGGGTTCTGTTATAATGTCACCTGTTTCGTTTTTTAAATTGATAATTTTAGGTTTGGCTTTTAGGTTGGAGTTTATATGTTTGAAGAATAATTTAGAGTCAGATGAGCTACAGATATTGTTGAAATATTCAGATTTTCGTTGGCGACAGAGGGTTGTAAGTTTATTAGATATATTTCTGTATTGTCTGTAAATTGTTTCATATCTCAGTGTTTTGTACAATTTCCAGATTTTTTCCTTCCTTTCTACCATCCCCATTAGCTGATGATTCATCCAAGGCTGCCTAAATGAACCTTTCTTGATACAGGAATCAGGAACATGTTTTTGGATCAATCCATTGATAATACTGTAGAAATGATTGCATGCATCATGTACTGAGTAACTGTCATCATATGGAAAAATTTGCCTGTTTAAGGAGTTGTTTATTTCCTCATAGTTGGCTTGGTTGAAGTTCTTAATTGATATGAGTCTCTTTTGACGATGCCCAAGTGCCACTTGTAGAGTGCTAGTTAGTATTAAATGATCACTTTTGCCTAGTGGTGAATCATGAGAAACGTTTGAAAATAGGTTTGGTTCATTGGTCATAATGAGGTCGGTGCATGAAGGTTTGTCTCCAGGTCTAAATCGTGTGCAGAAATTTACTAGCTGTTGAAGATGAGAATTCACATAGCTATTACAGAAGAGTTGTTGTCCATTGGTGCAGTTATCAGTATGATGGATTTGATTCCAGCTTATTTTGGGAAAGTTGAAGTCGCCTACAATAATTATGGGTAGGGCGTCCCAATCTCTGTTAAAAATAAATTTAGTTAGCACCTGATCACTTTCATATTGTATATTTGGTGGTCTATAAACACAGCAAAACATGAACGTGAATAGTCCTACTGATATTTTCAGCCAGACACCTTCATAGTTATTTCTTGTTGATGCATCAACACAGATAAATGAAGATTTAAAACCTTGATATTCGTTCTTTATATAGATACAGACACCTCCACCTTTTCTGTTGAATCTATCTGTTCTGATTAAGTCATAGCCTTGCAAATTTATAAGAATGTCCGTGTCATTATCAGTTAAGAATGTTTCTGCTATTGCAAAAATGAAGGGTTGTTTCTTATAAATGAGGATTTTAAGTTCATCTATTTTGTTTCTAATGGAGCAGGCGTTAGTGAAAAGTATGGGTAGTTCATATATTGATAGGCTATTTCGTTTTTTGATGAGTTGAGGGTAACTATTTTAGGAACATTCCTAACATATTTTATAGTAAGGAATCTCTCCCCTGCGTTTGTCCTTCTTTCCAACTCTTTTCTGAGAGTATTTAAATATTCTCTCTGCATAAACGTAAGGTCTGATTTTATATGTACGTTTGGGTTCATCAGTTTGTTTTTATTTCTTAGTACTGCTAAGGCTACATCCTTAGACTGTAGAACTAATTTTAATGGCCTAGGTTTAGTTTGATCATCATGTTTAATTTTTCCCAGACGAAAAGTGTTAGTGATAATCAAGTTTGGTATCACAGGATTTAGTAAGTCTTTTGCCTTACCTGCATCTTCCTCTTTTCTCGTTTCAGGGCTGTCAGATTCACTTTCTGCTACATTGTATAAAATTAAACACTGACTTCTTCTCTCTCGCTCACTTATTTCTTCAATAATAGTGTTTGAAATGACTGGTATACTGGGAGTAGCGTTGATATTTTCAATTGCTTGTTTTAAGTCCTTGATTTGTTTATCAAATAAGGTTATTAGTTCATCTTTCAATGAATCAATAGATTTGCTGACCAAATCAAGTGATTTTTGTGGTTCATCAGCACAACAATCACAAACATATAGTAAATTTTTTTGTTTATTTGTGAGTGAAGTAATTTCTCCTCTGGATAGGCTGCAACAGCTCCCATGAAAAACGTGTTTACACTGTGCACAGAAAATCGCCCTATCACTAATTTCACCTTTGCAAATATGGCATGAACCGTTTACTAAGGCCATATTTATAGTTAGTTAAGCAAAAGAGAGCGATTTTAAAGCTAATTGTATTGGAAAAATACAAAATAAAGAGAGCACAGTAAGAGTTGTTTATGTCACTATAACAGCGCGGAAGGTCATCCTCCCAATTGTATAAATTACACACCATATTGTGGAGGTTTGTTTGTTATAGGTTATATGAGCAAGTGATTGAAATAGATGGAGGTTATTTTATTTTTGTATATAAATTTTTAATTTGTTTAATAAATCTGTATAGTTTTTTATTTGTGCGTATTCATTTCTATCATTCACTGAGTTATTTATGTTCAAAAAAATATAGATTGATTCTAAAAATTTTCGTTTACTTGTATTTTTTTCTCTGTCCATTATTATTGTTTCATTAAAATTGAAATTGTGTTTAGTGATTTTATTATGTTTTATTAACGCAGTCTCCGAAATGTTTTTATATTTTAAGGATTTCCTGTGTTGTTCAATCCTGGTACCCAGTTTGTTTTTGGTGTGCCCTATGTATTGAAGATCGCATTCTCCACAGAAAATGGAGTATACTACTCCTATATTATTTTCTAATGTTTCCTTGTCTTTATGACTAGGTATGTAGGTTTTTATTTTATTTGTGGTGCGGTAAGCTAGGCTTATCTCAGTGAGATTATGTTTTTTGAAAATATTTCTAATTTTGTTTGTTATGTGTTCTAAGTATGTTATTGAGAAATAATTTTTTTGTATAGTGCTATTGTTAGTTTCGGTATTCTGTACGTTGGTGTTTCTTTTTTCTTTGGTTTGTATGTCTTTCCAAATTCTATTTATGGTTTTTTTTGGGTATGCGTTTTCTAATAAAATGTTGTTAATTTGTTTTTTGGTATCTAGTAAATATTCTGGGCTTGTAAGTGTGATGGCTCGAAGTATGAGGTTTTTGGCTGAATTTATTAATATATGTTTTGCATGACCTGAAAGATAATTCAAAAAGAGGTTGGATGTAATGTTTTTTTTATAAAATTTGGTATATATACATTTACTATTATGTTTTATAGTTATATCTAAGTAATTTATGGTATTGTTTTTTTCAGTTTCTTGCGTGAATTTGATTTTGGGATGATAGCTGTTTAGTATGTTAAAAAATTTTTCGTTATTTTCTGTATTTATTATTATCAGTAAATCATCTATGTATTTGACTAGTAATATTGGTTTATTATTTATTTTTGTTAGACTATTGTTAATAATGTGATTCATAGTGATTCCTGCCACGTATGTGGATAATATATTTCCCATCGGTAATCTGGCTATCTGTCTGTAATACTGCTTTCCGTATGTGAAAAACGCGTTATTGAGTATTAATTTTAAACCTTCTACAAAGATTGTTTTGCTTTTTATTGGTGTTGTTTCTTTTATTGTTTTCCAGTTTGAATTTATTATGTTATAGAAAAGATCAAGTGGTACGCTGGGAAATAATGATATTACATCGTAGCTGGTTATTATGTGTTCTTCGCTAATTTTTATTGTATCTAATATATTTTTTAATTGATAAGAGTTTGCAATGTCAAATGTATTTTGATTGTTTAGATTTTTTAATGGTGCTTTAAATTAATTTATTGATATAGATTTGGTGTTATCCACTATGGGTCTGATGGGATGGTTTTCTTTATGTGCTTTGAGTTAAGGATACATTTTAGGTATTAGATTATTGGTTTCTATTAGTGTTTTGAATTCTGTTTTTTCTATATATTTGTATTTTACGAGTTTGTTAATGTATTGATTTAGGTTTTTTTCTAAATCCTTATTTGGATTTGCTCTGATTTTTCTATATGTTTGTTTATCGTTTAGAATATCATCCATTTTGCTCTCTAATTCTGTTTTATTAATAAATGCATATTTTTTAGTTTTATCTGTTTTTATTACGGTGAGGTGTTTGTTGTATTTAAGAAATTTTTTTAATCTGTTGGCATCTTTATTAATTTGTTCATGTAATTTGGTAAGGTTTATTTGTATTAGTGTTTTTTTATTTCCCAGATACGCTTGTTTTTTATCATTCATTATGTGTTTATTCATAAAGTTAAGTAATGTGTTTTTTGTTGAACTTCTGATAGCATTTTTATGTCCTTCTTCTTTCTTGTTCCTTTCACATCATTAAATAAATACTTACTAATTAATAATTTTTCAATTCTCCACTTACAGGCCTATCACATTCAATATATATTTAAAAAAATGAAGCATATACTGCCCTTTTAAGTCTTAACCAATAAAAACCACATGGCATACCATATATAATTTAAAAAAAATAAAATAGCACATAATAAAAACTATAGCATTTAATTTACTGGAGCATACATAATAAATAGTTAAGAGCAATTCTATATTCTCACAATTTTTTCACAACTTTAAAAAAATTTTTTTTCAAAATTTAAGAAAGTGCTTATTTTTCAAATAATACAGTAACGTTAAACAAGGTGAGTTTCTAGCAAATTTGTGGACAAAATGTATCAAAAAATATTTTTGTATCATTATAATCAGATATATTTAATCTTAACTACTATAATTAACTTCTTTTACAGATGATGTATTATTCATTCATTATATATTATAGGTTCAGAGTTTTTTATTAAAAAAAAACACAAAACTTGTCTTAAAGAAGAAAACACACAGCCTATAATACATATATAAAAAAATCAAGGACTATCACTTTTATTTCAAACATTTTCCCGGGAAAATGGACTTTTTGGGGGATTTGGGGGGAGAACAGTAACTTTTTCCACTACCACTTCAATTCAATGTATGGTTCTATCTCTGAATATATTATTATTATTCTTATTATTATTATTATTATTATTATTATTATGCCGGGTGCCTGATAGCGTGGGACCTAAGCCTATATGGTTTTTATCCCTTCCTCATATCCCCTTAAATAGTCTCTCCCGGTGGCTTACCGGTCAATCTACAATATCCCAAGATATCCTTGAACTCCAACTCGCCTAGGCAGTCCTGCGAGAGTGGTGCCCTCCCAAATACGCGAAACCTAGTACCAGTGGAACGGGGACACTGACATAAATAGTGGTACACCGTTTCCCTGACTGCGTCGTCGCAGTTGTGACAAATGGGACTAGACATCCTCCCTATGTTAAACAAGTGACTAGACACGCAAGTGTGTCCAGTCACTACCCCCACCAAGGTCACCAGACCTGTCCTACTGAGAGACAGGAGATACTCCGAAATTCCCTGCTTACTTACTTTTATAAATCTTTTATCTTGGAGGCACCCCTGCGTGTCCCCCCAGCATTTCTCCAAGACTCTCATCTCCCAAGTCTAATTGTTTGTCACGAAACTTCTTTGTGACGGCAAGGGCTGGTTCAGGACTACAAAATAGTAATGATGATCCCTCCCTAGCCAACTGATCCCTCATTGCCCTCTATTCCCGCATGTCCGGGTATCCAATAGAGACGCACCTTACCCCTCCGAGCCAAAGCATTAAGCCTTCTCCTACATTCTCCCACTAGTTTCGAGCTCAACCATGGTTTGCTCAAAGCCCTCAGTGCGGCCTGACTATCAAAGAACATCCGCACCTCTTTGATCTCTCCCTACCACTCCCCCACAAGGCGGCAGCATTCAATGATGCCCACCACCTCGAACTGGAAGGCAGTGGCCAAACCACCCAAGGCCACCGAACTCCATCTATCCAACTCCTGCAACCATGCTTTCGCTCCTGACAGGCCAGTCCCCTCCTGCCTAGAGCCATCTGAATAACAGCGAATAATGCCGTTGGCCTCATGAGGTTGTCATCCCCTATACTGCCAATACTGATCTCATAAACCCTCTCAAATCCCCATTTCTTGCTCGTCTCATCGAGTTTAGATAGCAGAAATAATAATTGTATTAACTTCTTGAAGTTAATTTAAAAAAGTCACAAATCCTTGTTTTCAGGAAGGGCGGTAGATTGTCGGGAAAAGAGAAATGGCGATATGGTGACCAAGAAATTGAGGTCGTTAATAAATATAAATATCTGAGAGTTTCTATGACGCCTTGCCTCAGCTTCGACACCCATATCAAGGAGAAGCTTTCCGCAGCTAAGCTGGCCCTAAACTCTGTATGGTTAGGAGTGATTTTAAGGAACATGGTGCCACTCTCCCATAAGTATCTGATATTTAATTCGGTTTGCAGAGCGATTGCCTGCTACGCGGCACAGATTTGGGGATTCCAGCGGTATGAGGTCCTGGAAAAGTTGTTGAGATTTTTCATCAGGAAGCTGTTTTCTCTTCCATCGATTACATGCTATATTACGAAGCGGGTGTCGATTTGCTTGAAGTTTACACTTCAGATATTGTCTGAAAGTACTGGAGTTTCGTGCACACCGGCTCCCTAGGGTACTGGTTTTGGAAGTCATCAAGCGCAGAACTTTCTGGTTCAAGAAATGGGTTGTTTTGGCGCAGAAATATAATTGCAAATTGGAATTTTCTGCTAATAATTTAATGTTACTTAAACGGCAATTGTCGGTTTTATTAGAGAATATCAGACTAGCATATAGAGATGAGTCTGCGATGCGTGCAGGACAATCTTCATGATTTCTATTTTATAAGGAATTACACCTGAGTGTAAGGATTCTTTTCATTTGATGCGGATTGTCCTTCTAAGCACATGTCGCTGAACGAGTTTACAATGGCTATTTAAAATGAGAGTGGAATTATTTTTGAATTTTACTCCCTGGGCTGAGCGAGAGATAGAACTCTGCTCACTGTGTAATCGCAGAGCTAAAGAGAACATTGTGCACTTTTTTGCAGAATGTCCTACATTAGCGGAGTTTCGCTTGCTCCAAGAAGGTGTGAATTCTCTTTCACTGCGGTCTCTTAGGTGCCTTCTGAATTCATTGAATTGCAAGGAGTTAATTAAATACGTACGCTCTGCATGGTTCTATAGATATGAATTGGTTCAAGAGTTCAATTTTTAGACAGATTAATTGCAACAAAAAGAGTACTATTGCAGTTTGTTTATTTTTATAATGTTTAGTGCATAGCTCGTTCTGCTTCTCAATCTTGTATAATCATATCATTCTTTCCATGTTCTACTCAATTATATTTACATCGAAACCAAGAAAGAAATTAATTTCTTCTATTTTATATTAATTTTTCTTAGTTGCCTTTTGTATTTTTACTTTTGAAGCTGAAAATTGATCGCATCAACCTCCGGCTGACGGATACTTATCCAAGCCGTATATACTTTTGTTTATTAGCAGTTGTATATGTGATTGGTTTTTTGTAATTTGGGAATAAAGTATATATTATTATTATTATTATTATTAATTTTATTAAAGGAATAAGAGAAATTCGAGTGTTTTACACCACATCTTTTCTTTATGTAACAACATAACCATAAAACAAACGACTCCACATTATTATTTCAACATGATATTTCAAATCTGTAATCATAAAGGAATCAATCATGAACGTTTAGAAGTTTAGATTGATTACTACAAAGTGACGCAGAAACTACTATATTGAGTGCTTGCTTATCCCCATGTCCAGTTTGTGTTTTTATGAATCTGCTATTATTACTACTAAGATAAGATCTTTCAATTCTATATTTATGCTACTTTTTTCTTCTTTTTTTTTGCATTTTATCGTCTGTGATTATTGGCGCTAAGAGATTTCTTAACAGACTTTGCTGACACCCGGCCTACGAGCAGTGTTCTCTCGAACTTGAGAAAAAAAAAAAAAGTTCTCTAAAGTTCAGTCTCTAAAGAGAACTGAATTGGATTAGCTAGTGGTAGCGTGTTTGATTAGAATATGGAAATCCCGGATTTGAGACAAGGCAGGGCTGCCCTTAGGTTTTCTCGCCCTAGCAGTCTTTTACAGTTCACTGTAAAATGGCAACACTGTCATTTCTTTTAATCTCTAGAGATTAAACTTTAACTACTAATTTTAGTGGAATAATGGCCACATTATTCAACTGTTGTAAAAAAAAAAAAGGAATTAGGGCTACCCTAACTAAACTTTTGGCTTAAAAAAATAAAATATTTTCAACCCCCAGAAATAGAAGAACTAGAAATTAATTCTTCTTTTTCAAATGGAACACTTATGTTTTTCGTTTCAGTTTCTGCAACTGGGGGGCACTAATTATTGAATGCATCTTGGGATCCCGGATTCGAGAGCAGAGCATATTCTATTTCATGAAAAATGTTCGAGTTCACGTTGATCGTCTCAAAATTTGCTAAGAAGTCCTCCCTTAAGAAATTTTGATGATCTATATTAAGAAATTAGTTGCATTATCAATAGACATTGACATAGATTGGCTTATTTGCTTTTTTTACAAACACATATTACAATTTTTAGAAAAAGCAGGCGTCCAGCATAAAATATAGATACAAAAATAATATTCACTCTTATTAACAAAGCTTATATAAAAAAAAAAAAAAAATTATTTTAATTTATTAATCATTAGTTATTAAGTAACAGGATATTATCTAATTAATAAAGATAGATTTAAAGCCAACATTGGATTTCATTTTTTGGTACTAAACAACTTTGTCATTTCTCATTGCGTTAACAATAACTTATGAATGTAAAAACTTGTCAATAATACAAGTGAAACGATAGTTAGCCGGAGATCAATTAAGAAGCAATTTTTGTAAAACTTGAAAAGTTCATTTTTCGACAGTTCCTGTTGATTGATGATGTCCACCCATCAGGAACTGTCAAGGGGAGAGAGTGTTGTAATTATTTTTTTTAGTCTTTAAAAATTTGAGCATTTGACTCCACTTCTGGACGTTAACCTTGAAAGTTCCAGGGTATAATGAATCCTAAATGCTCTTTATCGTATCGGAATTTTTTTTTGCCCTAACTATATCTAGAATAAACTGGTAGTCCTGCTTAACTGTTAGCTGACTTTTGATCTAAATAACTAGCATTGCATTTCCAAAAGATGATAGAATAAAGTCGCAGGTAAGATAAAGTGAGTGTTCCGTAGAATGTTGCCTGATTAGAGAATGGCATCATAAACTTACGCATAAACTTACATCATAAACTTAGGTCTTAACTTTATAACGTGCAGAGAAACGTCGACTTGTCAGGCGCTGAAGTTGTCAGAAAGAGAAATTATCAAATCATCAAAATTTAAAAAATATTAAAAATAATTATACTTAGATAAAGGGTTGTAAATTTATGAACCTTATTACAGCCTTTAGATTATATTTTTCTTTGTGATTTACATTATTCCCGACGTTTCGGCACTATGTATGCCATCATCGTGGGAAGATCATTAAGCATAATTTTATTATAATCTGTATCGCAATGTGATACGTATTTTATTATGTAATTTCAAGTCTATGAGGTAATCCAATTTATTTAGTTAATTTATTTGTAACTTGCATATGTTACACGTCGTTATATAAATTAGTTATGTAATTAAAAATTTTTTGCTCCTCAAAACTGGTTTTCATAAGTTTCTTTATGATTTAGGGAATTGGACCACGTGGTTACAAATTTGAATTTTTAGTGATGATTTTCTAAATTTGTATCTTCTATTATTTTTGTTATTTTAAGGCTGTAAGTATGAGTGTCCACTGGCTAAGGGCCATCGCGGTAAACTGAACGTTTCTAGGGGGGGAACAGACGTTTAGGCTGGACTTCCTATGGGGGGAACACTATCCACCCACATTGCTGGCACAGCAATGAATTATATATTTTAGAATATACCATAGTGAAAATGCTTATCCTAAACAAATCTGTAATAATTATTGGTACCGGGCAATAAGACAAAATAATAAAAATAAATCACAGATTACAGCCACCTCCATAGTAAACCACCATACTGCACAACATTTTTGAATGTACTAAATATTTCATTCTTAAACTTTTTACAAATAAATTAACCAAATAAAAATTGGACATACCTCATAGACTAGAAATTATATAATAAAATATCTCACATTGCGATACATATTTACAATAAAATTATGAATAATGATCTTCCCATGATGATGGCATGCATAGTGCCGAAACGTAGGGAATAATGTAAATTACAAAGAAAAATATAATCTAGAGGCTGTAATAAGGTTCATAAATTTACAATCCTTTATCTAATTAAAAATAATGTACGTATTATGAGCTCTGAAGTCTGTCCCCAAGTCGCCCACTTGTCCAAATGAACAAGCCTCTCTAAGGAGCTTCTTAGCTGATCAGATTTTTAAAAAAACCTGGTGTGAAATATGTAAACAACTTTCTCTTACTCCAGTTTTCAAAATTGTAATTGGCAATTTTATTGTTTGAAATCAAATTAGATGAAATTCGTTGCAGTTCGTCGAAAACTGCAAAAAAAAAGTTCAGTAAAAGCGCACTTCTGGTTTACTTATTTTTTTTAAAGTCAGAATTTTGTCCATCTATTGATTTCTCATTAATTCTGATTGCATGGTAGAATAGTAAAATCATTATGATAGCACTTTAGAGAAAAACCTAACCCCACCCCCTCCCAAAAGTGCCCTTAATATTCCAGAGAAATGTTTTAAATAAAAGTTGTAGATCTTTGTATGTATAGTTTATATAAGAAGTTTCAAGAAAATCATAGGAGCCATTTTTGAGAAAATCGCGAAAAAGTGAAAAAAAACATTTAGTAAAGTGGTTACTTTAGTAAACGCAATTCCGGATATGCGATTTATTTCAAACTTGGAATTTCAACAATATATTAAATTCTAATTAACATTATTTAGATGAGCGAATTGTCCAATTAACTGAAATAGCACTTTAGATGAAAACCCAAAAAATAGCAATTTTTCTGAAAATAATTCAAATAATAGTGATATAAGCTTTTATGTGTTTAGATGTTATATGAAGTTTAAAGGAAATCATTAAAGTCATGATCGAGAAAAATCGTCCAAAAAAAATATAAAAAATTCCAGGAAGTCACAGTTCCTACCAATAGATTTTTGATCAGAATGTGGGGAAGGTGGATACTTAAACTAAATGTTAAGTTTGAGCTTCTTGCGATTTTTAATTGCTAAGAGATTTTGTTCATGTAATATACAACACGGACCGCAGGAACATTCGTTAAAAATATATTTAATCAGTGGATTGAAGAAACATGTATTTCTGGCGAATTCTCAATTACGAAAATTTAACAATAAGATCGCAATGCTTCCTTTTTTAAAGGATATTAATAATATAAACTTTTTCCAAAATGTGCGGAAATTTATATCACAATTTTAATACTTCGTATGTACTATACAGATCGATCTGGTATATAGATAGATCCAACACTCCGACTGGGGTCGGAGCCGGGGTCTATGGGGGGCAGGCCTAAAGTTGAGATCAAGGCCAGCCTAGGGAAGTACGCCACGGTCTTTCAGGCTGAAGTCTAGGCGTTACAACTCTGCGCTAGGGAGATTATAAGGCAAGGTATACTGGGTAGAAGAGTGGCCATATACTCCAACAGTAAGGCAGCCCTGAAGGCACTTTCTTCACACCAAATAGGCTCAAGACTGGTGTGGGATAGCCTACTTGCCCTAACCGAGGTGGGTACCCGGAATAAACTGACACTCGCCTAGATGCCGGGACATGCCTCAATAAGCCCCGAACCCTTCTGCGGCTTGTCCAGGAGCTTTATTCAAACTTCTATCAAAGGTTGAATAGAAAAACAGCGTCTGCGTTGGTGGGAGAGAACACCAGGACAGAGGCAGGCAAAGCTCTCTTTATCAAGAGACATTTGCCTAAATTTACAAGAGATCTACTGAGCCATACCCGAAGGGATATAAGGCTAATTGTGGGCTGGGGATATAAGGCTACTAACAGGGCATTGTAAGCTGAACAGACACAACTTGCAGATAATGCGGTATGCCGATTCTGCAAGGCAGAGGAAGAAACCCTGACGCACATCCATTGAATAAGGTTTCTTCAATTGGGGACAGGCAATCCCGAAGCTATGAGTTTCATGACGGAGCCGCTCTCAACTTTGCTAGGATTGATTAGGAGGGCAAATCTGGGGGTTGTGCTATAATTTAAGGGGATCCACAATAGACCTCGCTTTATAGGTAGCAGTGGAAAGAGGCTCGCCTCCCCCCAATTACTAATCTAATCTAATGTACTATATTTCTACAATTTAACCATAATCACTTGCAATAGTTGATGTGGTGAGAGAATATTTAACTTCAATATTCACATTCAAAGCAAATAGAAATGTTATGTCTATTTCGTAAATTTTATAAAGTGCTATTATAAGGTGAATATAAACGCACAGTATCTAGATCATAATATATATACAATGTCTGAGTAATATGTGAATAAAGGAAGTTATTTTGAATGAAGAAGTTATTGTCAATGAAGTTATTGTGAATGAAGGGAGTTATTTTATTTTCATTTATATGTAAATTTATAAATGTTAATATAAAACTATGTATAGAGATAAGTAAAAATGACATCTGCCATCCAACTTTCACATTTCACAATTTATTTTTTCAATGTATATTTCTGTCTCTATTTTTCTTTCTTCTTTTTTTTTTTTTTTTTTTGAATAAATAAACTTTTATTTTAACTTGGTTTTCCTTTATTTATATAAGGCAAGTTTTATAAAAATATTTTTATATTTTAATTTAAACTAAAAATTAGATTGTATTATCATTAAATGTATATTGTTTATTAATTTAATTTTAAATTAATGCCTTTCTTACAAGAGAAATATGTCAGTAAATATTTAATAGTATTTATTACAAAAAACACTCACACAACTTTCTCTTACTCCATTTCTCAAAATTATAATTGATAAATTTTATAGTTTGTGCACCAAATTTAATGAAATTCGTCGAAAACTGAAAAAACTGTTCAGTAAAATCGCACTTCCATTTAACTAATTTCCTTGAAATTCGGAGTTTTGGCTTTACACATGCATGAAAACAGCATAGTTAATTTTCCAAAAATTCTAAGTCTTCCGGTAATAGAGCGCTGCCACTTGTAGCAGAATTCGTTACATGTTTGGCTAATGAGAATGCTCCACTTGTACCAGAATAACATCCACTAAAATTATGAGAAAGTAAAACATTAATTTTAAAATTCTATAAAAAAAATCATAAATTCCTCAAATAATTTCAAATTTTACCTAATAAATAAAAATTTTATTTATAAATATTAAAATTTTACCAAAAATTGATATTAAATATTGTAAAGGTCTTCACATAAAATTACCTCAATGTACGAAAAAACAATATCAATAAATTAGGTCAATATTATTTGAAGTTAACAGCTAGATATATCTATTTGCTAGATTTGTATAGAAATGCATAAAAGTTGAGGATTATTGTCTGTGATTACGTAGTAATTATCCTATTGTTTGAACGCTCTGATAATTAAATTATTAAGATTAGCTGCTAATTCATTGAATTGGGTGAAGGTGGTGTAAATCTATTATCAGAAGTTTGAGTAAATAGTTGACAACTTTGGGGGAAATTTCATCTAATGCATATCATTTTGAATGCAAATACAATTAATTGAACTTCTAATGATGGCATTGTTTTCCAATTAAACTCTCCTATAAATTTTCTTTATTTTTCTCTTAATAGTATAAGAATGAGTTTTGTAATTATTGAATTAAAATAAGAAAATAGTTATAATAAAAATTAAAATAAGATAGAAAACTGCAATAAAAAGCAATGATTAATTGTAAATGAATTTCAAAAAAGTTTCACTTCAGTTTTCACTAGAAATTATGTGTTCGAAACTTCCCTCAACACGATAAAAACTGTTTTAGAGATAGTTTTAGGATATTGTGTTTTGTACACACAAAAAAATAAATAAATAAATAAATAAAAAAATTTAAAAAATGAAAAATCACCGCCAGATCAGGCTTGATTTTTTCGATTAGATATCACAGAGGAAGATCACAGTGTAGGTCCTGGATATTTACTGAATATTTTTTAGTTACTCGAAAATTTTTTCTATTAAATTCGCATGCTAACTACACACATATAGCCCTATCACTTTTATTTGAAACATTTTTTTTTTCATTTATGGGAAAGTTCATTTTGAAGGAAAAGTAACGATAAGTTTTCATCTAAAGTGTCATCTTAATACCATTGTACAGTTCTATCAACTAATAATTCCAAGCGCTGAAATTTCGAGTCAGATGGAAATCTGTTGACTGGAAACTTCTTTCCGTACCCAGCAAACTCTACTCAAAGATCTTAGAGAAAGATTAAGAAGAACAGGAGGCCCAGTGCGGTTTTAGAAACAACCGAAGCACTCAAAACTTAATATTTACCTTGCGCCAGATAAGCGAGAAGGTGATAGAAAAAAGTAAGCGCGTGAATTTATGCTTTGTGGACCTAGAAAAAGCATTTGACCGCACCAGAAGACCGGACATTATCAACTCTCTGATTAAGAAAGGAGTGAACGAAGGATTATGGAGAGCTATAAACAGTCTGTATATAAGGACGAGGAACTATGTTCGAACAGCCAATACCAGCTCTCGGGAGTTCGAGACAACAAAAGGAATCCGTCAAGGCTGTAGCCTCAATCCGCTACTGTTCATAGTTGCCCTAGATAAAGTACTTGAGAGGCGTCAAGTCAGAATGCGTAAGTTTGAGGTGGGTTTCAGGGCTCCCACATCAAAACATCGTAGCCAAATCCAAGCAGCGGAAATGCGCTTTCTTCGAAGGATTGAGGTAAGACGCGTAAGGACCGAGTAAGGGAAACTACGATAAGATCAAACATAGATGTCAAACCTGTGGAGGAAGTACTAAGAGAAAACAAACTAAGATGGTATGGACATTTGACGAGGATAGATGTAGGGAGACTGGCTAGGATATGCTATAAGGCGATAATGCAGTGACAGCGAGGTTGAGGAAGACCGCGAAGCACCTGGTCAGAGAAGATTTTACAGCAAGGAGACTGGAATGGGCCAAGAGAGCTAAATTGACGAAGGACAGGAATAGTTGGAAGGCACAACTGAAGGCAATCTCTACATTGTGAGGTAGAAGAGATTTAGATTAAGAAGAAGAAAAAGAAGATTTTTCAGTTACTCGCAATTTTTTTCGATTAAATTCGCATGCTAACTACGCAGATATGGCCCTATCACTTTTATTTGAAACATTTTTTTTTTTTGGGCAAGTTTCTTTTGAAGGAAAAGTAAAGATAAGCTTTCATCTAAAGTATTATCTCAATACCATTGTACAGTTCTATCAACTAATAATTCCAAGCGCTGAAATTTCGAGTCAGATGGAAATCTGTTGACTGGAAACTGAAAACGGTTACTGAAATGTTTTCAAATATTTTCCCGATCGTCTCGAAAGATGACTTAGACATTATGCTTAAACCCCTTTTAAATCTTTAAACTATTTGAAACTTAAAGGCAATTTCTATGTCCTAAAAACCAGTAAGCATATATTTGCTAAACTTTCCAAATTTGAAGGATATTTGGTAGTTTATAATAGCTATAAAATAGCTATAAGAAACTTCCATCAATTAAACAAATTGTTTCTTAATAATAATAATGTCTTCTTATTTTTGAGATATTACACCAGGTTGTCCAATCTTTTGGACATTCTGGGCCACATTGCAAGAAGAAGAGCTGCCTTGGATTACACTTAAAATACAAACACTAACGATAGCTGAAGAGCAAAAAAAATATTATCTTTTTCCTGCTATCCGGTACTATAGTATTCAGTTCATGGTAGGTACGAAAACCATTTAAGCTAGAGAATGTTATATATCAAAATATCCATTTGCGATTGCTGCTATATACAAAATTTACTTATCTAAGTAATACATTTAACTAGTAGGAAAATGGACATTGTATTTGAGAAACTAATATCTAACAACATCTAGTTAATATCTAATAACTAACAGTATCTAGTTTGATGCAAGTAGTTCTAAAATAGATGAAATCTTAGTGAATTTCCGAGATGCTTTACAGATATTTTTGTTCTAATTTTACTCTTTGCTTACTTCTTCCTTGATTACTTCCATCAATTAAACAAATTGTTTCTTAATAATGTCTTCTTATTTTTGCTAGAGATGAGCGTTCTCTAGCTAAAGTCGAGCTCTAGGTCTGTATTTTATAGATGCTCTAAATGTTGTAGTTGCCAAAAAGCGAAGACTTGAAAAAGGCAGCATTGTTAAGAGAAAGATATTCATCTCTGGGAACATTGGATTTATAAAGTCTACTCTTTAATTTGAATGCAAGAATGCAGCTCTATATGTTCTATGAAATGTGTTTGGTGTGCTGTTGTTGTATGTTTGTAGTGGTAGTTTGTGTAGCACGAGTGGTTTTGTAAAGGGGCTTGTGAGTATATATGTTTAAGAGAGATGTTTTAGTAATAATTAAGAGAGCACCACTATTTTGAAATAAATATATTATTCTTTAAAAGAATTTAATTTTTACAATATCCCAATAATATGCTTATAAGTATACTGAAATTAGTTGGAATAAACTCTTATGTTTTAACTTATATCTAGCACTGATTCCTGAAGTGTTCTGCTTCGGTGTCTCTTTCAGACTATGTTGAAGGAATGTCTTCTAATTGTTCGTTCAAATCTTCGCCTGTGAGAAGAAGCGGTAGACAATGCTTACAAGATTCATAAACTCTTCCTGTAATTGTACTCTTCTACCTGTGTGTACCCTTTTTTGCCAACGAGCTTGCATTTTCTTCATATCGTAATTTTCTTTAAATAAAATAGGTATAATTTCTTGCATCCATCACATCTATTTGAAAATTGGCAGGTAACAGCTAAGATAACTTAAACTGATGAGTGTGTTCCTCTTGTTGGAAACGGAAATAAACCCCAACTATGAGTCGAGACGAGCTCTAAGTAAGAAAAAGTATTTTTTTTTTTTTTATAAATGGGTTTAGTATAATGCGAAAACGGGAAATTTTAGAAGTTAATATATGATATTCATTTAAGCTCCACCAAGGGACTTGACAATAAGGTTTTCGGTCAACTGAATGGATTTTTAAATTTTTTGCCATTTTCTCAAATAAGGATCTAACGACATTCTTAAAACGTATTATATACCAACAATACATATGAAGAGCTCGTCAACATCCAAACACTTAGTTGGAATATTTTAGCAAAAAAATGCATTTTAAGGGGTAGGGTTATGTTGTGGATTTCAGAGTTATGCCTGCCTCTAGGATCATTTTTGTTTATTATACGACACAATCAACCAAATATTATTAATAAGAATTAAATATGTTTAGGGAAGGGAATAGCTAAGTGATTAGCGTATTGGATTCCCACGCTGAGGTCCCGGGTTCGAATCCAGCTGTGCTACCCTTAGATTTTTTCTTTCTAGGAGCCTCTACAGCTCACTGTCCGGTAATGGACAGTGTTGTTTAGAACGAGAGAACACTGTTCGGAGGCCGGCAGTGCACTGAGAAGGCTCCGGCGCCAATGACATAGATGTTGACGCGCCTTAAATTTAAAAAAATAAATAAATATGTTGCCAAAATACCATATTTGAAGAAAATCGGTTGATCGAAAGTATGACTTTAAAATAAGTTCATTTTTTTGTATAGTTTTTTTGCGATTTTCTCCATGAAAATCACCAACGAGTTCATTAAATTTTGTATACATACTGTAGTGGAATCAATTGTCGTGATTCCTGAGGTATGAGGGATGTCTTGAAGAGGGATTTATTAGGGAAGTTAGTTTAGAGTTTTTTAGAGAGTTATTGCTGGAATTACTAACACTGAATTTATAAAAATAGATTATATTTTTAACAATAATTTGAATGTGTGGTTTGGTAACTATTAACATGAAATAATTAGAAATAAATAGGAGATAAACAACAAATAATTTAAAATGATAAAATAAATAAACTAATATGCACAACTATGAAAATAATTATAAGTTTAACCTTGTATAGGGACGCGCTCGGAACTCAAGTATAACTGCTGATGTAAAATGATGTAATGATACTCGTGTAAAATGAATGATGATAATGATCCCCTCCTCCAGTGGGGCGAAGTTTATATTAGTCTTACTCACACACTGTCAAGTGTGTAAGTAAGTACTCATACTAAGACATCTATCGTAGCGTGCGACCTTGGCCAGGTCGGCGACCAATGTCATTTAGGTCAGTGGCCAGCTTTATCGGTGCTTGTCTTTGATGTAATGTATTGACCCTTGTATTTGAAAGGGGTTTTTGTTTGGCCGCGGCCCTTGTCTTGAAGACAGCGGCCGGCTGGGCCACTAGTTATAAATTATCCTTTCTTCCTGCCATCCTTTGTGAAGATGGCGGCTGGCTGGAGCCACTTTGACATTGCTATGACCCTGATATGTCATTACAATACAAATCCTAATCACACTTATTTGAAATTCTTTCCCGAAGAAATTCATTTAATTAAGGGGGTTTAGGGTTGAGGGGAAGGTTATGCTTTACTCAAAATAGTATTTTTAATAAGTTTAGATTTTTCTCTTTCATTTAATGTTAAAGACAACTAAACATCTTTACAGTAACAGTTATAAGTTTGGAGATAAATAGTAATTATAATTATGTAAATTGCATTAAGAAAAAGTCAGATGAGTGGTTCACACCAGGTTATTTTTTTTTTTTAATAAAAAAGTCTGAGGATAATGTTTGTCCGATGATCGTTTTTTGCTATTTTTCACAAAAAGAAAAACTAAACCCCCTTTTTTATTTAAAAAGGAATAAATACAGGCCTGCCAAACAGCTGCGCATAGTGAAGAACGTTTTTGCCGTCCGAGGAATGATTTGTGTTACTAAATTACGATAGAAAAAATTGTTGATTAATATAACAAGTGGCTGCTCCTTCTCCATTACTGGAATTTGGAGAGAGAGAGAGAGAGAGAGAGGCTAATCCCATACAAGGAACCGCATTTGACTAATGACTAAACTTTTAGGGATAACTTCCAAAAGTTTGTTTATCTTGATTAAACATCTACCAAGATGTCATCTAAATTTGTCGCTATGTATAAACAATCATTATAATAATAAATTAATTTCCGTAAATAAAGAAATTTTAAGACGATGAATATCTATTTCTTAGGATTAGTAGCTGGAAGATGTATTATTCGGGTATACGTATGAATACTGATTGGATTTCATATATTTTCCCTGATGTAAAATAGGGTGTATTGTTTTTCTCTTTAGATCAATAGTGAATCTGGCTTGAATATGTTCCAGATCTGTTTTAGTAAACCGAAGGTTACCGGCATTTTTGACGCATCGACAGCTAAGGTCGATCGTCCTTTCGCCTTTCGAATATTTTTTCCTTCTCGATCTGTTTACTATTCAGTCATGATGGCACATGTTCTACTGGTTTACTTTTATGGCATCCAACACAATACTTTGTCTGGCAAGGTATGGTCTAGCCTAAGGATATCGAACATGGTTCCAAACTAGTTTACGAGGGGGAGTGTGGATACCTAAACAGTGCCATCCTTTGTAAAAAAAAAGCAATACACATAGAGCCAAGTGCTCTTCTGAGGATTGCCCCTCAAAACAATTTTATGTAATAATTTTGCACATATTGTTTTATGTACATACATATGTATTTTCATAGATTATATGTAGCGTAAGAAAATTAAATCAATATCTAGTGAATTCAACTCATTCCTTTATATCATCTTCCTTGTTTGGTAGCTATTTGCATCGAGGAAAAATATTTTTTATAAATATTCCTTTCCCTGGAATTTTCCTAGATCTAATCAGGGTGTAGTACTTTTACAAATATTCCTGCACCCCTTGAGAAAAAAAAAAACAGAAATCTGAAACATATATACACTATTTACACTCACTCATACTATCATTTGCTCCAATAAAACGTACAAACTAATAAGTACATTCAAATCTTACAATCACACGGAGGGAAGAGTAATCGATATTCCTCTTCCCTTTAGAACTAATCTAAACCTAATCCTAAATTTTATAATAAAAATTCATTCTCTTTAAAAAGCAAATAGCTTTTTTTTATGGGAAGATCAATCTTATAAAATTGCGTGCAAATCAAATGGCAGGCCTGCTTGTTCTCTATATTGTCGCAGTGCCTGGATTCTTCTAATATATGTGCTACCGTTATCTTTCTCTACACCATGAACACCTTGGCCTTCTAGCTCCTATAAGAAGGTGACCGTGAGTCAAGCGTGTATGCCCAATGATTAGTCTCGTGATTATTACCCGATTCATGGCGCAGGAAACTCTCAGCTGTCGTTTTTCGCACACATTCATGATTTAATGTTCTTCAGGTTTTCATTTAGGGCGTCCCGCTGTTGCTGCCATTTTTCAGTTAATTTTTCTTTTAGGAGGATGTGTATATCTGGGGGACGTACAGAAATAACTCATTAAGCAAATGAGTCATCAGGCAGACTTTGCCGCCTGATCTGCTTTTTTCGTTGCCGGACACGCCAATGTGTTCCGGCACCTATACAAATATCACTTCCTATCCACATGTGCTTAGTTAGTACAAAATTTCGTTAATATTAACTATTATTGGATCAGCCGAGAGAGATCCCTTATTCAGAACAGAATGATAACTAATAACTTATCCCAGATTTAATCTTTCTGATGAATAACTAATTTAGTATCAAAACCAATATAGTTCAGTAAGAAAGCTTACATTAGTTATTTTATTTTATTTTGTTTTTATTATCAACAAACGGCATAAGCCTTATGTTTGAAGTCATAACAGTGATACATAAATATACTAATAGTAAAGTAATACATGCAAATTTAACAGTAAAACTTCAAGTAGTGAACAAATGTTTCTTGAAAAGTTCAGAGACCATTTGGAAATCCACATCACTAGAAATATAGTCGTTCCATGACCTGCATAATATACAAATAATGAAGTAAGCGTTCAACAGCTCATTAGTCTTAACGACAGGGACCAAGAAATGCGAAGTACTGCGCAAACAGCGAGGTGGAACATGAAAAGGAATGGCAGCAAATAGCGCCATGCAATCTATTTCACCATTCAAGAGCTTCTTTAAGAATAGAAGATCAGTATTATGTCTTCTTGACTCTAGAGAGCAGTAATTTGCACTGCTGGATAACCTTTTGTTAAAAGTCCTGATAAAACGGTTTTGTATAGCTTCAAGTCTAGCTATATCCTTTTTAGTGTAAGGACACCAAATCAACGACGCAGACTCAAGAAGGCTTCTAACATATGCATTATACATAGTTAGCATCGCTTTGGGATCTCTAAGATCACGAGTGTGCCTTATTAAAAAACCCAGCGCTCTTGATACTTTCCTACATACATATCCAAACTGATTCATGAAAGAGAGGTCATGACTCAGAGTAACTCCTAAATCCTTCACGTTACGAGTCCTCTTCAATGGTTTGCCATCAATGAGGTACTGATACGATATAGAACTCTTTTTACGATATAAAGAAATGACTTGGCATTTTTTAACATTAAGCTCCATGCCATTACTGCAGCACCAGTCAGAAACAATGCGGAGGGAATCTTGAATTACGAGTATAATGCAGTCTGACTGAGAAGCAACTCTATGGAAAAACTTCAATCATCCGCAAATGCAAGTACCTCAACGTACGAGATCCATAGTAGTAGGTTGTTAATAAAAATTAGGAAGAGCCATGGTCCAAGGTGTGATCCTTGAGGTACACCAGATACAGCATCGAACTAACGTGATACCTCCGAGTGCCACCTTACCCGGCATTTTCTATCTCGAAGGTAATCTTCAAACCACTTCAGCATAGGACCACAAAGCCTAGCAACTTCAGTTTCTCAACTAACAAGGAGTGAGGCACACGGTCAAAAGCCTTTTAAAAATCAGTATAAATCACATCCACCTGGAAACCATTACTAAATTCACCTGCTATAAAATGAAGAAATGAAGCCAAGTTAGTAACCGTAGAGCGTTGACTTTAAAATCCATACTGCTTCGTTGAAATAACCCCTCTAAATTCACTTAAATGCTCCAACGATATAATTTCAAAAAGCTTGGCCAGAACTTATTCAGCAAATGCTACCCCTTGGATGATTTCCTTATTGCTTATTTTGTTTATACATACCTCTCCTCACTGGAAACCATTCTTTTTAAGCGAGCGATCTTAACTTATTACAAAGGATTAGCAAATTTTGAGTGCGCTCACGTAGAATGGGAAAAATCTGTTTTGAAATGTACCCCCCCACACACACACACTTTTTCTTACAATTTTAAATGAAAAATTCTTCTTTAAATTTACAAATGATTAATTTTGATCCCACAAAACACCTCGATTGAGCAAAAGTTAATTTAGAGGTTTAACTATGCAGCAACATTGTCCCCATTTATTAGCCATAATTATGCACTCAGTGGGTGTAAATTTCCATGAATTGTTTATTCATAACATGCAGGTTGCCGACGTTTATACCTGTTACTCATTTTAATGGACAGGTCTGACAAGCTATTTAGTTTTATTGTAAGCAAGCAGTCTCTATGCAACTATAATTCACAGTATTCACGCGGTTTAATTGAGTGAATTAATCCTCAGATTTTCAGCAAAAAGAAAATAAAATATATGTATCAGATCAAACCTTTGTAATTACTGACCATTATGTAATAAACAGAAAGAAATATATTTTTATTATAAATGAATGATATATGAATTAATGAATATTTTATTGCTCTAAAGATACATATCTTTATGGTAAGGGTGAGGAATATACAGAATTCAACAATTTAACAGTTAGCAAATTAAACTTAACTTCTAAATAAAAAGAAAAATACCGCTTTGCAAAAAGCTCAAATTGGTGCAAAGCCATAAAACAAATTATAGATTTGTTTGCTCCTTAAATGAAAGCGCTCTATTAACTAATATGTATATACAACTAATTTTCTCCAAATTTAAGTTATAGAACCATTCCATCGCTTCCTCCGCCTTTACATAGTAAGATGATAGAAATCTGGAAAGGTATTTCATTCTTACATCACTAAATTTTTTACAATGAAACAAGAAGTGATAAATATCATCAGATTCCTTTAGCAGACATAAAGGAGCATTGCTTGTTAGGCCAAAAATTGTAACGTTTACGGTTCAAAAAAATTGATGGAAATTTCTTATTAAATTGCTTTAGCTGGTAAATGACTCTGAGTTTATTGATATGACGTGAATAATGAAGATATTCCTCACCAAACTTCAGACTGCTACACAAACGATAGTGTCTATTGAAGGAAGAATTCAATACTGACTCAATGCCTCTACTAACAAATCTCATTTCGAATGTTTCTATAAGCTCATTTCTATGATGTATTAGGTGAAAGACATCGTGGTTATACAACAAATAATCCCCACCAACACATTGGAAATAAGATTTCAACTTGACAGTCGAAAGGTAAATTAACATCAGCAACCTCAACCAATCTGAAATATACCACCTTAGGTAAACACTCATTATTCATATTTAATATGGTAATAAACTAATCTATCATTCTGGTAAAAATTTTCAGTTGGCAGTGAACAAACCCAGTCTTCATTCGTACGGCTCAATTTGGTGTAACTCGAGGTAAACAAAGGACAGACTTCAGAAACTTTAACTGGCATTTTTCTAAAATACTACAAATACTCAGCAGCCTAAGCTTCCCCTAAATAAAAAAGTACACTAAAGCATTGAATAATTGAACTTTTGTTGACCATGAATCTGATTTGCTATTCCTAAGAATATTCAACACCGCAGCATTGGCTATATTGAATTTAGCTACTGAAGCTTGAATTTAGCTTTACGAAACTTACCGGTATGTGAAAGAGTTACTCCCAAGTAAACAATAGAGTTTGTATACTCTATTTTCTGATTGTTGTTGTGTAGATTTTTTTATTTACCAACCCCGGAACCTCTTTGGAAAGGCACAACAAATGTTTTGTCAGTATTGACCTATAGGCCATTGACGTCACAGTACTCTTTGAGGGTCTTCAACTGTAATTGGGCATTAGTGCGGGTGGACGATAACAAAACAATGTCATCAGCATATAAAATCATTGGCAAACCCCTTGAAGAAGTAATACTAATGCCTCTCTTTAAAAAAAACCTTATAATATTAGAAATATATAAAGAGAACAAAATCGGGCTTAAAACCTCCCCCTAAATGAATTATATATATATATATATATAATCTGTTATAAACATTCGCCCGCTTTCTCTTACTGCAATTAACATAGTGATAATTGACAAATTTCTTTCGAACTTAGATTTTTCACAAATTTAACTGACTTCAATATTATAACGCAGGTGTAGCTGAAGAAATCTAAAATAAGAAGAAAGAAAAGAGAATTAATGAGAAAAGCTTTACCCTCATAAAAACCTTAAAATCGACTGACTTGACAAAAATGATTCGACTAAAGTGATAAGGTTATAAATATACTTATTCATATTTGTGTGTACGTTTAGTAAACCAAGTTCGAAGAACTTCTCTGGTATCTTTATCGAAGAAATTGCAGAAAACCGAAAAAAACTTCAGTAAAGTTCACAATTCTGCTTAAACGGAGTTTTCTTCACTTTACAACATACTTCATTTACAATATGTATAACTATTATTAATAACGCCGTTAGAGTGCAATATGAAATGTGCAAATAACTTCGGATAAGTTTGTTCAACGTTCAACGCACTAGTAAACCCCACTCTTATTTTAAAAAACTTAATAAGAGTATAAGAATTACACACATTTCTATACTAACACAAAGAAATGTTTTTATACATATATATATATATAAAATTCTCCAGCGCGTCGCCGAACTGTAAGCCTCCAACTTCCTACATTTTGTAGATCTCCTGGTATGTACATGTATTATACGTGCAATTCACATTGAGTGAGCTCCTATACTGATATACTGATAAGTTAGTACTTATAATTATACGAAAATTGCACTTTAGAGTTTAGCCTAACGTCATTCCTTCCCCCCCCCAAACTGAAAATGAATTTTCTCGGAAAAATGTTTCTAGTTGGAACAACAGGTTTAAGGATAAAGAATAATAATGTTGCTAGCATCAAATTAATACATGTGTCTCTTCCACTATCAAATCGCCAAATCTTCTTTCATTTGTATAAATTTAGTTCTTTGGTTTTATTTATTTATGGAATATGAACATGTTTGATCATAGGACAGCTGACCTTCGGGCGTTATTCTCATCATTGGAGACTTGAGTCTTCTTAAGCGGCGTTTACACGATCAATATTATTGTCAATACCAGTATTGACAATATTTCCATCAATACTCATACTAACCACTATCAATATTTCATTACTTTACACGATCAATATTATTGTCAATACTACTTACTATTTCTGCCACTAGGAGAGTGTATTTACGTGTTTATACTCATCAGTTTAGTTGTTTTTTTTAACCTTTAAAAAATGAATAATCGTTCTAAAGCTTGCGTAGCTATTATTTTGGCCCATGGTTATAGTTAGCTCTTTACCCTGCTGCTCACTTTATTAATATTGTATAGAAAACTCAAGGGGGACAGCTCTAATGTTTCTTATTTAAATTACTTCCGTTATCGTTCACTCTTAATTAATTCCTTTATAAAACATCGAAAATAAACATTTATCCTAATGATATATTTAATAAAATATAATATAATTCTGGTAATTTTGTGTTGCATGTTTTAGATACATTTATTTTTTATTAACACCTTAGAAGGCAAAATACTAAATCTTTATCTAACATTCCACCAAAATCAGGCATAAACAAGGAAAATTGTTTGATTGACTTTTCATGTAGACATGTAGTGATTTAATATGCCTACCATTCGGAAGGAAAGTTAGAAGCCTATTTTCTCTCTATATTAAACAGCATGGCATATAAAAACCCTTTTTGAAACAAAAAATTAAATTAACTGCGAAACACTCATACGATTTTTCTAATAGTGCAATTGTCAGAGTTCAAACTGAAATGTTTTCTTAAAATGGAAATTTTAAATTAATTGGGCCAGTCAACTTTAATATATTATAGGAGATGTTCATTACATAGAATTCTTTAACCTATTATAATAGTATCGCTTTTGTTTTGTACAGGTTAGTTGCAACGTTCGATAAAACTATTGAACTGACCAATAATATTGTCGATATCCCCTCCAATTCTCAGTATTGATAGAAAATCTGAATTTCATCAATACTCTTGTCAATACCGACCATCAATACATTTTTTTCAGTTTACACGATCAATATTATTGTCAATACTCTAAAGTATTGTCAATACTATTGATCGTGTAAACGCCGCTTTAGAGTATCCTTGAGCGAAAAAAGCTAAGAACAGTGCCACCTGGGATTTCCACGTTCAGCAAGCTATCGCTGAGCTAATCTCGGCCTTGTCATACTTTACTTAATATTAGTTTTTCATTTTCAAAGTTCATTAGGGCAAAATTTGTTTGGCATAAAATTAGAACAATTTATTGCTATTTTGTAATTTCTCTGCAGGCTTTTTCCAAATGAGATACATTACTAACGCCAGAGAAAGGTGAATATATTCCATTCAAAACTGTACCTGGGTAACAAGCAAATTCCAGTCTTGTATCATATTCAGTCACAAATGGATCTGTAATAATCAAACTAACAATTTAATTAAAAAAAGATGACCATTTTTTTCTATATAACAAAAAAAAGTATACGAGTAGTTGTGGTCGTTAGTTCCGCAGAACTGGAAAGAAAAAAAATATATAGCAATTTTAGGTTGTAGAGAATTGTACACAACAATGTATCTTTTTATATTTGTCGTGCAGCAGCGGCTTCGGTCATTGTTAGTGGACTCAACTTGGGGGGGGGGATTTTCTATGAAAATCATTGGAACCAATCCAATCATCATCAGAACTGTTGAAGCCAAATGGTATTATACCCGCAAATCATTGGAATAAAAATTGAGGATTATAAATTGTTGTACTTTCTCTATTGCGATTTAATCGTTTTCTCTTAAACCATTATTTCAAGACAGCGTTATTTAATTTGATTGATTGTAGAATGAAGTGATTGATGAAATGAAATTATGACAAACTGAAAATAGTTGAACAGATGATGAAGAAAACTAAACCTAATTAGGTTTAATGAAGCTAATTATAACTATATACAGATTATTAAAATAGGGCATCTCTAATATCTCATCTCTATGGCATAGCTAATAGCTCTTTTCTAATATAATCCATATGCCTATATTCGTTTACAATTATTTAAGTTAAACAACATTATAAGCTATAAAGCTTATATACTAAATAAATAAACGTTAAAGCTTAGTAAGCCAAAAGTTGATTATTATATGTTTTGATAGACAGTTCCTACAATTTAATGCACTGGTTCTATTTATTTGATCATGGAATATTGGCGAACATAAGTTTTCATATACTTTTTCTTCTGTAATGGAACAGATTTGAAATTCTAATTGAATGGATTTATCAATGACATCTAATAATTCCATCTGCTGATATTGCTTTCTGAAATTATTTTATATTGCAAACAGTGGTGGCTCCTGAATTGGATATGTGGGGGTTCCACATTTTTTTTTTTTTAAATTACTTACGTTACCTATCATTATTAGCAGCTTGACTAGATAGAAATCATTAAGTAAGCCAGGTAAAAACTGGCATCTTTCCCCTACAATTGAATATGTTAAATTGACAATAAATCGGTCACTGTGCATCCAGATAAAGACGTGTACCGTTTGAGTTCGAAAATTAAGTGGTTAACTTAACAGAAATTTGTATTATCTAAATAAAGTGTTTCGGTTCAAAAGAGAGGCAATGAGTTAACATCAATTCTTTGCTGGGTCTTTTATCTTAGTGATGTTTTAAATACCAATATACCAATATCAAATTTTGATAAATATAAAAATAAAATATAAAAATCCACACATTGGCACTGGCACATCACATCATGAAAAATAACGAATATGAGTAACACCGTTATAGTGCAATGTGGAAGGTGCAAATAACTTCGGGTAATATCGGGTAAGTTCGTTCAATGTTCAACGCACTAATAAACCCTACTCTTATTTTAAAAAAAGTTAATAAGAATATAAGAAATACATACATTTCTATACTAACACAGAGAAATGTTTTTACATATACATACATATATATATATATATTGAATTCTCCAGCGCGACGCCGAACTGTAATCCTCCAACTTCCTACATTTTATAGATCTCCTGGTGTGTACATGTATTATACGTACAATTCACAATAGAGTGAGCTCCTATATTGATATACGTTCTATTCTTTTATGTCTGATGCTCCGATTTGACCAACTAATATTTTTTTCACATCATTATGGATTTGAATTTGATATCACCGGCAATATATACAATTTTTACTGTGTGACTGATGTTTGTGACTATTATAAAAATGAAAAAATTTTGTTTTCAAATAAAAATGAAAAATAAATATTGAAAATTTTTTACTTTTTATTTAATTTAATTTTATTTTTTTTCAAATAGCTGAGGGGGTTCAGTCGCGCAATCACGAATACCATTAGCCACCACAGATTGCAAATAAGTTTTATAAAAGTATTAGTGTGGAAATCAATAAAAAAATAACCTATTTTCTTCTCTATTAATTCATCATTTTTCCTTTCAAAACATCTGTGCAGCAAACTCAGAGAACTTTACATATTAAAGGAAATTTATAACATCCATATTTTTGTAGTCTGTAATAAAATTATATGCGTATTGCATTCAAAATTGAATCTTATGTTATACTAATTAAGTGCCTATATAGTTGAAATTAACCCTAAATATTTATACTTGCACAAAACAATCAAACTAGCAAACCAAAGACAAACAGATAAACAAACAGAAGAGCTATGCTGCCAACACATTCTCATCATTGTTCCATCTATTACCACACTTTCTACACTTCTAGGCACTTTTAGATAATTATCAAATTATATATTTCCAAGGTCCTCACGCGTTGTGAAGTAATAGCTAGCATACTTGCTTTTCGTGCGAGAATTCAGGGTTCGATTCCCGTGAGGACAAAGTCGGTGTTGACCCGGCATCGAGATAAAAAGAGGAAAGCTACAGATAGTAGCGCCCTAGGTAGCGAAGGGTGGAACTAAGCGGCATGCTTCCCTCCCACCATTCAATCGCCGTCTGTCAAGCGTTGGCACTTCATAGCTGTTGCGCCAAAGTTTTTTTTTTTTTTATACTTCCAAATATAGTGAATTTGTAATATTGCCTACAATTTCTATACGTAAAGAAATTTTATGTAGAATATATATACATTAATAATATATTACAGAGATTGTGGTGGTCTAACATTATAAGAATCAAACATCATATCTGAAACATTACGTGACTTTACTTACATTCTCATAAATGGCATTACTGTTCAATTTCTAAATTAAACTATGTTATATTTAGTTAGCTTAAGTTATGCATCTAACGTAGACATAACAGTTTCGAAAAAACAAAACATTCCTCAGTTGCCTTCAGGACTGTATTAAAATTTAATTTTTATATTTTTCTCGAAAAAAATTCAAATGAAAGAGGAAAAAGTGTATTTTGTTTGTATATTAAAATAATAATATTACACTTAAACAATAATAATACATATGAATCTAAATCCACACTATGAATATTATGGCATAATACAATAATTGAATTTAACTTTTGTGTAAAATGCTTAGTAGGAAAGTTTTAATGATTAATTATTAACTGTTTAATAAAAGCATCAAATCAATTACCATTATTGTTATATTCATTATGACAATAACAAAACAAAAAAAAGTGTGAACAAACATTTTAGAACAATTAGAAATAAGTCAGCGGGAATCAAGAGAGCAGTTTCAACAAATCATTCAATTGGGTATATTGTTCGGAGTGCAGTTAATTCTATCAGAGCACAACAACTAGGTTAATCATTACTACGGATATCATTACAAACAGGAATTATAACTATTTAAGTGAATATTTTGAAATTTACAGTAATAGAAAATTACCTGACACGCCACCAATGTATAACAGACATCTACGCATATATATATATATACGAGGTGTGTAAATTAAGTAATGTGACTGATTTTTTATCTTTTTTTTATTCAAATAAAATTACAATTCAACACTGTCTCCTTCAAAGTAACTACCTTGGGAAGCCACACAAGCTGAAGACAATTCTTCCATTCGTCATAGCAGTGCTGGAACTCGGATACTGGAAAAGACTTCAGTTGGTCGGTTACGGCTGTTTAATTTAATATTCTCCAATGTTCCAAAATGACGTCCCTTGAGGTGATTTTTCAATTTGGGGAACAAAAAAAAGTCACATGGACTCAAGTCGGGTGAATAAGGAGGCTGAGGAGCCACAGGAATGTTATTACTGGCCAAATACTCATTAATGTGAAAGATTTTTCGGAACCATTTTTGCACAAATTTTTCTCATCCCCAATTCATTAGTCAAAATTTGATGAACGGCTGTGAGTCAAATTCAACTCTTCGCCGATCATTCGGACTGTCAAACGACGATCTGAACGCACGAGATCGCGGATTCTGCCAACATTTTCGTCGGTTCTTGAAGATGAAGGCCTTCCGCTGCGAGGCTCGTCTTCAATTGATTCCCTTAAACCACCTAAAACCTGTGCTTAAAAAAAAACCTGTGCTCTCGACATAGGCCTGGCACAGTTTTTCAAACGTTTCCGTTGCACTGTGCCCAAGTCTGATGCAAAACCTGATAGCACAACGTTGCTCGTAATTGATGTCACTCATTTTTAAAACGCACTGAAAAAAACCTTGCTCACAAAAAAAAGTCACTACGGACAGTGCAACAACTCTAGCATTTTCAAATTTGCACTGGACGTGTATCAGATGTTTACTTGCCCTACCACGTATGCGCCGCGTCTCCAGTGTTGCCAGATCGAACACTAGAAAATCAGTCTCATTACTTAATTTACACACCTTGTATATATATATATATATAAAAGCATGATGCATGCACTTATTAAATTCTAATCTGTGGAACCAAATTTTCTTCTTTCCCCTGATTAAAATACAGATTATTTGCATGATACATTTTTAAATCTCCTACGGTGCCCTATTAAAAGTACCTTAACAAATACCACCACCCCTCTCTCTCTCAACATATTCTTAATGTAATTTAAACATAAATTAATATCATTAAAAAAATAAGCATAATAAATAAAAACGAATACATTTGGTTTCTTCTACTATTTATTTTAATATCATCTCCAATTTGCAGTTTGCTGTCAACCTTCTTATATATCAACTTACTTACATATTTTCTTGTATTAACCCTGCTTGTATTTCACATTTATTTATTACTTGCACACGCTCTTGACTGTCCATTAACTTTACATTGCCTTTCATCAAACTTTATCTATTCTTATTAATATAGTTTACTCCAAAATAACTTATCCCCCCCCCCCATTAAAAATGACTTGATAAAACACTGAGCACGCTTAACAACACTATTAAAATTTTGTTATAGTATTCTCTAAAACATACTATATATCACACACTGTTTCCTAATGTATAATCATAATTTATAATAATTCCTCTTCGTAAGGGAAGGAATAAGCTCAGTAGTTAGCGCACTGGACTCCCACGCGGAGGACCCGGATTCGAGCCCAGCTGTGCTGTCTTTAGATTTTCTCTTCCTAGGAGCCTCTACAATTCACTGTTCGGTTCAGTGTTGCTTGTAACGAGAGAACACTGTCCGGAGGCCGGCAGTGCACTAAGACGGCACCGGACGCCAGTGACCTTAGATGGTAACGCGCCTTAAATTATACTAAAAAAAAAATCCACTTTGTCATGAAACACACACACATAGTAACATAACCTTATAACCTCCCCACATATATAAAACCAACAAGTGTGAGTGTAACCGAAACATTACGTTAAATTGAACTCTCTACACGAACTTGGTGAATTTGCTCTGACGAGGATGGATGAAAATCCGTAACCGGGCAAGAACATTATAAATACGCATGCTTCGACGGATAAAATAAAAAAAACTATTTATATCAGAAATTGACCAAATAGTTAGGCAATTAATTCAGTTGATGGTAAGAAACTGTACACAAACTTTTAGTTCAAATTCTTTGATAAAAAGAGCATGTTTTCAATGGAGACATGCGACAGAGTATTACCAAAATAGGGTCCGCTCTACCGACGGCCATTTTGGGGGAGAGGGGCAAAATGGAAGCACAAAAGTAAAATAATAATAATAATAATAATATAAAATTTCATACGCAACAATTAACAATGCAGTAATGTTGTAATTATTCGGACCTTCTCTATGAGCAACAGTCAGTAATGGCAGCCAAATACAGTAATTTAAAGAAATTTTTAGATAAACAAACAAGCAAATATTTATTGGCTGAAGCCACAGAAAAAACTTTTTATCTTTAAAAATTTATTCGACGTTATTATCTTTGGCCCCAGCCAACAAATATTTGCTTGTTTCATTAACAACGAACAAACATAACTATTGTTTATTGTCTATTGAAATTTTCAGTTATTTTCAAGCGTGGTATGTAAGAGAAGTTGATTTTGCTCAGTGTTAGCGACTATTACAGTGATAATTTCTCCTTCTTTTTTTTTTGAGTTTTGTGTAAATTGTTAGTAGTTAGGTAAATTGTTTACGTTTTAACCTCCATTAATTACTAAGTAATACCATACGTAATTACCATACCATACCAATAATATTTTATTCAGGATTTGAAATAGCCTTTTTACTTTATCAAAACATCACGAAATGAGAAAATAAATTAAAAATCAACAACTTTTTTATTTTATTATTATTAGATAAAGTTAACTACTAATTTGTATCAGACAATTTTCACAATCAACAATAAGAGTTATTTTCTGATTTTTATTCTTTTTTAGTTCAAAAATAACTAAAGTTCCTATTTTTATTTTATAATCTTAGTATTGTAAAAAAAATGAAATTCCTGCCGTAGTTTACTTAATAAAAAATCGAGTTTTTTGATGATATCTTATGGATAAAGAATCCTAGAATTTCATGACTATTTTTCTCAAATTCCACGTCAAATTTCGTTTTAAGATTCACATATCTTGAGACAAAATTGGGAACTCGATATTTTGTTCTTTAAGCGCCTAAATCACGGTCTTTAAGAGCCTATTCGCAAAAAATTCAGCTTGGATAAGGTCGACTATTTTTGGGTGTTATTATTATTATTATTATTACCAAGATCGGATGGGCTATATCCCGGCACTGCAGCCAACAGAGGCTTATTGTGCCATCCCCGATAGTTCCTAAGTAGACAACCCTCCCTTCTTAAGAAGTTTGAGGGCCTTCACCACCAGGTCATTTTGAGCTATCATCTCCTCTGGTCGCAACATACCAAAGGTCTCATACCTCAATTTAATTATTACAACGCAATCAAACCACTGGTGGGAGGCCGTTTCCTCCTCTTCCTGACATAATCTGCACAAGGGTTCCGCTCGAATGAGCCCTACCTTGTACAGATGATTCCTGAACCTACCATGACCCGTAAATAGTCCCGTCACCAGAGAAATCTGGCTCCTACTCAGACTCAGAGTCATGTTGGGTTCTTCGTTTACACAGTGCTGGCATCATCCTTTTACTGTGTATAACACCCGGGCTTCTCCTCCAGAGCTCTTCATGCTTACTGCGACCCCACTCTCTAATCGCTGCACGAATTGCTCCGCCAGTTATTCCCAGGACCGGCTCTGGACCAATGAACGGAGTGTTAGCCCCGTTCCTAGCCAGTCTCATTACCCTCAATCCCTGCATGTCCAGGCATCCATAGCAGCTGTACCTTGTTGTGCCTGGAGAGTCTCATCAATGCCTCACGACATTCTTTCACCAGGGATGAGGTAGTTCTGTAAGCCTCTAGGGCTTTCAGTGCGGCCTGACTTTCCGAGCAAATGCGTATGACCCTTGGGGCTCTACGCAGGTTCTCCTCCGCACAGAGCTTAATGGCAAAAACTTCAGCCTGGAATATAGTGGAATATCTGCCCAACAGCCTCTCAATGAGTACCTGTGGGCTCATTCCATACACTCCTGCTCCAGTTCCGCAATCCATCCTAGAACCGTCTGTCCTTACTCACCTATTTAAAACAAGGATATGATTTGAAATTGAAACTATTTTTGGGTGTAGTATCGACCAAAAAAATTTTCATTGAATAATCAAATTTGAATTTGGCGTCTTAAGAATATTACTGACATTGCCTATAAGTGCAATACATACGCTTACAAGTGGTAAGCGTAGTTTTTATTAATAACTTAAAAACTTCATTTCATTTAATAGTCAATTTATGAAGTCAATGTTTTATTTTATGAATATACAATATTTTTAATCACTTTAACAGTGAATTATTATTAATGGGAACTATAATTTAAAATTAATGGCCATAAAAGTAATGTTGAACATAATAGGTTTTAAAAATTCCTAAGGTTAATTTGAGGTTAGTGCTGGGGGTGGCATATAAATGGATTGCACGAGGAGGGCAAAAATTCTAGAGCTCGGCCCTGTACAAAAACTGTCACAAACATTTTCTTCTAGTAGCTATTCAATTTAACTTAAGTAAACTTGTTTTACACAGCAGATCTCTATAAAGAATTCATTTTAATTACATTCAAGTATTTTTTTCTGGGAAATAGTATATTTCATTTCACTTTTGTTTCAGCTTATTTTTACTTTTTACTTTCTCTCTTACTCCTTAGTAAGAGGAAGTATTGCAATCGTGTCAAATTTAAGATATCGAGTTTTCACCCGTATATTATAGGTTTTGAAGCTCCTAAGTCCGAAAAAGAGGTTTTAGAAATTGGTTTCTATGTGTGTGTGTGTGTGTGTGTGTGTGTGTGTGTGTGTGTTTGTGGTCAGCAAAACTCAAAAACGGAAAAAAGTTCAAACTTTATATTTAGTTGGGCATGGAACCCAACATTAAGGTTTTGATTGAAATCGGTCAACCGGAAGTAACACTTTACTGAATGTTTTTTTTGCAATCTCCACGAAAATTGCTTTCATTAAAAATAAATTACCCAGATAAAATAGCTACAATTTTTGTTTGAAACATTTCTCTGCACAACTTCATTTAAAACGGCTTTTGGGGTGAGGCGGAGTTTATGTCACCTAAAAGGTGCTAATTTAGGTTATTATACAATTCTAGTACCTAAACAATATTAGCTAGAATTCATTTTCTTGCCAAAATTCTGAGTTTGAAGAAATTGATCGCTTGACCGGAAGTGCATTTTTTACTGAAGTTATTTCAGTTTTGTACTGTTTTATCCATAAAAACATCGACGGATTTCATTAAATTTGTTACGCTATCTATGACTACAGACACCTATCAATTTTATTAGGGATTTTATCCGAAGAAGTTCATTTAAGGGTGTTGGTGTAGTGGTTATGAGCATGGACTTGTAAGTGGGAGCACCCCAGTTCGAGTCCAGCGAATAACTGCTAAATTTTATATTTGTTTAAAAAATGTTAATAGTAAAGTAGGTGCTTCCGCCCCCGTCCACAACACCTAATTTGGTAGTTGGACGTTAAGCCCGTCTGAAAAAATGGGCATTACTTTATAATTACTTATTTGAAAATCACCATAAAATCAAACAATGCACTGGCTCAATACAGTCCCACATTGAAAACGTAGTTTATTCACTTTTAAGTGAAATAAAACTTGATTGGTTTTAACAGCAACGAGATAAACTTGCAACTTTTGGGGCTGTACATTTGATCAATAACAATGTCCATAATGATTTGACCGATACAGAAATAAAAATATAGTTAAAAAGATACACAATAAAAATTTTCCAACTGATATTAATTTCGTATTAAACTGTCCGTATAACCGTAACTATTGACTAATCACATTAAGCTAATATTTGGAAAAACCATATAGAATGGCGAATACTAAACATCGACTACGTGAGTTAGCTAAGAATTTGCCGAATCAGACACGCTGAATTTGAATTGTGCACAATATTAAATTCATAGAATTAATGGTGATATGTCAGTCTGCCTGTTATGCAATTGTTAAGTGCCAGATAATTTAGTACATCCTCCTATGATGTGCATTCTATAATAATCAGAGAAATAGTGACGTTAGTAGCTGGACAAATAATGTTAGTGACTTTATTAATATATAAATTTGTTAAGAATTGTAGACTTTAGTAAAGATAATTGCTTATTTTATTTTACAATTAATTCCTTAAAAAAGAAAAAAATTTGTAAAAAAAAAAATCTGTTATGAAACACTCACACAATTTTCTTACTCCAGTTTTCAAAATTATAATCGACAAACTTAGTTATATTGACATTTAGTATACTAAATTTAATGAAATTCGTCGGTGTTTTTATAGAGAAAATCACAAAAACTGAAGGGCCGTTCAGTAAAAACATACTTCCGGTTTAGTCATTTTCATGAAACTCGGAATTTTGGCAATCTATTTTTTTTTTTTTAATTAATTTTATCTAGATGGCTAGATTGTATAAACCACTAAGATAGCACTTTAGAGGCAAACATAATCCCCCTCACCACAAAAGCCCGCTTCAATGAGTTTACCCGGAGAAATATTTCAAATAAGAGGGGAGTAGCTCTTTATATAATATGTAGTTCACATATTTAGTTAAAAGAAAATCTTTGGAGCCGTTTTAGAAAAATACTTGTCAGCAAAAACCGTTATCTCATTTTCTTCAAACTCGAAATTTCAACAACATATTTAATTCTAATTAATATTATTTTGATGATAGATTTGTGAAATAATCTGAAATAGCACATTAAAGGACAACCTAATCTCACCTCTTCCCCAAAAGTGCCCTTAAATGCATTTTTCCGGAGAAATGTTTCAAATAAAAATGGTTTGCATATATATAGTTGATATAACACGTTGGAGTCATTTTTGAGAAAATTGCAAAAAAGTGAAGAAAAAAAAAAATTGAGTAAAATGGCACTTCCGGTTGAGGAATTTTGACAGATATTTTACTGTCGGATCCCATGTTATTATATGTAAACGGAATATCAAGTTTGAACTTTCTGCGATTTTTCCTTTTCGTGCTATGCTGTTCACACACATATACACACACAGACCTATTGCTAAAAACCACTTTTTTTCACAAGGCACCTCAAAACGGATATTTCCGGTGTAAAACTCGATATCGAAGATTTGACACGATAAAACAATATTTCTTACTAAGAAGTAGGCGTAAGAGGAACTAAACGAAAGAAAATATCATTAGAAATCATTACTTTATATTTAATTAATGTACTTATTATATATTTCTATATTACTTTCTGCTAGTAGAGGAAGTATTATAATCGTGTCAAATCTTCGATATCGAGTTTTACACCGGAAATAAATGGTTTGAGCTCACCTGAGACCAAAAAAAGTGTTTTTTTGGTTTTTGTTTTTTTTTATAAGAAAATAGGTGTGTATATACGTACGAGGTGTGTAAATTAAGTAATGAGACTGATTTTCTATATCTTTTTTTTATTCAAATAAAATTACAATTCAACATTGTCCCCTTCAAAGTAACTACCTTGGGAAGCCACACAATGCTGAAGACGATTCTTCCATTCGTCATAGCAGTGCTGGGACTCGGATACTGGAATAGACTTCAGTTGGTCGGTTACGGCTGTTTGAATATTCTCCAATGTTCCAAAATGACGTCCCTTGAGGTGATTTTTTAATTTGGGGAACAAAAAAAAGTCACATGGACTCAAGTCGGGTGAATAAGGAGGCTGAGGAGTCACAGGAATGTTATTACTGGCCAAATACTCATTAATAGAAATCGCGGTGTGACACGGATTTTCGGAAACATTTTTTTTCTTTTTACTCTTCACAACGATTTCCTTTAAACTACGTCATATACCAACATATAAAGATCTTTTTTTATACCAAATTTAATTGTCCCTAATTTTCTAGTTTTTTAGGTAATGTAAGTGTAGAATTTATTAAAGTGGCAGTTTTGAAAGAAAACAAATCACCACCAGACCTACCCTTGAGCAATCCTTTTAACATCCATTTGTCGAAGAAGTGTTATATCCAATAACATTAAATTTGTAAGAAAATGTAGTAAATAAATAATGTGAAGGAAAACCCCTTAGAATAAATCGAAAAACACTCTTTCACCAAACTGGTAGTTAAACTGTTTTTATATATATATATATATATATATGAATTCTAGATGCTATTTGTGTAATACTATAACACAAAGAGCGCTTAGACAAATGATCCAATGCTGCAGAGTGAAATTTATCTCCTCTTTCGCTACTTCAGCTTTATTCCAAAATAAATAGGAAACCGTTAATCGTCTTTTAAAATAACCTACTGTTACGATTTGTACCTTACATTATTTATAATAAAAGTTAACTTTTTCTTAGTTTGTTCTTAAGCAGTATAATATTTTCACTGATACAAGGAATGCTATTTACACGCAGCCTAATATTACTATATTTTAACTCATAGAATCTGAGAACAGAACATGTACATACGAGGTGTGTAAATTAAGTAATGAGACTGATTTTTTATCTATTTTTTTATTCAAATAAAATTACAATTCAACATTGTCCCCTTCAAAGTAACTACCTTGGGAAGCCACACAACGCTGAAGACGATTCTTCCATTCGTCATAGCAGTGCTGGAACTCGGATACTGGAATAGACTTCAGTTGGTCGGTTACGGCTGTTTGAATATTCTCCAATGTTCCAAAATGACGTCCCTTGAAGTGATTTTTCAATTTGGGGAACAAAAAAAAGTCACATGGACTCAAGTCGGGTGAATAAGGAGGCTGAGGAGCCACAGGAATGTTATTACTGGCCATTTTGTTATTTCTGAATGTTATTTTTCGGAACCATTTTTGCACAAATTTTTCTCATCCCCAATTCATTAGTCAAAATTTGATGAACGGTTGTGTGAGTCAAATTCAACTCTTCGCCGATCTGTCAAACGACTATCTCAACGCACGAGATCGCGGATTTTGCCAACATTTTCGTCGGTTCTTGAAGATGAAGGCCTTCCGCTGCGAGGCTAGTCTTCAATTGATTCCCTTCCTTCTGCAAACGACTTAAACCACCTAAAAACCTGTGCTCTCGACAAAACATTGTCCCCATAGGCCTGGCACAGTTTTTCAAACGTTTCCGTTGCACTGTGTCCAAGTCTGAAGCAAAACCTGATAGCACAACGTTGCTCGTAATTGATGTCACTCATTTTTAAAACGCACTGAAAAAACCTTGCTTACAAAAAAAGTCACTACGGACAGTGCAACAACTCTAGCATTTTCAAATTTGCACTGGACGTGTATCAGATGTTTACTTGCACTACCACGCATGCGCCAGTCTCCAGTGTTGCCAGATCGAACACTATAAAATCAGTCTCACTACTTAATTTACACACCTCGTATGTGAACAGCATAGCACGAAAACGAATAATCGCAGAAAGTTCAAACTTGATATTCCGTCATGGGTTCCGACCCTAAGATATCTGTCAAAATTCCTCAACCGCAAGTATCTCTTTACTGAATGATTTTTTTTTTTTTTTTCACTTTATTGCAATTTTCTTAAAAATGGCTCCTACGATTTCCTTAAAACTTGTACTATCAGCTACACATCTAAGAGCTACAATTTCCATTTGAAACATTTCTCCAGGTAATGTCATTTAAGGGGATTTTGGGAATTTTTTCATTTGGGATTGTTTGCCTCTAAAATGCTATCTTAGGTGATCATACAATTCTATCATCTAAACTAAAAATCATCTAAAATTAATTAGAAATAAATTATCAAACTTCCGAGTTTCAAGAAAATTAGTAAACCGAAGATGCTTTTTTACTCCACAGTTTTTTCAGTTTTTTGGCGATTTTCTTCATAAAAACACCGATTGATTTTGGTCTACTAACTATAAAATTTGCCAATTACAATTTTATAAACTGCTGAAAGAGAAAGTTGTGTGAATGTTTCACACCAGACTTTTTTTTATCCTTTAATTTTTGTTTTGTTAGTTTTTTTTCTTTTCTTGAATTTTGTGTGTGTTTATTTGTTAGAGTTTTGTTATAAGAATTATTGTAATTATATAGTAACCTCTTTTGTATGGGTGTGTAATCCCAAAAAAAGGAATAAATAAAATTACATTATTTATTTATTAAATTTGTAAGTTATATATTTATTAATAAGAGGATAAGATGGTACTATTCCACATTCGAGTTTAGACATTAAATCATTTGCAATAGTAACAGTTATTCAGCCATGATTTCTAGTGAATTAAAAAATTTGTCTGAAGAGTGATGCCAGCCGAAATTGTTCGTATAACGTTTAGTAACAGTTACGAATGGGAACCAACGCTAAAGATATTCCTCATCCAAAATTACTACCCAAAGCTTGGCATAATCTTAAACTAATTACCGTCCATCTAAAGTTTTTTTTTTTTGTTTTTTTTATCTTAATCTGTAAAAAGGATAAATCAAAAAAAGTACAGGATAAATAGGGAGGAGGTTTCCGTGAATGAGGAAGAGTTTATGGTAATGATTCCTTCCATTTCTAGACAAGTTGCGCGTGTAAACCAGTTTGAAACTCGCGTTACCAATCACTCGACTCGTGTGCGTTGAGCCAAACTGCGCAATTATAAATAGTAAACTGAACTTCTTCATACAAGTAATTGAGTAGTATCAGCGTGTACGTATCTAACAAGACACAGCAACAAATTGTCCATATTTTGCAAAATATCTTATTCAAATTAGAATGCGTGTAGCCTTAATAATTTAAAAAGAATTTGTATGAAAAAAAAACCACCCAAAGCCAATGTAGAATTTTTATTTTTATAGATAATGAACGGTACAGGGGGAAAGAAGTAATAATATTGGCTTGGAATAAGTTTGTTGTAAATTTTATGGTTTATATAAAAGAGAATGTTTGCAATAACTTGAATTTCTTTTCAACATTTTTTTTATTTCATGAAACTTTTTGCATTTCATCTGTATAGAAAAATAAAATAACCTAACTTGTCAAAGAGAGACACTTTATATTTAAAATTTAAATTACAATTCTGTATGATATGGTACATCTATTGGAAACTTCAGAACGACTTGATTTGTGCAAATATAAATTTGAATATAAATTTTGTAGGAAGTGTCACATTCATGTATATATGTAAGCAATCATGTATATTGATTGCTTATGTGGACTATCCAAAGAAATTTTTTCAAATAATAATATAATTATAGATTTAATAATAATATAACTATAAATGTCTTATAGACAATCTCATTAAAGCGCAATCACAATGCTAATCACCACCATTGGTTGATGCGTCCAAGGAAATTAGTCCAGGAGTAGAGAGATAACAAGCGAACGTATTGCAAAATTCATCAATTATTTTGTGTGTTCTTCTGTGTTCTACGAACATTTATACGCATCAGCTATATCTGGTAAATACCTCTAAATTTTCATAAGGCTTAGTAAATTTTTTTGTTTTTTATATGCTATATAAATTGCAATTGAAATGAAAGATTTCCAGCTGTCATTAAAGTTGGACTCTTGGACATAGTGTTTACCAAGTTTTCATGTCGATCAGCCAGGTTACCTTCACAGAGGAGAGGTCTCCTATCTATGGTGCGTCCTCTATACTACCATAGTAGGAGAGACGGCCAAATGTAGTGTATACGTATGTATTTTGTTTCTGGAATAAATGAGAATGTCTTTATTTTGAAAAATAGCATTTTTTTGTAGAATATGTTTTATAAGCATTACCTCTTTAATATATCTCCTATATTTTGATACAGGGCATAACTTTGAAATGTGCGTCATCTCTCCTAGCATTACCCTATAATAATAGGAGTTCCAAGTCAGAAATATATTTTTGGACATGACTACGATAGCCTTTAAAATGATCAATCTGCTGATAATTTAAAAAAAAATAAAAGAATTTAAATCTATTGCAGAACCAGTTGCTTGTAGCGATAGTTGACTGACTCACAATTCAGCAAAGGGTGTTCAGAGTTCTTTAAAATAAATATTTCTTTTCTAGTTACTGAAGTCATTGCAGCACAGTTACGAACTTGTAATTAATAACCTCTTAATTATAACAGGGAAGACAGCGTTTCATTTCAGTTTTCCTACCAGATAATAAGGTTTACAGGGAACTTCAAACATATTATGTTCTCTTATTTCGTAGGAGAAAGTAAAATTGACACCCTTACCTTGCAGTATATACTTTACAGCAAATTGCTTTTTTAAACTCGATTTCATTATTATTATAATTATGTAAAATGTTGTAGAATGGATATTGAGGTTCGGTCACAAAAAACTCTTTTCAAATTTTCACCGACGTTTCGGCAAATTCGAAAGGAGTTTTTCTGTGACCGAACCTCAACTTCCATTTTGCAACATCGAATACAGCGTTCTTAACGAACACCAAAACATTATGTAAAATGACCAAACGTGTAGAAAATGTATTAAAAGCTCGTAACTACATTAATACGGTCCTCTGATGAAAATATAACTGGCTGATATTGTGGAGAAAGAAGTTGGTAATTTATACTGTAATAGTTTTTCGATAACTTGACTCCCAATGGAGAGGAGAGAAAGAACATAAAGGAAGTTATTGTAGTCTCACACTAGGGGGTAGATGAATGAAGACATGTCCGGGCTCTCCCCACCAATGCTGCTCTATTCGTTGTTTACAATGCCTACAGGTTTATTCTTTCTTTTATTCCCTTGAATTTATCGAAAAAAGTATTCTAATAAAAAATAAAATAAAAATGAGATGCGCTGACTACAAAAAAAATGACTGTGTGAGTCAGTCCGATTATGGGTGGTACAAAATATCTCAAAAACGAAAAATGGTAGGAGCTCAAATTTGAAATGCCTGAAAGTATAGCCGCAACGCCTGCAAGTCCGGCTTTAGATTTAGCCAGGATTCGTGGGGCGACTGAAGGACTACGCTCCACGGAGAATCTTGTTTATTCTTTCATAGGTACACTCCAATGCTCATTCCCTTCGATAGACCTAAAATGTTCGCACCAGGGAGATTCTGTGGACTGTGGGAACATCATAAACCATCTTCCAAGAGAAAGAAAAAAAATCTATCATGATTCACCCACATTTACCGTTAAAGGTACGATATCTTATAATCTTTAACTGTGAGTTGGAAATCTGACAAAATGTCTTATCTTCTTGTTTTCCCCTGCTCTTTAGAACATTTATAAGCGAGAAGGCGAAGATCGCTCTGGAATCTGCAAGTCAGTGGCAAGACCAGTGTCCTGAACGTTTATCAAGCCATTGAAAATTCTAAAGCACTTCTCTCCCCACTATAGGGGCAGTGTGTAGGAACTTTTCAGAGGGAAGAGGAATGTGATTAAGGAGGAGACCTGATGAAATGAGTCTGCTTCCTTAAGAAAATTACCGCAAAATGAACTTTCAACAGATCCTATAAATGATCATTTTTGACAGTTTTTCAAGTTCGGCACAGGATTTCTTGCATTCACATTTACCGAAGCATTTCTATAAATTCTTTGGCAGTGTCAACTGCATTGTGGAGACATCACCACCGTTTCCTGAGGAAGAGAGGGAATCAATTTATCACCCCACGTCTGTCCTGCGGGTTGTGACCATAAATTGGAGATATAATCTTAACTCTTTACCTTTTGTCTTATTCATATCATAATCTTAAGTCTTTGCCTTTTGTCTTATTCATATCCTTGTTGTTCCATACGAGGCGACGTGTTCAAGAGCTCTGACTTTCCTTCATTAATGGGAAGGGCTGATGATATAAGGGTGTATTTCAGGGAGCACAATAGGTCCTTGTGCATTACTTCCCTTGGGAAGTCTCAAGCTCTAGAATAGAATAGAACAATCTTAAACGTCCCTCAAGATGCTCATTGCAATATAGGCAACAGTCACTTTCTAGCAAACCAATGACGCGGCGGTCTCATCCTAGAAACTCAAGTGTTTTTCTAGAAAATGGCTCCTAGAAAACTTAAAAAGATGAAATAACGGGTTGTGACCGTAAATTGGAGATATAATCTTAACTCTTTACCTTTTGTCTTATTCATATCCTTGTTGTTCCATACGAGGCGACGTGTTCAAGAGCTCTGACTTTCCTTCATTAATGGGAAGGGCTGATGATATAAGGGTGTATTTCAGGGAGCACAATTGGTCCTTGTGCATTACTTCCCTTGGGAAGTCTTATCTCTGAACTTTTGTAAACATTGTATCGATATATATGCCACACTAATAGAATAAAGTAGAGGTAAGAAGTAAGGATCACGTATTAATGAAGAAATTAGGTTCAGGACCTTTGGTCGGAACAAGATATCTGTGGAAGAGTTTAGGCTATTTCCCTTTAAGGTTATGGTCCAAATTTTCGAGCTGGGTTAGAACCGAGTCTGCATAGGATAACGTAGGGCTTGGTCGCTTCCCTCAGACGAATAATAATAATAAGAAGAAGAGAATCTCTCATTGGCATATATTGTTCGTGGTTTTTTTTTTTAATTATTTTTCTGCGCGAATTAGTTGCATATTAAACAGTATACAAAGTTTAAAATTATATAAATTCTAAATTATATAAATTTAGTTAGTGTGAATAGAGTTAGTGTGAAACTAAGTCTCTGTACGAGTCTGTGTTGGCACACTGTCTGAAAAGCGCATCCTGAAGATGGGCGAACGCCCGAAACCGGTCGATGACCACAAAATGAAGCAGGCTTCCACGGAAAATGTCTCTGATGCTTTCCAGCTCTGCGGAACCAACCACCACAACAAAGATGAAATAACCCTTGTTATTGTAACAGACTCGTTTTGAATTGTATCAAATGGTTTTTAGAAGTTTAGAAGCTTCTCCTAAGAACTGGGAGAAAATAATTATCTAATTTAACTGGAAACAATTACTTCATTTATCTAATATAATTGTAAGACAATCACCTAATATAATTTCACCAGCCTATACATATATACATAACTTCATATATACGTGTACGTATGTATACACGTAATTTCAGATAGAACCAAAACCTCGAGCATTATTATTTCTTGTACGCATTATTTCTTCTGAACTTTTGTAAACATTGTATCGATATATGTGCCACACTAATAGAATAAAGTAGAGGTAAGAAGTAAGGATCACGTATTAATGAAGAAATTAGGTTCAGGACCTTTGGTCGGAACAAGATATCTGTGGAAGAGTTTAGGCTATTTCCCTTTAAGGTTATGGTCCAAATTTTCGAGCTGGGTTAGAACCGAGTCTGCATAGGATAACGTAGGGCTTGGTCGCTTCCCTCAGACGAATAATAATAATAAGAAGAAGAGAATCTCTCATTGGCATATATTGTTCGTGGTTTTTTTTTTTACTTATTTTTCTGCGCGAATTAGTTGCATATTAAACAGTATACAAAGTTTAAAATTATATAAATTCTAAATTATATAAATTTAAAACCTTTTCTTTAAAATTAAATTAATAATATTTTCGTGTTTGCAAGTGAATAAATATTTAATTAAATTTGTAGAGTGAAGAAAAAATTATATAATAATAATAATAATAATAAAAGTAACTCATTAATATACTTTCTGAATTCAGGATGAAGTGGATAGAATTTTTTTTCTTATTAGATTAGAAATGTGCTCATCTAAAATTCATTCCGGTTGTGCACCTATTTAAAATACGAGATGAAGAATTCTCTGAGAAATATTTATTAGCTTTCGCTAAATAATCAATTTGGAAAATAGAGGATTTAATTTTAATCTGGCAGAATGCTAGGGACTCTAAAAACAGGTTTAAATTAATTTTCCTTGGAATCTTTCTTTGAAATGCGTCACAAACGTGGCATTTCACTTATAATGAATTTTTTGATATATTTCTATTTATTTGGATATGATTATTATTTCTTGTACAATTAAAAACTATTCTAGAGATAGAATTAATTAGTGGAGGGTTTTAGTTTTATTAAAAAGAATAATTATTCCTTCGTTACTGACCGATCAATCTAGGGCTATTTCTTTAATTCTTTTATTCCTTACGTTTCCTTAATTATAGGTTTTAGAAACGGGAATCAAGTTTTTTGTTTTGATATATTTCAGGAAATAATTGGTTAAGTAATATTTTTGTAGAATTTGAAAACTATAATATTTTTTAGAGGGAGTGATTTTAATTCCAGAATCGGTGAAATATAATTTGAGATAAAGATATTTTTTAAAAACTTCTTTTATTTACTTTTTCATTTTTTGGAATTAATTATAATTAATTCTAATTTTTAATGAGTTGTTTGTACGGCAATGGCCGGAGTTTTTAAAGAAAAAGAATTCATTGTTGCTGTATGTTTCTGGTACCATTGTTGCCCTTCTTCAGGAGCTCTGTAAAATTTATTGGAGAAAATACATTATTGTACAGTATTGTAGTAAAAAAAAAAATGCATAGATTTATAACAAAAAAAAAACAAAAATTTAAATTAAAGAAATATTACCAGAAGAAATGATAAAACAGAAGTGACAGTAAATTAAATAAAATGATATTAACAATAAGAGAAAATAAGACAGAATAAGACAGATAAAGATCCCTTAAAGGTACGAGAGGTATGTACGTTTAAGACGTTGAGACTGGAATGAAGAGACAGTATTTTTTTTTTAAATTAGAAAAAAAACTGTTAAAAGGTGGGTGGGGTAAAGACAAATGTTTGTAATAAGACGCGGCAATTTCAAATTTGGAAGAACAAATTACTGGCGAGTGTCTTAGTTTAGGTTTAGAAAAATATTGTTTTATTATTATTATTATTATCAAAACGGGTGCCCAAAGGCGCGGGACCTAAGCCTATGTGGCTCTTATCCCCCCGATACCCCCCGTAACTCCTTAATTAATCTCCCCCGGTAACTTGCCGGTTAATCTGCAATATCCCAAGATATCCCTAAACTCCAACTCGCCCAGGCAATCCTGCGGGAGTGGTGTCCTCCCAAATATACGAAACCTAGTTCCAGCGAAACGGGGACACTGACATAAGTAGTGATACACCGTTTCCCTAACTCCGTCATCACAGTTCTGACAAATGGGACTCCGCGTCCTCCCTATGTTAAACAAGTGACTGGACACCCAAGTGTGTCCAGTCACTATCCCTACCAAGGTTCTCAAAACCCTTCCTACTAAGAGACAGGAGATACTCCGAAATTCCCTGCTTGCTTGCCTTTATAAATCTTTTAGATTGGAGGCACCCCTGCGTGTCCCCCCCAGCGTTTCTCCAAAGCTCTCGTCTCCCAAAGTCTAATCTGTTTGTCGCGAAACGTCTTTGTAACGGCCAGGGCTGGTTCAGGACCACAAAATGGTAATGATGATCCCTCCCTGGCCAGCCGATCCGCCCTCTCATTGCCCACTATTCCCGCATGTCCGGGTATCCAATAGAGATGCACCTTACCCCTCCGAGCCAAAGCGTTAAGCCTTCTCCTACATTCTCCCACTAATTTCGAACTCCACCAAGGCTTACTCAAAGCCCTTAGTGCGGCTTGACTATCGGAGAAGATCCGCACTTCCTTAAACTCTCCTAGCCATTCCCCCACAAGGTGGCAGCATTCAATGATGCCCACCACCTCAGACTGGAAAACAGTGGCCAAACCACCCAAGGCCACCGAACTCCCTCTATCCAGCTCCTGAAACCATGCTCCCGCCCCCGATAGGCCAGTACCCTCCTGCCTAAAGCCATCTGAATAGCAGCGAATAATACCGCTGCCCGACTCCGTTGGCCTCGTGAGGTTATCATCCCCTATACTACCAATCGTAATCTCATAATCTCTCTCAAATCCCCATTTCTTGCTCGTCTCATCAAGTTTGGATAGCAAAAATCGGTTCACTCGCCAAATTTCGTCCTCGATCCTAGTGTGATCCCCCCGAAAGGTTCTCACCCATTCTCCCTTGCACCTCATTCTGAGGTACCCTTTCATTGCCTCTCCCACTACAAAATATTGTTATAAGTTGAAGTTATAATTTCTTTGTATTTTTTTAAAATTGATGGAGTTCGGCAATTTGTAAGGATTCAGATAGAAGACCTTTTGAATGGTTGGGGAAAATGGTTAAAATGAAAAGGGTTATTATTGAAATCGATGGCATGATTGAAAGTCAGAACATGTTTAGAGAGAGCAGTGCTGTTTTTTTTTTTTTTTTTGTTAATAATATCTAGTTCGTGTTGTCTGAGTCTTTTTTCTAAAACAAACTGTTTGGATTCATCTTTGTAGCAAGCGTTTCAGTTTGGTGTAATACATTGAAGTTTATATACAGTATGTATTTTGTTAGATTTTTCAATAGCGTCTTTAATTTTTGAGAAGATTTTATTTAGTTTGTTGGTACGGAGACTGGGAATAAAGTTTTTGAGGATATTATTGATTCTATTGGAAATAAGACTAATGAAGGTGAGCGAGTGGTGAATGGGAGGTTCAGTATTCGTGTTAGGTGGAATGTTTTGAGTGCTCTGCGTTGGAGGTTTGTTTGTGTAGTTTTGGATGGTTTGGAGAATTAGATGAATAGGATAGTCATTTTTAACCAGTATTTCTTTTATTTTTTTGGTATTGTCCTGGTGGAACGATGGGTCCGATAAATGGTTATATAGGTTTATGGTGTTTATTTTTTGGTGTAAAGCAGGGGTGAGCAACCTTTTCAATCAACGGGCCAATTTAAATTTTAAAATTTTTTGGCGGGCCGCACATAAAGTAACACTTATTAATAATTTACAAAACTTTATTTATAATAAACATAAGAATAAAAAACTATAAAGTTTAAAAAAAAGTAAAGATTTCATATACAAATTTTAATGCAAAATAAAAACAAACAAGAAAAGAACAGAAAAACGAATTTACTTGAAATTTTTAATGAGAAATTTGGCATTGTTTTTTCGATACAAGCTGATCAATATCAGCCGGAATTGATGAGGTAGCTACACGTACGCAGCTTTCTAATCGTGCATCACTCTGTCTTGATCGGTGGTCATTTTTGATTAATTTCATGGTTGAAAATAATTGTTCCCAAACATACATACTTCCGAACAGAGACATCATTTGCTTTGCATTTTTCGCCAAAAGTGGAAATTTCTCAGGGCTCACATAAGATTTATAAAAATTTTTGATGTTTACATTTTTTAAATCGGTATTGTTCTGCATGTCAAGCATTTCCATTTGAAAGTCTTCGGGAACTTTATCCACATCGATATTAAATGGCAACATTTTCATGAAAACCGCTGTCTTCTTAGCTTTGAACATTTGGAATCGTAATTGAAATTCGGTGATTAAAACGTCTATATATTGTGCGTATTATTGAGAAGTAGTAACGTTTTCTTTTTCTAAATGTGGAAAGTGAGACACATTATTCTCATAAAAATAAAGAGACATGTAACACATATTAATGTTACTAAACTAAAATGTATAAAAAATGTTTCAAAAAAAGCAATAACCTGACGAAGCCTTAAAAAGAAAAGAAAAAATTCAAAATATAAAACATAAGGTTAGTAATTTTTGGACAAATAAAAAAGAATATTATTATATTATAAATAATAAAAATTTAATAAAAACAGATACAAACTATAATATAATAAAATAATAGTCTGTATTGTAGTGTCCCTCTGAAGACAGCACGTTGAGTGCGGAAACGTAAGGGAACAGAAAACATTGTAATATTTGAATGAAAAAATAAATATAAGAATTTTGGCTGTAAAAAAGGTTCATTTCATAACCACCCAAAGTAAAGAAGAATCTAATATTACTTTTTTGACAATAATATTGCACTCACGCCTTTCAAGAAACACAAGAATTGCTAAAATTGCTAGTTAACAGCTTATTATTATTATTCGCAGAAGGGGAGGGCAAACCCTACGCCATCTAAAACCTCCCAGGGTCCATATAGAATAACAAACCCCTAAAGAATAACAACCACTGGGACTAGAATGAAAATCCAGGCCGAGGTTTTAACCATCCAAGTTTCACCGCAGATAGTTAACAGCTTACTAGTCTGACTGATTGTGTGACAGAAGCAAACACAAACAAGCACAGACGCGGCGCGTTCGTATTGCATGTTTGAACAACTCGCCGACAAGTGAGTATCTCGTCAAACAAGCACAGACACGGCGCGATCGCATTGCATGTTTAAACAAGTCGCGGACAAGTGAGTAACTCGTCACAAAAAATTGTTTCGGTTTAGTATGTACTACCATTTTATTATAATTAATTTTATAACAATATATTGATGGGAGAAAGACGATAAAATAAATTCAATTTTAGAAATGCTTGGCGGGCCGCATAAACATGTTTAACGGGCTACGTGTTGCTCATCCCTGGTGTAAAGGATGGTCTGAAAGGAAGTTTAGTAGTCTTCCAGAGTAAGTGGGTTTAGTATACCAGTTGTGTGTGGCTGTGTTTGTCATGGTTGCGCATGATGAGTGTATCAAGAAAGTGCTATTTTCTTGTCATTTTCGGTTTCTAATGTGCATTGTATGCGCGAGGGTGATAAGAGTTAAAGGTATGAAGGATAGTGGAAATGTGGTCTGGATTAAAACGGTAAAATTTGTGCATAAATGAAAAAAAAAAAATTATTTAATCTCTATTACAATGATTATGCTGAGAAATTTAATATTATGTAAATTTATAATTTATGCTATAATTTCAGATATATTTGTAACAGTTCCTTTGTAGCCAACCTTTAGTTGATACATCAAATAAATAAAAGGAATAATTTTTCAAATCTGTAATTACAAATGTTTTTATTTGTAGAAGGTTAAAGAATAAGTATTTACATTATTCTACTAAAATCAGTGAATAAAGTTGTATTTTTAATTATAGTTATTTTAGACACTTTAGTAATTACACTGCAGTTAACTTTCAAATTTTTTTAATAAATAAATAAGCTATATCTTTTATAAGAGATAAGTATAAAATATTCAACTCAACAGAGTTAAAATACTAAGTTCAAGAGAACTTTAAACAATTTTAAAAAATAAAATAAATATATAGGAAACTAATAAAAAAAGATGTTAAAAGAGAAAAATAGATGGTGTTTGTAGTTTGATTGATGTAGATGAGTGCATGTGTGATGTTTCTTGACGGAGATATTGGAGCGAGTAGCATTTATATATTTCATCTTTTATTAGAAAGTCTGCAGTCGTAATTACATCTTAAATATATGGGATGGAATACTTTTTTGAATGTCGAAAGTAAGCTCTAGTTAAAATATCAATACTTTAGCTAAGTGCCACTTTTGTTGCATTAGGATCTCTATTTATTGTAGACGTCCTTTAATTGTTTCAACTGTAACAACAGAAACTTTATAACAATTGGCTAAACCAAGAGAAGTCAAAGTTTTCTCCCACATTAAATAATGTAAATTATAATAGAAATATATAAACAAATGCTAACATGAAAGTTTCTTATATAACTTTTAGTGTTCATTGAATTCATCATGTAACGCTATATTAAAACATAAACATAAAAGCATCAATTTAGTCAGTTATTTGCTAAAAATCAAATTCGTTACTAAGAATAAAAGATGATTTTTATTCTCTAAAATAGTTTGTTTGCTTTTAATTATATTAGCATTCGTTCAATATTAATTTAAAAAATTAATGAATACTAGTCTTCAATGAAGTAAATAATATTAATAATAATAAACCTCTCATATCTAAGATTTTATTTGCATTCAGAATATATTCTTAAATTTTTGGGACTATCAATGGAGTTACGAACTTCTGGACAATCTGATTATAACCGTTCTATCCGCTACTTACTGAAGAAAACTAAAGAAGACATGCGCAGTCTTGTCAACTGAATTAATTATGAGAATCAAAGTTTGGAGAAACACACGTTTGACATTTTGGAGAAAGTTATATTTTATTTAGTTCATTAAAACTTTTAACAATTTATCTTATGTTGTAAATCTTTATTTACTACACAATTAAACTTAGCTCATGTAATTTGAAAAGAAAATCTTTTTGTTCTAATTGAAAATGTCAGGAACAGAACTCTAAGATGTAGCAATTTGATTTATTTAAAACAGTTAAACAAATTGATTGTCCTCTATTTTGAGAAATAAGAATTTTTTTTTCATAGACCGGTTTCGGGTGTTCGCCCAACATCCGGAAGTTTTTATCAAAGCAGTGTGATGCAATGGTTGCCAGAAATTATATTATAAATATAATTTGAAGAAAATTATGATTTTTGAAAGAAAAATGCAAGTTGGTTAGCAAAAAAGGGTATCATCCAGGAAGAAGGCACCGTTACAGAAGAGTTTATAGAACTTAATCGCCTTTGTCTTTTTGCCTCTTCTCACAGGAGAGTATTTGAACTACCAAGAGAAGGCATTTTTTCAGTGGAGAGTCTAAATTCTGCATTCAAAGAGACAGTCTGATTTGGCCATGCTAATAGTATTAATCAAGGAGTTCAAACAATCTAGCTACTAATTATCTGATCTGTGTATTTATAAGTTAATTCAAGATTCACAATTAATAATTATCTTGTAAAATTTACTAATTTAATATATAGTTAAATTATTTATTTAAAAGTGGTTCTTATTCTCTATTTCTAATACTTCTATCTTTATCTTAAACATACACATTCACAAGCCCCAAGGGGCTCGCACTACAATACTTACAAACATACAATAACACATCACACCAACTAAATTTCAGTGATAACATAGACTTGCGAATTTATTTGATACACTCACTATAATAATATAAAAGTATTTTAGATTAATTTATGAATTTATTTTAAATTACAAATGCAATTAAAGTTATCATTAAGGTAGTTTTTATTTATTAAATTTTTGTTTAATTGGTTATTGATTTTTTTTTTTTTTTTTTAAATCTTGTTTAATGTATTTTAAGTTTTAAACAAAGGGAAGGGATTAGCTCAGTGGAAGGGCGCTGGACTAGCAACGCGGAGATCACGGGTTCGAATCCAGCCGTGCACTCTAGATTTTCTCTTCTAGAGCCCTACATCACCGGACAGGTGATTTGCAGTGTTGTCTGTAACAGAAGAACACTATCCGGAGGCCGGCAGTGCATGAGAAGGCTCCGGGCGCAAATGACCTAGATGGTTGAGACGCCTTAAATTTAAAAAAAAAAAAAAAAAAAAAAGTTTAAACAAGTATTATTGTTTAATTTAATAAATAAATTGAAAGAAAGAAAAAATTATTTAATTACAAAAAGTACAAAAATTTAATGACGATATTAAAAATAGAAGACTAACCTACGAGTAATCTATGGAACGGTAAATTGCAGTATCCTTTCTAATTAAGCATTTATAATTTTTAAATGTTTATGTTTATTTAAACGTAACCTAGTCTCTGGCCGAATGGCAAAAAGAAGCTAGAGCAAAAAAGAAACAAAAACTTAGTACTCTCTTTGCATAGATTTTCCCATTTCACTGTTGATCGCACTCTTGCCTTTAATTACTTAGAAGGTCAATCAGCAGTATTTTCAAGTTCAAGAGTAACTTCTTTTGTAAGCTGATCAGCTCTTTCATTCCCAGCTAGGTCAGAGTGATTATTTTTATCCATTGGAAGGTTACGTTTAGCATTCTTGATAATGCCTCCATAATGTATTTGATGCAACTTTTTTTCAGAGTCAAGTGAATATTGAGATTCTTAAAACATTACCGGGTTTTGTAACTATTTGTAAAACATTTTTATTTTCTTCTTTGCGTATATTTATATTTATTAGTATCCATTTCAAAGATTCTTTAAAATTATGATTGTACCATTAACAAAACCGAGAAGTTTGTAAAACGAAAGAACGAAACTCTTTATTTAGATTTATGTACTTAATGCCCGCAAGGGGTATCTGTTGCATGCAGTTACTTGGGAAGTAGGGACCCCACAGGTTACCACAGCAGCTCATAGTACTCCATGCACTTCATCAGAACAGCACACAATACACATAAACTACATACACTCTATTCTTTACAGATAAGGACAAACACAGTACACAACTAAGGTCTCCGTCCCTAGTTAATTGGCGTAAGCCAAGGAAGAAGGAAGGGATTAATTCAGTGGTAGCGTGCTGGATTAGCATCGCGGAGGTCCCGGATTCGAATTCAGCAATCTGCCCGTAGATTTTCTCTTCCTAGCAGCTCACAGTCCGGTGATTGGCAGTGTTGTCTGCTGCTAGAAGTGCACTGAGAAGGCTGCGGAGGCACACTAGATCTTTCAGGTCGCAGTGCAATAATTCCCCACAACAATCTACAATCTACTTCTTGAAGTTTTCATAAATAAGCTAAGGTAATACTGAGATGTAATGATCCAGAAAAGTAATGGTTATAGAATTTCAAGGTCGTCAAACCTAAGACACAAGTTTTAAGAATTATATAGAGCTAGAATTTTTATATAAAATAAGGATTTGTTAGAAATTGGATATTCCTCAAATATCAAGTTTAATGGTGGTATGTTGGGAGAAAAAAACATTACATTATTACTTTTTGTAGACCATTTGATGTAATAAAAGTTTTATGTAATAGTGCGAATAGGACACACACAAAAAAATGAACAGAGAGAATAGAAAGATCTTTTAGACCATCATAGATGTAGAAAATGCAGAGAAGAATTTAAAGTGAAAAAAGCGACATAACTTTAAAGGATTACCATTTGACAGCAGTGAATAGAGTTAAGATGTAAAAGGAGATTTTCCAAGCTCGCATAGAAGAAAATAATTTACTCAACACTGTAGGAGTAGACTTTTTATTCTTAGTGGTTTATTCTAAAGTGGTATACGCGTATTCTGTATTTTATTAAATTAGATAATAAAAACCACAATTTTCGGCAATATATCCTGCTTGTTTAGGAATAGATTTAAAATCAATAACGGCGTAAATTAATACATTAACTTCAGCGACTGTACTACACTACAGAATATACCCAGCTATTAAAGTACGAGTATATACATTATAAAGCTAATAGATTGCATATAAATGTTATCAAACAAATTGTTACATAGTAAAGTGAAGATTATATTCTGTTATGCTTAAAAAAGAGGTTCAGTAGACTGCTAATTATCCGACACCTGCAGTGATTATAGATAACAGATAAGTAAGTAGTATATTTCTCAATTGCTTCTGAGAGTTGTAAATAAGAATATGAGAAAAATTAATAATGTAAGAATATTGAGAAAAACAAACGTAATCGATACTATATTGAGAATTGAATTGACACCAAAAAAAATTTTTCCATATAATAATTACCACAAATAAGTTTTTATCAAATTTAGAATTTATTAAAATTTTTAAAATGAAAACTTATTTATTAAGTTTCAATAACTTGGAAAAGGCACACAGATTAGAAACTTTGATTCAGTAGTTGCTTAATAACTGTAATAATTGTAAAGTTTAATAATGATAAAGTGGCTAAGATAGAATCAAAAGAGAGGGGTGAAAGGTATTGGATTTACCATCTCTAGATGATTCAACATGTGGGGATATCCTAACAACTAACACACTATTAGTTCAATAATTCTATAATTACAAAATTTTGTCTTACAATTTGAATAACAATAACTCTCAATAGAAATTCTTAACCACAACGTACTTCAAATTTAATTTCTTCTAATAAAAATGGATAAATCCAATAGTTATTAATAATCTTGACACACTTCTCACACACTCAACTTCTCAAAAAAAAACCACACCCGCTTCACAACTTAGCTCTAGCTCCTCTCTCTCTTCATCCTCTCATCGCCCACCTTACACAGTGTTACCACACCGACATATATTACAGGGAGGGCGCCTCCTAATTCTCTTCCCACAATATTGACCCAAACTTGTGTGCAGCTTTCTCAAAAAAATCGATGAATATTAGTTTGCAAATGAAGCCTTACGACATTCATTTATGGTTAAGTTTTCGCACGATGTGCAGGTATGAAATATGCTGAGAAATTAAGAAGCATTGCTATTCTAAAAAAGCTAAAATTATAATTTTGAATGCTAAAGTAGCGATTTATTTTTATTTAAATTAATCTTTTGTTTTTTTTTTAATATCTTCTCCAAGAAATAATGAGTTAGAAGATGTATGTTTTGTTTTTATAAATATCTATATAATTGCTATTGAATTTAACATTATTTGAATTTCTGTAACAGCGTTATTGAATTATGAAATAATAGTTATGTCTTGCTGAAATGTGTGTTATATACTTGTACTAAACAGCAGTTACCTCTGTGCTTAGTTTCCATCGTTCACGAGTCCATCGCCTTCCATGGGTCTAAAAATACCTCATCACTACTTTGTCGCCTTCTACTCCCTTTTTCAGGTGGAGAACATCCGAATATTGCATAAGGTCATCGCTCTTCCTTGTCACTCATCAGGCTTCCTCTCTGTATTCTGTTGGTGACAGGTTCCTTCGAATCCATTTTTGACATAATTATTCCTAAGGCGATGGAATTCCAAGTAGCTCCCATGATTCTCAGTAATAGCTCCAACGTATTTTCTTTAATCTGGTATTATACCGACTACATTTATGTGGGAATTGGGAACAATGCAGAATGTGAAAGATATTGGTTAAAAATATCAAATAGTTTAATTGTCCAAAATAATACACAATGGTTAAATTAAACAACACATAATAATAGAGATTATTTAAAAGAAATTTTATTTAAACTTAACTTAGTTATATGAACATAATCAGTCAACTTATTCAACATAAAACGAGATCCAACACTCTTTTAATGATTGGAAACAAAATATTCATCTCTTTAGGGGCCCATACACTATGCAACTTGTTGTAAAACGAAGTTGTACAACTTGAAATGGTAGAAGCCCATATACACTATGCGACGGTTTCAACAACTGTTGTACAAACTTCAGTAAGCTACTAGTGCAAGTTCATGTAGGTTCTTACCGCTCTTTAGGTTCTGACGTATTTGTCATGTGATTATTTTTACATCTGTTATTATATTTTAGATATTAATTTTATGTGAATTATTTTAATGCACATTATATACTTTTTATTTTATTTTCGTTTTTTATTTTTTTCTCCATTTATTTTATTAATTGTTATTTATATATATATTTCTATTTTATTATCTCGTTTTAATGAATTGATTAAGTATGCTTATGGAGAAGGTTGTACTGTATTAGGTTATTACTATTCTCTCTTTGTCATCAACTAATGTTGGAAGTAAAATTGTACAACAGGCCCATACACGTCCAAACATGTTGTACAACAATAAGCCACGCCCACAAAAAATCTACTCGTTTTTTATTTTATCCAACCGTTTGTACAACCTGGGAAATATGACATGCAAACTGCCCATACACTTTCCAACATTTTATACAACCAACCAAGTTGTACAACAAATTGCATAGTGTATGGACCCCTTTAATCTTTTTCTTGTTATCTCCCATCAAAACACGCTTAGCCCTTTAATACTTGCCAGAATCTTGTGCTGCACCCTGTTGCTTGACTGGAAAATTAGTCTCCCATATTTATAATTTAAATCTAAAACTTTTGTTTGGAAATGTTTATGAGAAAAATTGATTTTAGAGTTGTGTGTGAGCTGCGACCTCTGCTTACTTCTAGCATAATAATGCTTTCTATTATAATATAGGGATCGAATATCTATGTAAAAGATATGTTATTCTTTTGAGGCAGCTATCCTGGGCTCTTGGAGGCATTGGATAGCGTAGGTTTAGCCCTCGCCTCCTTTGATTAATAATATAATAATACTGCTACTACTAATAATAATAATAATACGTAAAAGATAACTAAAATCTGTATTCTTTGAAGAAAATTTAATAAGAACTGTGAAAATTACAATTACTATGAGCAAATCCCTGAACTTCTTGAAAATTTCATATCATTATTTTTATTGATTCTGATGAAAACTATTCTCTATCTGGAATAAATTGTAAAATATTATCAGAATAGTAACTTGAAATTTTGTTAAATAAAAATAAATAAAAAAACATAGAATGTGGTTTGTGTAGGAACTTAATTGTGCGCCGAAGGGCATGAAACTTTGTGATCAAAAGTCAAACTGGTGACAAACTTTACTTCCAGAAAAAAATTGCCTAAGTTTTCCAGTTTGTTATCACAAAATATATTCTTAGAATTTTTTTGTTTTGTGTAAGTAAATATTCTTTTATATTCTTTGTAAGATAACGGGTAAACAAATCGTTATTTCTTTTGGTAGGTAACAAAAACTTGGATCTAAGAGCACTGTTTTAGAGACAAGTTTTTAGAATTGAGTAATTTTAAATATAATCCGTAAAAGAAATTAAAATAATTATCACATCTCTCTCTCTCTCTCTCTTTCTCTCCCTGAATCAGCTCTGAGGAAAAAGTTTCCAAGTGATAGAAATACGTACGTCCCCCTTTCAAAAAAAAGGTGTAACACTTAGGTTGGTTTAACAGATTTAAATTAAAAAAAAAACTAGAAAAACAAAAAAGCCCAACAATGTGTTAATATATTGCGATTAATTGATTTTGTTTATAATCATTAAGTTTACGACGATAGCTAAACAAAAATATCCATTTTGAATTATAAGAAAAGAGAGAGAGAAAAGACAATTTGTTCGAAAAACCATATTTTCATACTCAGAGACGTTGAAAACTTAAATTTCTAAAACCTGACAAGAATGCAATACTACTTACATCTTAAAGCAAAAAACAAATAGAAATATAAGAACATTGGTTATGGACATAATCAACAAGAAATTAATTGTCACACATTCCAGAGTGAGAAGGCAGGAAACAAGAGTAGTAATCAAAGAGAACATGAAAGAGATCATGATGTAGATATGTAGTACAGAATAGATGAATTTTTTTCTAATCCTGGAAAGTAATGCCTGCTAGAATTTACTAAGTAATAAATGACTTAGTCGATAATTTGTATTCAGTAACAAAGGGCTTATTAGTATTAAAAAAAAAAAAAAATCGATTAGCCGACTTACTGTTCGATAAAGAAGATAAATGATACTTCGTTTAACGACTAAAGTGCATTCTCTGTTTACAAATTGGGAACACTTACTCTTAGTAAGAAGAAGTATTGCGGTCATGCCAGATTTTCTAAATTGACTTTTCACCAGATATCCATGTTTTGCGGTCCCCTGAATACGAAAAAAATGTTTTTAGCGAATGGTCTGTGTGTGTGTGTGTCAACAAATTATCTAAAAAAATACGAAAAATCCCAGGAAACTTGTTATACCGTTTAGGTTACGGTCATAATCCATCAAGCGGAAGTGCAACTTACTGAATTTTTTTTATGTTTTTCGCTATTTTATCGAAAACGATTCCAACTATTATGTGTAAACATCGTAGGCTATCAATACACATATCTGCCTATAACTTTTATATAAAACATTTTTATGGAGAAATTGGTTAAACACTGCATTGCACTGCACCAATTGTTCAAACACTGTTTCGGCCCCTTGCTGTTGGACCCCTATGTCACAGATGTGGCAGCAAGCCCGAAACACTAGCCCATGTGCTTGGTACGTGTCCGAACAACATGCTCCTTCACGCTATCAAAGAGCGGAGCACGCTATCATGGATTTGCTGGAAGAACAAAGGGGCTTTACGAGCGTTGAGAAAAGTATATACCTTCACTACGGACGGTTCATTCAGGCAATGGCGACATCGTGACTTTCCGGGAAAATAGTGACATTGCTTTTGTTTTGGATCTAACGTTCAAAAAAGAAAGTAATGATCCGAGTCTAAATCTAGGAGAAGTGTATTCCCCACTTCAAGGAAAAAATTTAGCAACCAGTTTGGAGAAAGGGTCTGTAGAGTGTAGGGCCTGTGATTTGGCACGAGAGGCGTCATCCCAAAGGAGACATTCCAACTTTTTGGGCAACGTTGGCATCAGCCTCGATGACTTGCTTCCGATTTGTAGAGGGTGTTATTTTATAGTCTCCCAGGACATAACATCCCAGCACTTGCACGCGTGAACATGCATTACATGTTTTTGCTGATTTACCAGCATTTAAATATCTTGACTAGTTTCATTCACCCCATGAGGTTCCTGTAAAATAATAATTATTTCATTATTACTCTTTATTATTTTTGTATTATAACCAACTTCGTTTAAACATATGTCTGAGAATTGATCGGTATGCAAGTGTCGATTAGCAAGTCAATATTATTGAGCAGCGTGGCTTTATTGAAGTATTCCTCTGGTAATCGGCAAGACCTCCAGTAACTTCTTCTAAAGTACCATTTCAGTACAATTTACAGTTCTAACATTTACGTAATATTTAAGATGCGTTAAAAGCATTGCTGAAATTCCAAATTTGGAGAAAATCGGTTAACCGGAAGTGCGACTTTACATAATATATTTTATGATTATCTCGAAAACGGCTATATCGATGATTTTTTTTTTTAAATTGGAATCCTAACTGCACAGATATAAAGACTTACCACTTTTGTTTGAACATTTATCCGTTAAAATTTATTTTAGAGCGTTTTTTTGAGACATTCATTACATAAATATTATTTGTTTAATGTTATTGACGCTTTTTCTGGAACATAATGTAAATATAATCAAGAATAATTACGTGCTGTAGATGCTAATCAATATGTTCCCTATCACCTCTATATTGATGTTAGAATTTACTACTGATTAAATATTTGAAAGTTTGAAGAAAATGTGTCACTTTTTTCAATTGCATTCAGAGAAAGTCGTGTGAGTGATTCAAACCAGATTTAATTTCAGAATTGCGGATTTTTTTATTCATGCTAGCAAGTGCTGCTTTCTTTTTGATTTTCATACATCTAACCTAAGCCAAACTATAACCTTCCTTTCCTTTTCATTTGACGTATCTATATAGGTTTTGAATATTATAGTATGCTTTATATTCTCATTCTGCTTCTTTTTCCCTCATACTTGCCGCTATTTATCTTATCTGCTATTTTTCACCATTTTTTGTAATATATTGTTTGATATAGAAGCGCAAGTAACTATCTATTCAAATGCAATTCGTTTGATGTAGTGCTCTATCTTATTAACCTAGAACTTCTCTTAAAGTGTTATGATAATCAAAACAACCTGATGTGAAAAAAAAAAACAAAAAAAAAACTTATTTTTGTCAATTCTGATAGTGTTATATAACCCACTTCCTATAATTGACCTGCATTTGCCATAGATCTGAGAACACACAATGATTACTTTTACATTATTCATGTTCTAATAGTTCATATAGATTCAAATCTCCAGAACTTAATCCAATATGTCCATTGTCGCTTTAAAATAAATTAAAACATATATATTAATATACCAATTAAAATAGGTAATAAATATTAATTGCCCTTTAATCAGTACTGTTTGTGGCCCTGTAATGGTAACCGGAGTTTGATGACGATGATTCTATAGAGTTTTGACACACAACTTTGCACAACAATGCTATAGTTACGAAATACTTAGAAAGACTATATGAGTGACTGTGTTAGGAGTGATGATGTTGGCTGCTTAAATAAGCCTTGGCTGATATAAATCGCTTGAAGAGTGGTGTGGCTAATAAAGGTATGGGCTCTTGCTTGTTCTAATAGTTGATTAGCTGATTTGGCTAGTTTGACAATGACCGAGTGGATACATTGTTTGCTGCTAGTAAGCAATTTTTTTGAGTAACTCTTTGAGAGCAACATAAGCTGTTGGCAGCAACAGTGAAAGTAAGCTCTTGTATGCTTGAATATGTTTTTAACGCTAAGTAGACTTTCAAGTATATATATTTAATTTTATTTAAGTTAATAAGATATAGTTTGTTTAACTTAGTATGATCACTTGTTAAACAGAACCTATCCAAGTATTTTGATCTTATATTGTAAAAAAATTTAACAGAGAATTCTCGCCCTGTGCTGATAGGGAGCCTACGCACCCCCAACTAGTAAACAAGGGAAGTAGTAGGAAAGATTGCGTAATATCAACAAAAATAATGAACTGTATCTTGTCTATATTCCAGAAACAGTAACCTCATAGTTTCAACAATCTATTTCAGGAAATTATTAGTACCTAATTATTTTCATACACTAGGAAAGTGGGTCAGCCAAGGTTGGGTTGGGCGGATCGCGAGAGAGTGGGTGCCAGAACTATACTTCGAATCCCGTACTGGAATGCTGATGCAATGAATCTTGACATCTGGCGAAAAAGTGTCGAGGAGTCCAATTGGTTAACAAATCTTAAGGAATTTTTTTAACTAAAGTTATTTCAAATTAGATGAAAGATTTTAGATTATTGTGATTCTAAAACTACTGCAAAACTTCAAACGTCTTATCATTAGGAGCTGATAATAATTTATAAAATAAAATTCTTTGTTCATTTGTTCATTGTTAATGTTGTGATTTTTGTTTACAGATACATGAAAATAAATTGAGATCAGATAGTTCTTTAAAAAATGTATAGGAAATACTAATTAATTTCCTTCCAAGAGTAATAAATACTTAATAAGATATGTTAGTGGATATTTCGGATTGTAAGTTCAAATAATATTTTCTATTTAATTAATTAATAGATGATATCCTGTAAGCAAAAATATTGTTATCTGTTTTTATTAACCATCAACTTTAATTAATCCAAATATCACAACTAAGAATTACACTTTATTGGATCGCTAAGCTGTAAATGTTTGTTAATTTGACAAATAATTAGATTAATTTTACATGGATAATTTTTCTTATATTATTCAATAATTTAATTATTTTAGCATGGACCAGTTACTTTATTTTGTTTAAGAATTTATGTTAGTTTTATACAGTGCAATGGCTTTTATTACAACTTATAATATTAACAATTCTGGATTCGTAGATCCTTAAACTTATAAGATCGAAGATATATAATTGTGAAACTTAACTAGCAGTTCTTGAAAGAGATGACAGTGCTCTAATGTTGGAAAGGGATTACCTGTCCATACTTTATATAATATATTGTCTTCTCTTTACCTGATATTTAAAATTTTCCAATACCTGATAGATAAAATACAACACGCAAAACCCTTGGGAATCCCAAATCAACATTTTGTCAGTTTAAAATCTCAACCAGCAATAATCTGGAAAAGCCTTGTTGCAAAGTGGGCGAAGAAAAGCCATTTTATTCCAACCATCAAATTGTTCTCAAGCAGAAAACTGAGGATTTCCTGGTGTTTTGCAAAAAGATCATTTTTATAAAGTGCCGTATAACATGGAAAATGTTAGATAACATCATTTCCTTCTATATACTGTCGCCAACTTTCGGATGTAAAAAATTCGAAGAAAAACATTCTTGATTCCTCAACGGTTGAAATTAACAGATGATAGTCTGTTAAATCCATTTTAGGGAAGTATGGATAATAGAGCAGAATTTTACAGCATTTAAAAAGAGTTGTAAATTTTGGAAACACTTGAGACATGGGGGTCTAATGTAGAAAGGCAGCAATCCCTTTTTGGTTATAAGCTGGAAGTTTCTGAACATTTTATTATGAAACTGGCCAAGTATGTCGCGATAGGAAGCGGCAGTCAATAGCGAGAAGGAAAAGTGAATAATTCCCCACCAACACCATAGGGTCAACTTCAAGTATGAGAATGAGGATTGGATTTGGGCTTGGGTACAGTTTCTTTATTCACACCTAACTTTCGTCCTGAATAGTTGTCGCAAGTTCCTTCGCGACAACTGATCCCTTTTCCATCGCAAGTTTCTACGCGTTATCAAAAACGATAATTCCTTTAAATGCAATTAAAAAAAAAAAATAATGGAGAAAAAAATAATCGCAGTACAAACATTGGAATGTGATGTTAGTTCTCAGATCGTCTGACGAGGATCTGCTTTATCACAATTTTCAGCTGGCCTTCTCAGGTCTACCATGTGGTTCGTTTTCTAGGCTGATATCTCGGGACGAAATTTACTGAACCAATGATGCCAACGTTAGCCTTCTTGTTTCCCCGAATGGTTTTTTGACGTCAAATGCTTCTGGAATCTGCAGTGGAATGTTCAAGTATAAACTCAAAGAGAATTCTTAGTAAAAATAAGGCTGGTCTATTTGTGAATTATTTTGCAAACTAAGTTGCCTGAAATAGATAAAAATAAATGGGGTTATGAAAGAAGTTTAAAAAGTCCCTCCAGGTAAACAAGTGCTATATAAAAAGTAATAAAAGAGAACTATGATTCATTTTAATAAAGTCAAGTAAATAGACATAGGGGAAGTAAGATACTGCATACCTTACAATCCAATATTAAAATGGCAATTTAGAGAATACCCAAGTAACTCTATAGTTTGTATGCCAAGTTCAAAAAACTCCTTGGTTGAGAGAGTTAAAAGAAATTCACTTCCAGTGGGCCGATGTTTTAAACACGAAATTGGCAACACAGTTAGTTCTTATTGTATTATGTAGATGACATGGATAACATAAAATATGGGCACTTTACAGGAAAGCCTTTAGATAGAATAGAACATGGGGTGGGTCAAGATCCCAGGCACTGCAACCAGGTTTATTGTGCCAATCTCTGTAGGTCTAAAATGAGAAACCTTCCTTCTTCTTGTGGTTGACGGTTTTCCTAACCAGCTCTATTTGCACTATTATCTCCTCTAGTCTCAATGTGGCAAAGATCTCATAGCGCAATCTAGCGATTGCAACAAAATCCAAACAACAGATGTGAAGCCATTTCCTGCTCCTCCACATAATCTACACAAAGATTACGAGTTAATTATCCCCACCTTGTGTGTAGGTATTATTGGAACTTGCCATACCCCGTGGAAAGGCCTGTCACCAGATTAATCTGGTTCCTTCTTGAGCAAAGGGTCTCTTTGATTCTGTAATTACCTTCGACATAATCATCTTGCTGTGTTTGGCTAGTTTCCAGATTGTGTCCTGCACTCTCCGGAGCCAATATCTGAGAAATGCGCATATTGTCCCTTTGGTTATCCCTAGGACAGATTCTGGACCATAGAAAGGAGTATTCGCCCCATTCCTGGCCAGTCGGTAATCAAATAATAGATTTTTCCGTGAAAATGTAACTTTCTGTTAATGCATATGTAAAAATAAGAAAAAGGTGATCAAATTGAATGTTTTAAAAATAATTGTTTAAATGATATTTACATAATTGCAAAGTAGCCTAGGGAGAAACAAATAAATACTGTTGCATTCCATTGGGTACAAGAATAAACACAAGTAAGGTGCTGATAAAAGTATATATATTGTATGCTTTATTGAACTACTTTAAATTCTGTAGCAGTAATGATATCATTAACTTCTTTGGTCTCCTTTTGCATAAATATTAGTTAAAATTGACTGAGAGCTTAAACAGTAAATTTAGGGAGATATCCCAACGTTACTATGGTTATTATTCTTTCTAATTTGTTTTTTACCAAATTGCTGAAAATAAATATATGATAGTTTAAATAAAACTTCTAAATCACTTAATATTACGAGAAAATTACTTTGTAATTATAAATAATTTGGTGAATGAAACAGGAAGGGAAAGGTGTATTTTAGCCAAATTTACTAATTACCTGCCATCGCATTAATAACGAGTCAGTCAGAGAATAAGTGTAATCTGCTAAATACAGTGAAGAAAGCGATCTTAATGATGATAAACAATATTAATACCTTCCGTGTTATTATCTTTATATATGATTAATTTTGGGCCAACGTATACAATAGGCTATCCTACTCACTTTCCTTTTTATATTTATCCGTCTTTTAATGATGAAATTTTGTCGTTTAGGTAGGTTAATCAGGTATGTCACAATATTTATTTGACAAGTGGGAGAAGTAGGACTTTTTATAACTCGAATTCAGAGTTTGACCGCACGAACGCAGCGATTTGTATAAAATATTAGCTCACAAGTTAAACATTATATTTTCTTTCCACAATCATATTGAATTGTTTCTTAATTTATATGAATATACAAAAAATGTGGAAAGGTGCAAAAACTAAGAATGTATTTTAATTCCAGTCAACTATTCCCTCTCTATAACCTGTTCCGTTTGGTATAAGCTCAAATCTGGATTGGTTTTGATCTTGTTTAGAAGAATTTTAGCATGCTTTAATGTATCTTAATATTGTATAGGTGGTTTCTAGGAAAAATGATTTAAATAAAAACGATAGGCATTCATGTATGCAGGATTTTGGAATTATAAGGAGTAATAAACCTTATTTAAGTTTCACACACAGTTTCTTAAGTAAACTATCATCATTAAACTGACACACAATATTAAACAACTTTTAAAATAAGTTAAATGAAAATATGATAAAGATAACGTAATACACTGATAACTTGGCATGCTCTACTTCTAGACTGTTACCTTCGATAACCTGCTCTCTTCACTTTAGGTAATACAGTGCTGCTCTCCAACGGACCATCATTATCCCATTACCATATGTATAACGTACGAATTTAAAGAAAATCATGAACAAATTTAATAATTAGGTACTCTTGTTAAGTCGCATTGCAGTTGATGAATTTTGACCGAAACCTAGGTGATCAGAGATTAATGGAATTAAAATGACATACGAGCTTTGAGTTTTGCTGCGAACCGAAACATAAAGGACATATGCCAGAAAGCATTTTTTTCAAATGCTATTGGTACCTCAAGCAATGATTTCTGCTGAAAACTCAATATCTTGTTCTTACAGCAATTAGAGAAGTAAAAAAATGAAAACAGCAACACCAAAAAAAAGTCACACAATTTAGCGTATGTATCAAGTTAAGAAAAAAAAAACATTAAACATTAAAAGTACTGAACCGGAATAACCTGGAAAATACTGGAAACTTGCTCAGTGGTACCGACTGTTTTTATTGGCAATTACATTCCAATTGAAATTCATTCATGGGTCTTTGAACCATGTAAATTATTCTAATTCATATTCCTTGAGACCATGAGTAGCTCACTTCGCTTTTATTATTCAGGCTTGTGGAAGGATAGGGTAGCAAACTTGTTTCATTAATTTTAACCTCAATGCGAAAGCATCATAATGCAAACAGACTAAGTTCGTTGGGACATCTGACTATGGCTAGATCTTAACCAAATCTCTGGATAAGTCAGAACAAATAGCAATAGAGGAAAAGGTGGATGCAATTAATGTGCGTGAAAGAGGCATTCTTTGGTAGAAGGTTGGACTAATAATGAAAAGAAAGCTAAGCTAGTCTCTAGGCCACCAGATTCTTCCATAATAACCTCCTGAAATTACGTAAGCATGCAATTTGATTTGAATAGTTAATTGTTCCTTTATAAAAGGAACAATTGATTGACAACTCTCCCTTCAAAACTATTAAAATGCTAGAAATTCTTTTTTAAACAATATTATAGCCAACAAAATATCTTATCATTTATTAATGGGTAGCAATAAAAGGTCCTACTCAGCTGTCTTTTGCACTTATTATATAACAAACAATTTAAATCTGTCGAACAATAAAGTTGTATTCTAGGAAATTCTATTGGTGCATTCAATTAATTATACAATTGAATGGAACAACAACACAAACTTTGGAATTGTATAAATTATCATTTAATTAAATAAAACCACAATTAAATTTAACAGTAATTTATGAATATTAATTGATTATAAAATAATTTACCAAGGAGCTTTAGCTTTCCTTTTAAAGAGTAGTTTAAAAAAAAAGGGTTACTTGGAATAAAAATTGCTTCATTATTTAAACTTTCTTAGTTATACTTTATTTTTTAATTATTTGGTTAATTCTTATAAAATAATAATAATAATACAATAATAGAGTTTTATTGAGTAACTAATATACATGTACATAAATATTTACATTATAGCAAAAACAGCAAAAGAAAAATAATAGTATTATAATAATAGAGTTTTATTAGTAACTAATATACATGTACATAAATATTTACATTATAGCAAAAACAGCAAAAGAAAAATAATAGTATTATTTACAATAATAGAGTTTTATTTAGTAACTAATATACATGTACATAAATATTTACATTATAGCAAAAACAGCAAAAGAAAAATAATAGTATTATTTACAATAATAGAGTTTTATTTAGTAACTAATATACATGTACATAAATATTTACATTATAGCAAAAACAGCAAAAGAAAAATAATAGTATTATTTACAATAATAGAGCTTTATTTAGTAACTATTATACATGTACATAAATATTTACATTATAGCAAAAACAGCAAGAGAAAAATAATAGTATTTTATCTCATCGACATTTAAAATAAACTAAAACTCTGTAGGCAATGATTTAAAAAGCTGGACTGGATCGATTAACTTGGACTAAATACAGTTAAGTGCAAATTTTGACGCCTTTAAATTGTTGTTCAAATGAGTGAGAGATCAACCAGACTCCTAAATAATTCCCCTGGAAATTCCACTTTTTACCATGAGTTTGTCTTCCCCCTTTCTTCCTAACAATCATCATTTTTTTATTTTTCAAGGATTACTATTAATCCCCATGTTTTGCAATAATTACTTAACTCATTGATCATATTTTCCATTTCTTCCGGTTTATCAGCTATTAATACTATATCGTCGGCATACAATCAAAGACGAACCTTTAAATTCCCGATAGAAACCCCTCCACTGATTTCTTCACCCAATTCATTCAAATAAACAGAAAAAAGCGTCAGGGATAATAAGCACACTTGCTTTACACCTGATATCATTTCAAAAAATTCAGAACTTCCGCCGACCGCTGATTTGGTACCCTCATACAAATTTTTTACAACCTTTACAAATTTATTAGATAATCCTAGGCTAAATATTTTATAAATCTGCAACTTCCTCGGTAAGGAGTCGAATGCGACTTTAAGATCCACGAAAAACAGGTACGTTTATAATATTTTTTTCATTTAATCCACTTGAAGTTTTTACCTCAATTTCATTTACTAGACTAAATATATTATCCGTGGTACCATAGCCTGTTCGAAATCGCGCCTGAAATTCACTGATTATCTCATTACTGTTTAACCAGCTCCAAAGTCTGTTTAATAATAAACCTGAAACTAATTTTACTTTCACATCTATAAATGATATACCTCGGTAGTTAGCAACTTGTTTGATATCACCTTTTTTGTACAGGGGATAAATCAAAGCTTTTTTAAAATTCGATGGGACCTCACCAATCTCATATATTTATTAAATGTTTGAAGCAGTTTTAAAATAAAACCAAGTATTTTTTATAAACTCCTACGGTATCCTTTGCTTTAACTAGTACAGTCTTTAGTTCGGCCATAGTGAAATCAACATCCAAAATAGGAGTGAGCAAAAGGTTCAGTATAAAGCATAGTTTGTTTTTTTTTTTCTCTAGATGGGGAAAGTGTCCATTGACACCTTCCGACTAAGTCTCATGTGTGGGCTTTTACCTACTAAAAATCCCCCTCCTGTAAAACAGGCATGGAACCCCCCCTCTGGGACTATCTTATGACGTTGCATCAGAGGAGTCGCCTCGTATCCGTTGTTCTTTTGATGGGAGTTATTCATATTCTCTCCTTTTCTGTTTTAGGATGCGCTCGGTGTACACCGCAATTAAGCTCCAGGCCTCTTTTTCCTGTAGCATCTTCTCTACGAGATTTTCTGGGGTTAGTCTCCCGGTTCTTCTCCACAACTCTTCTCTTTCTGTGTTCCATCTATTATAGATGAAAAACGTATGATAAGCGTCATCTACATCAGCGTCCCCATATATACATGTGGCCGATGTCCTCTTCTTTATCCTATAGAGGTATTACATAAAATACCCATATCCGGACAGAATCTGTATGAAGTAAATGTTTACCTCGCCGAAACTCCGGGTAGACCACAGTATGGGGTCCCCGATCAATCAGTGCGTCCATCTTCCCCTACCTTCAACTCTGCATCTTCTTCTCTGCTGGATGATCGTCGCAATGCGTGTCGTCTCTTCCTTCCTTAGTTCTCTATTTTGAAAACAGAAGTGTCTCATCGAAGCCAATAAGTCAATGACTAAGGCCGTAGGTTTAGATACCAAGAGATAAGCACTGATTATCCTAAGCGCGCCCCTGCGCTGCACAGCTAGAAGTTTAATTTGGTGTTTAATATCGTATAATATGGGTTTGTTTCAAAACTCCAGCGCATACTTCGCACCATACAACATGACTGCTTTTGGAGTAGTCAGCACCATCCTCCTCTTATTGGCCGTCGGCCTTCCTATATTTGCCAGAGCTCTGCTGAGCATTGCTGTGATCTCCATCGCCATTGTGCTCTCTGAATGCTAACCTTCTATCCAACATGACCCCAAGATACTTCATCTCCTTTTTGGGATCCATCTCTGCTGAGTCAGTTTTCAGAGTTCTTCCTGCATCCATACGGCGTCTGCATATCATTAATATTTCGGTTTTTTCAGGTGCCAATTCCAGTCCATGCTCTTCGAGCCAGTTTTGCGCACGCCTCATGACTTGGTTTTGTCTTAGTTGTGCCATCTCTGCGTCTCTTGCTACGATGACTGCTACGATATCGTCGCCGTACCCAACGAGAAAGGTCCTCGGCGGCATCTCCATCCGTAAAGATCCCATCGTATGTAACATTCTACAGGTCCGCCCCCCAATATCAACCCCTGTGCAGCTCCTCCTGTTATCCGATGAGTTCGGGTCCTTTCTATAGTATTATAGCAGAGAGTCCTGTCTTTCGATAATTGTCTATCATCCGAGCAAGATATTCAGGTATATTAAAATCCTTTTCCAGTGCCTTCAATATATTCTGTCATCTGACTCAGTTAAAAGCGTTACGGATATCGAGAGTGGCGAGTACTACAATCTCCTTGGGGTGTAAACTACCGAACACCGTCTCCTGTGCGGCCTTCACAATATACACCACAGCATCAAGTGTTGAGTGTCCCGGTCTAAAACCGTGTTGTTTATTATTCAAATCGCCGGCAATCTTGATTGCATCCATAAAGCATAAAACATAGTAGAAAACCTCAAAATCAACATTATATAATTTTTCAAAAAAGCTTTTAAAATCATTAAGGAACAAATAGCATTACAATTATAATTTTGTTTTTTAATTGTTTTTATGAAATTCCATAATTGTTTACTTTCCCTTATTTGATCAATCACTTGTTTAAAATACATCTCTTTTTTTATTCATACATATTAGTTTATAATTTTTATTAAATGCAAAATAGATATTCTTCTGTAATGGAATCGGATATTAGATGTAATGGGTTTGTTGTGATTCCTGGAGTAGCAGATGTCTTGAAGAGGGCGGAAGTTAGTTTGAGAGATTTGGAAGTTAGTGCTCGAATTATTAAACGGTTTTTTATATAAAAATAAACTGTATTTTAACAATAATTTAAACGTGATAAATGGTAACTAATAACTATAATAAAATAATAATAAATAGAAGATAAATAGCTGATAATTTAGAATGGTTAAAATAACGAACTAAACTGCACAACTACGAGAATGATAAGTTGAATATGACTGTGAATTGACGCTCGTGTATAGTTTGGTCGTAGATGATATAATAATCCTGTCGTCGTATATCATAGAGTTTATATATACTGTTGTTCACACTCACACCACGATATCTGTCTTAGTGTGCGGCCTTGTGCGACCTTCGTAGTTTTCTGACCTTATTTAGTGGCCATACTTATCGCGGTGCCTGCCTTTGATGTGAGAATTGATGAAAAGGCTTTGTTGTTTGTTTGGTTGACCGCGGCTGTCGGCGGCCAACAGTGTCACTGTTTTCACCTTTTGTAAATTATTTCTTTGGTGTACTTTGCCGATGTCAATGACTTTGCATGTCATTACACTTCACATAGCTATATTATAATCCACACTTTGATCTCAGCTAAAAGGCCGAGACAGTACTCCTGTACAGAATTACTGCAAAAATCTTTTTTTATCGTTGTAATGAAACCCCGGAAGTTGTCAGTTTCATTCAGTTCCATTTAGGCATATTCAAGTTCACTTTTCTTATTTATTGATAAATAAGGCAAAGTTAACTTGGAGCGAGATGAACATCATGATGGATAAAACCTAAGTACAGCGAGCTAACAATCTTCAAAAGTAGTCTGTTTGCACTTAACTATACGGTAGTGAGATATGTATGCCTCCAAGATGTAGCGAATAAATAGCTTAATTCGAATATATTTTTTTTTTCATCTTCATCTAACTCGTTGTCCTGCTGTATGGCCATATTGGAAACTGGGCCGGTAGAATTACTGTAGAATAAATTATTTTCAATTCTTTTATTAGTTCTCAAAAAAGAATTAATTTCTTATTTCAATTTTGATACTTATGTCCATCTGTATTCATTAATGTACGTTATCTTGGACAGACGATTAACTTGGAATCCACATACTAGACTGAAAGGCAAGAAGCTAACCGACGCTATAAACTCTGCAAGGCTTATCAACAGACGTTCAAAACTATAAACTTGAACAACAAATCTACTGTTACTAAGACCAATTTGATAATACTTGCAGTCAGAATACTTCGGAAAATCCTTAATGCTCCATTGAAAAATATTGAACCTCACTATCCACAATGACCTGAATATCCCTTTTGTCCACGATCTAGCGAAATCTGTTTTTTCATATTCCATTCCTCTATTGCAGCCCATTCCAATTCTCTAATAGAACAGCCCTACAGTACCAGGCAATCCCCTAAGGAGATTGAAGAGAAGATAGCCTCGTGATCTACTATTGTCATGACACACTGAAACAATGTATCACATTTCACGATAATGGAGTGTCCCACCACTGGGTGCCTTCTCCAATCTAGCATCCTCATAGTTGTAAATTTAACACAAAATAGAAAAAAAAGTAATTCAATTTGAAGTTATGTAATTTTAACTCTCCTATAATTTTTATAGTAATTGTCATCTAGTTTTAGCAAATCACTCTTCCTATTTTTTATTTAATTTTTTTTCCTCGTCTCAGCCCCCAATAGCAAACAGCCATAATATGAGATATGAGAATTGCTAGATAGAACTCTTGCGGTTGTTTTAACTGTTGATAATAGTGTAGCTAACTTGATGAAGACTCTTTACTAAGTTGACAGCTTGGTAAAAGCAGTTTCTTGAATAACTCTTTGAGTGTTAGATACGTCAATAGCAGCAAGCTCTTGAATGCTCAGCAGGCTATTTTTTCTTTTTGGTCGCTTGTTTAGACTCATTCAAGTGTTAATTTTGTTCTTCAAGGGAAAGATCTTGAGTCTTGTTAATCCTTTAGATTGCGCTGATTATCCCTTTTCTTCTAGCTCTTGGTGGGAGATGCGGCCACAGCTTCTATGGGGGGGGACTTAGGTTCTATTATTATTTTAATTATTATTATTTTTATTATGAATTTATTATTATTTCTTATATAGAATATAGATGTTTAACTGTCAATTTTCTATGACGTCACTTAATGCAACGAAATAGGAAAAATAATAATATATATTTATACAATAAGCGGGTAATGGTATAGAAGATGGAACGGATGAGAGTAGAAAGAACGAATGAGAGTAGTTCGCATTGTAAATTAAGAACTACTTCTCTCACCTGTATATCTAAGACACAGGTTTCCCACCAGCACTTCTCTGTCATAGTGTAATAAATAATGTATTGTAACCTCGAAACCTCGAGATTGAAGAAAATCAGATAACAGGAAGTGCGTTTACATTACCGCTTAACTAAATGATTTTTTTACTTTTTCGCGATTCGTGGCTCCGACGATTTTCTTAAAACTTCATATAGTAACTAAACATACAATGATCTACAACTTTTATTTAAAACATTTCTCTGGGAAAATTAATTTAATGGCACTTTTAGGGGAGGGGTAGGGGTTACGTTTTTCTCACAAGTGCTATCATAGTTGATCACACAATTCTATCATCTAAAGAAAATCAATTAGAAATAAATAGATGGCCAAAATTCCGTATTTCAAGAAAATTAGTAAACCGGAAGTGCGCTTTTACTGAACAATTTTTTTCAGTTTTCCACGAATTTCATTAAATTTGGTACACAAACTATAAAATTTGCAATTATAATTTTGAGAACTAGAGTAAGAGAAAGTTGTGTGAGTGTTTCACACCAGATTTTTTTTTTATTATTGTGAGACCTTGGAAACGAAAGAGCCGGTGGCGTGGCTAATCGAATTAGTTAATCTTTCCCAGTCTCTCGCCACTCATTTGCCTTTTAAGCACATAATCAATCTTGCTTAGGTTAGAAAACCAATTAGGAAAAAAAAAATACAACGGACAAAATAAATGTAATAAACCATTTATGAACGTACAGATATATAACTTTGAATTTATAATTTCAAAAAAAAAAATAAAACGACTAGGATAAATGGTAATAAAATGAATCAGCAACAATAATTTCCTTGCTGTCAAGCTCCTTCATTTACACAACAGTCCTCACCTTATTTAAAACCTGCTTGTATTTCTTAATATACAGCAACGAAATATTTATTTAAGCCTATACTTGCATATAAATGCAAGATTATTTTTCATGATTTATCATTGTTATTTTTATATTATTTATTTTGCTTTAAAATCTTCCAATTACATGGCCCCATACATGACTAATGTCAATTATATATATAGATCTGTTTAGCCTAATTAAATCTGTTCCGAATCCTATCAGGTGAAATGTTTGCCACTCCAACACTATGTGTTCTCTAGAACTTCAATTAATTATCAATATTACCAAATTTCTCTACAGAAGTTACCAAACTCACTTAATTAAATAACTTGTATCTATTTAGCTCGCTACTGATAACTGGGCCAATTGCTTGCTCCTATCGAGTTTATAAAATCGTTATTTTTAATTTGTACGTCAATAACACCGATCTTCACTTTCCTTCAATTACAAGATATTCATCATTTTAAAAAACTTTCGGAGGGGAGTTCTGGGGGGAGGGTGTTGAAAAACGTATTCTATACATGTTGCAACTGTCATATGGCAGATACCATTTGCATTTTTTTTTTATTGTAATCTTAAGGCTGGATATCTAAGAAGGTTGTATAGCACAAAAGAGAAAGGTAATTTACTTGCCTTACTATTATGGTTAAACTAAAAGGTGAAGGATAATGTAGTGGAAGAACGAAATGAAAAATAGTTTTTAAAAAAAATTTAGAATATTTTATAATGTGAATTTAACTTCAAAAAGAGTGTATTTTAGTGTCAGGTACTGTAAATTGGGATCATGGCAAATAGAAAAACAAAGGCACAAAATCCCGTTAGGGTAAATCTTTTATACAAGAAAATTCCCCCGCTAGAGAGAGAGAGAGCAATTCCAAAGAATAGAGAGAGCCATCAGCTTTCAAGTAGTTCAGTTCAAAAAATATAGTCTCACTTCTGCTTTCAAACAAGACAGTCGTATTCTGCTTCCAAAGCCAGAACACTTCAGAAAGCCAGAACACTACTTCAGGAGTCGCTCTCTAAATATCTGTGCCAGTTTCACAATATATTAAATAAGTTTATAATATCAAATAACTTGTAGTTATTATTTTAACAGAATATAATTATTATATATAAAACAGTGGTGGTGATTTCTTAATTATTCTTAATACTTCTATCTCTATCTCCAACGTACTTACAAGCCCTTTTCGCTAAAACGCTCACGCCACAAGCACCTCACCAGAACATTACAATAAGCATTTTACTGACGACCCTTTTAGAGAGAGAAAAAGATCAAATTTTGTGATTGGCCTTAGATTTTCTCTTTCTAGGAGCCTTTACAGTTCACTGTCTGGTGATAGTGATGGATGGTGGTCTGATGATAGTGTTGTTTGTAACGAGAGAATGAGCCTCTGCAGCTCACTGTCCGGAGACCGACACTGAGAAGGTTCCGAGACGCCAATGATCATAAATTTTGATGCGCCTTAAATTACAGAAGAAAAAATTCTGATCGTAAAAAGACTAAAAGTTGTACTCCTTATTTAATTATAGCATGAGTTATGGTAGTACTTAAAGTGCTACACTAATTCAAGTAGCCCAACCTTCAAATTAGAGATTCTATAAATTTGTAAGTGTTTATTATAAGTAATTCTTCCCTAATCTGACATTCATTAATGCCAATGAATTGTGCATGAATATTATAATTTTTCATTTATTTTTTAAATATATATACTTTTATACATATATATATAGTTTGATATCTACGTCTTTCCTAAATTCAGACAAACAAAGACATCGCAAGACCACTTTAAGAAAAGAATTTAAAAAGTACTATAAATTACAATATTTACAATAATTAATTTAAATTTTTTCCCCTAATATATTACAAGTGATAAGTAGATTATTCCTTACCGGAAATAATGTAATTATGCTGTAGATATTAAAACAGTGTATGATGGAAGCAAGAAGCAAAGAATTTTAAAATTTTAAATATATTTTAAACGTTCAGTTTAGAGAGCAAAAGCTGGCTACAGTTAGCTAGCGAAAGGGTGAGAAACTGTTAGTGTAAGTAAGACAAAGCACTTGGCCAAACTCTATTGTAAAACACCCCCATTGGAATGCGGCGGTCTGGTAAAAATAAGAGATAAGAGTCGTCATTTAGAGTCAGTCTTATTCACACAGTCAAGAAATCACCAACGTGTTACTTTTAAATAGTGTACTACGCTTTCATTCTGTCCGAAGTTATCTATCCTAGTTATATTTTTTTTTAGCTCTTACTTATGTATAAATCTAGTCATTAAATAGTTGTTCCTTAAGCGTGGTTAATTTCTAGGTTCTTAACTCACAAAGTTCTTCTCATATTTCTTAAAATTACTACCTTTTCAAAACCGTTCGTGCCAAGCTACAAACAATCAAACAACCAACCACCTGCTACATCACAAATGAAACATTGTTGGTAGACAAATACAAGTTGATCTATGGAAAGAAGAACTGGCACAGTCCCAGTGGAGAACTTTAGAATCATTACGGATATAATCCTCGATGTAAGTGCGTTTGTGTGAGGGGTAGGGCTGTGTGCGTGATGAACAACCAATTTACAAACCAAGTACTGGCAGAAATCAACTACCTTTCCAGGCTCAGTATATATTGGATATAGGGGTTAATGTTAATTGCTAAAGTAATGTCAAAGGTAAGGGATTCATGTTTTAAGCGGTGAAAAGTCTTAGCATAGTTTAGTATGTATCCATATCCCAGAAATATATCAATTATTTAGGGTTTAAAGAAATCATATTTTAGAATAGCAATTAAAAATTTTGTTGACAAATATCATGATGAAATTTGTTCGGACCGAAATAAGAACAGCTGGTATACTTTTGACTATTTTTAACGTACTAATTTAAACAATGACAATCGTCACCATATTGACGAAAGAGGTGAGTGAAATGTTATGAATTACTTCTGTTTTGGTTAATGATATTACTGGACGAAATTCAGCAAGTCAGGGCAGCTGCAAAAAAAAAAAGGCATTAGCGAATTAAAATTAAAAAGATGGGTTATTATAAAATTTTAAATGCCATTGCAGAGGGTAATTCCCTTAATAGTGAGATTGAAAACAGAAGTCCGGTCGATACGAAAAGGAATATTTTGTTGACTTCAGTGGTAGCCTTTAGGCCTACCACTTTTAAACGCCCGTAATGCGTTTAGTTGAGTTTAATGGTTTTTTTATGGTTCAATAAAATCCAATGCACTCCCATCAATGAATCCATTACATGTGATCACTGGCGTCTGGAGCCTTTTTCAGTGTACTGCCGGTCTCTAGACAGTATTGTTTTTCGTATAGATTACACTAGCACCGGAATGGGAGCTATAGAAGCTACTAGGAACAAAAAAATCTATGGATAGCATTGTATTCGAACTAGCCCTTACCGCGTGGCTGTCCAGCGCGCTACCACTGAGCTGATCCGTTTTTTCAGAATACTCCTTGTAGAAGAAAATATGCAAGATCTTCTTGAAATAAAACAGAGCTTAATTGGGTTGCCAAAAGTAAAAATGGCTAAAATGTTAGTATTTGACTGTTAGCCTTTATTAGAGTAATAAAAAGCATAGCAATAAAACACATATTTTTTGGGTTATAAAATTTTGCATTATATAGTTTGGTACTGACGTTCTAGATGAGCGCTAAACTTTTTTTATCTCATATTCACAAAAGACCAAATGAAAAAACACATTTTACTCATGTTATTGACATAAATCTATGGCAGGAAAATTACAGACCACTTTGATATATTGAACTGTTTTTGTTTTTATTAAATCCTTAGGAAAAGTCTATTTGAAATTAATATTATTTTTCATTGAGATTAATTCAAATGTGCCAGAAGCTTCATAAAAGTCACACACTTTTTTGGCCTTTTTTGACAATTGACAGTTTTATTCAGTAGCCAGTTTAAAAACCTATCTTGCAGTATTTGTAAAAATTCCCAGTTAATTGTCTATTGAAGACTGGTCAAAGGATTTTTTAAGCAAATCACATCACGATTCATTATCTGCTTGACTAACCTACTTCTAGTGGAAATTAGAAAATGGAAAAATAGAAGTAATTGGAAATATATTCTATATTTTAAATAAAATCAGTTTTAAAAGGAAATTTATACGTTGACTGGCAAAGGGTTAAAACGCAGGTACAAGACACCGTTACAAGAGAGGTCGGAGAACTTGGCCACTCTTTGTCTTTTAACCCCTTCTAGAATTCATATTTAAAGGGCAGGTTTTAACTTATTTTAGTCGTTTTACAGCATTCAACGAATATCATTCCATAAATTCGTCTTACAATACTCAGTGTGCCCAGAAGTCTTGAGTTTAATATTTATGATTTAAAGCAATCTAGCTACAAGAATCATTAAGTACAAGAGTTTCTGTATATTTATAAGTTATTTCATTTATTACAATTAACTTGTAATTATTATTCACATTAGTCAATAATTTCAATATAGTCAAATTATCTATTGTAAGTAGTGGTGGTGACTTCTTCATTATATCTTAAACATATCTCTCTTTAAAATATATACACACTTAAGCCCCTTTCAATACCGCTTGTACTACGAACTACATACCAATCACATCAACAATTATTGTTCTGACAAATATGGACTACTAGTGATTTCTCTCTTATATATATATATATATATATATTAGATGTTGTTAACGGTATATATATATATATATATATATCGTTAACAACATCTAATTAAATTACCTCCAATATAACAAGAGTCAACTGAACTGTGTCAACACTCTTTTGATCTTTGATATACAAATTTATGTTTCTTCTTGATTAACAAGATAAATAAAATAGTAAGTCTATGAAACAGAATTTTCTCAAATAATATTACTTGATACAAAATTTTATTTTATGCTTACTTTGTAGTAAATTTTACCGCTTCAGTAGATCGGACACGGTGATCCTTTCTAGTGTAAATAATTATTGCAAATGTTCTGTACTATGCAAATTAAATCCTATTTATCACTAAAGAAAATTTTGATAAAAGCCTCGTTTAACACTTAATTTCTAAATTCAGTCATTTAATGTGAAGTAAATTTCTTTTTTTACAATTCATTCGTGTCAGATTTTCGGAATTGCCAGTGTTTTCTCCAGAAATATGTGTTTTGAGGTGAGATCGAAAATGTGTTTCCATTGTTAGATATTAATCTGTATATGTATGTGCGTGCGTGGGTGTGTGTGTGTGCGTATGTGTGGGAGGGGGGGACACAAACGGAAAAATCGCAGAAAGTACAAACTTGATATTTTATTTAAGGGCTACCAGGTGATCAGACAATAGAAAGTAATTATAGCAATTCCAAAAAACATCTTGCTTTTCTACCTGCGATAGTCTAGAATTCTGACGCGATAAAATTTACAATTTTATTGTGTAAACCTCCTTGAATTTTTTTAATAATAAAATTACTTTAATGAAACGAAACGTCGACAAATTTGTCACGCGAAAGCTGGGACCGCAGTAATTCATTTAGGAACCACATCTTGAGGAACCACCACCGAGTCTCCAAGCGCTCGTCAAGTGTGATTTACATCCTCGGGCCCGACCAATATAATGTATTGGGAGTGGTTTTAATTATACCACATATATCTCTAGAGATGGCATTAAGGAAAATTGAGTATAAGCCGACTGTTTGAGGGCATAACAATCCATCACTAGATAAACTTTGAACAGAACAGTCGCCAGCTAGTTTTTTTTTATTCACTTCACGAGACCTACATTAAAACGCCATACCATTCTATATGCATCAAACTACCAATAATCACTCACTCTCCGGTCGGTCACTCTCCATCTCTAGAGTTTCTTCTCTCTCCTAACTCAGTAAATCGTTAAAATATAAATTGTGAGTTTAATGTCTCGGTCGGATGTTCTCATTTGTAACAGCAACCAAAGAGAGTAAAGAGAAGAGAAACGAACCCAACCACTCACTCGGACTGGAGTGGGAAAAACTGTATAAATACAGCGAAGGATATGTTCTTGTGAGAGATTGAGAGGAGACGGAACTATTCCCGAAAGCATACCAACTAACTCCCGCCCACATAAAAGAAATGCTTGGAAAAATCTATATCTTTCTTGCTAACATCGACCACCACGAAACCTTTCCTCAGCTCATGATTGCAGAGCAAGCTCTGCCGGGCTGACTCATGATCCCGTGGTACCATGATGTAGAGAGAACAAGTCTCCTACTTAAAGGTCTAGAAGGCAGTCCATGGGGACAGTTCGATACAGTTAAATATTCAATATAGTTCGCTATAGTTCATCATCTCGCAGTCACTTCGTGTCATTCTCATACCTCTCTATCTTAACCATTCTCTATTGTAAAGTCCAGGCAGACTATGTGTCTTTATTATTTATACATAGTTAACCAGTTTAACCAAGTCTTCTCATTTCATCAACCAGACCTATCTCTCCACCTAACACATCCATTATACATTTCATCATTTTCACATTCACTAATCACACAAATTCAGCAAGTGTTTTAAGTTGTTTTAAATAATTATACTCATAGCCCTTAGCTAAGGGTAATTGAATATTAATTACAGTGTAATACAGAAGACAGTGCTTCGTTCAAATTCCTAATAACACTAAGCATTTTGAAAACAGATTTTTGCAAAACGTCATTAAAAACAATGCTTACTGCAAATAAAGATTATATATATGCAATTGCATTCCATGCTTAATGAAAACCGTTTGAGCTGTTTTCCATAAAAATAGCTAAAAATTCAGAAACTCCAATCATAAAGTAGCATCGATTCGATTTTCCGATTTTTTCCAAACTTGGTTGTAACAGTGTTTCACAGTTCCTTAATAATAACTTAATAGGCGGTAGAAACATACTGTAACGCTTTTCCCTCTAAACTAGCTTCTGCAACTAGTTGTAAGTGGGTTCGTATAGATAAAATACTTTGAACTTCAATAAAGAAAATACTAATTTATTGTTATACACAATAAATTACAAAATACAACACATAATAATAATTACTTCACAGTTTAAACCACAAAAGTTCACTTTGTTCACTTTTTATACACTTTCCACAAACGTACACTTCGTTTGTAACTAGAAAACTCTCTCAACTCTCTGTGTACCACTATTTATTCCTGGGGAGAATGGTCTGGAACTTTCTCGATTCTTCTACAAAGAGCTAGAGTGCGCCGCCAGCACTTCCTAGCGGCCACTAGGAGAACTTGAGGTACCTCTTTTCTCTCCTAGATGGCACCAGTGGCTGCGTTACAATATATTGCACTGAAGTAACATCTTCGAGGAAACGTTTCACGTTAAAGTATACCCAGATCTCTGCAAAAAATCAATTTCCCCCGAAAAATGTTTTAAATAAAAGTGATTTTGAAGCTAGTATGCAAAGTTTAATGAAAATCATTGGAACCGTTTTCGAGAAAATTACAAAAAAAACAAACTAAAAATCCATTGAGTAAAGTGATACTTTCGGTTGATCGGATTTTGATCAAGCCTTATTGATCCCCCTTACACGTAGAACTTAAACGAAATATCTCGTTTGAAGTTTCTAAGATTTTCCGTTTTTTAGTTATGCTAACCAACATACATGTAAAGAACATCTATAAACCATTTTTTCGAACTCAGGGTTCCTCAAAACAAATATGTATTTGCAGCGAGAATATGATGTTTGACATGAACTTAATAATACTTTTTCTTACCACGAGGTGTAAGAGAAAATTAAAATCAGTAGGTCTACGATGCATGCTCGTATTTGATAATCCCTGCTGTAATAGGAAAAAATAAAGTGAAATAAAAATAAAAATTTATAAATAAAAAATAGTGATACTTCGAGGAAGCCACAGCTGGAATAGCTAGTAACAAATAAGATGATTTTCATGTAATATAGATCTGAATGTTAAATAAAAGAAAAGTAAAAAAGAAGTGAGTTAGCAGTGAATGTAGTAGTATTGCTAATGGGGAGTTGCAGTGTTACGGCATGTCACATGTGTCCCATGACATCTCCTCCAAGCTTTCTAGCATAATATGTACTATTTTATATAGCGGTTCGTTTGCATACTGAATACACTATTTCCAACAAAGTTGTTTCCATTGTACTAAAATAATACATTTAGATACATAAAAAAGGATTATTGTTTAAAACGAAACATTGTTTGCAATATCTTCACGAATCGTTTAACCGTTTCAAGAATTGGAAAAACCGAAAATGTTAACATTAAAACTGTGCATCTGTAACTGCAATTTTGTTCTCTTTTTACATGAAGAAAACAGCTGAAGAAAATTTCATAGTAACTACTTGATATCAAGTTGGCCTAATTTTGAAATAATAAGTAACCTGTTGAAAGAAGTGACGTTTTGAGCATAGACGCAATAATCAATTTTAAAATAACTTCTTAAATATTATAGAGAATGGATTAATAGAACAAAATATATTCAACATTTTGATTTGTACTCATCTACCTCTATCCTCAACAGTATTATTTCAGTTTCAGAAACTTAAGTCATTACCAAAATTCTGGTTCCGAAAAAATCCTCGTATCCTGGACCGTACGGTTTTCCAGCTAAATTCTTTATCGAAAGTGCATTGTCAACAATGGAATCGGTGAGATTAAGAAGGGAAAGATTCCATTTGACCTAACTTTTCAGGAAGCGAAAAAAACTTCACATCACACTAATTAGTGGTCTAATCGAAACACATTCTATTCCAATTTCATAGTCAATTATCTTGCCAAACTATTCGCAATGTTTTTTTTTCTGTGTCGTTATTTATAAGGCCATTATATTACTTCAAATATGGCGAAATCTTTCCCTTTTTAATCTCAACAAAGCATTCAAGTGATAAAATGAAACGAAACTCTTTGTTTTGATTGTATTTATTAGTTTTACATATAAAATTTACAAAATGAATTATTTTTAAATATTCAGAAGCAATTTACAGATTGTCTAATTCTTTTCTTACCATTGTTACTCACTGTCATCATCTTCACTGTCGTCATCTCTAGTTTGACCCGTAGTGGTGGGCCATTGCAAAATGTTGTCATAAAATTCTCTAAACTGATGTGGGATATAATGAATCACCTTGGCAACATCTCCTATTAAGTAAGAAAAATTCATACTTGATGATATCTTTAAGTTCTGGGTGTTTTTCCAGAAGCATATCATGCATCAGTTTACAAGTTAATCCAGCTTCAAGGTAATGAACAGTGGTGGAAGAATAGTGGGACGTTTTTCTGGGAAAGGAGGCAATATGATCATTGACCTTTACTAAGACATCAATTGAAATCCTATGATGGTTATTATGTTTACCCCTCATGTCATTAGGTTGATCTCCCTTGGCTAAAATATTTGTTAGCCGAAACACAACTTTATTTGAGAGTGCATGTAGGCTCATAAAAGCCTTCCGACATACCTCGATGCGGTTAGAACTTTTCATTTGCAAAATACTTAAATGATGAAGTAAAGAAAGAAACCTACTTAAATGATGAAGAAAGAAAAGAACCAACCACCACAACAAACTTCTTTGAGTCTGGATTTTTCGGTCGATGTCTTTTGACATCATGTCTTTCAAGTAAACCCAATAAATAAGTGTCTTGAATAAGTGTCTTGTTCATTCTTCGGCCTGCCACTATAAACTGCATTTATAATGTTTTTTTTTGTTCACTACTAAATGCCACAGTACACATTTTCCTACATTCACACTCAGGCCCTGTTTTCTTTTGCTCGACTAACCTACCATTGTTTGTAACAAATTCTTTTCCCTTGCGTCTCGCCATTTTCATAGCCTCTGTAATGCTTCCGGAGCCTCTTCGCTTTTTAACAGGGCTTTCGTCAGATTCTGACATTTTTGAAATATTAAAAGTATTACTGAAATAAAACAAACTTCCACAATCAAAACACAGAGCACTTAACCAAAAAGCAATCAAGAATAGTTCTGTTAAGACAACAACAAACAATGTAACATTCTACCGGGTAAAAAGAGAACTAGGCACTACTGTGAATAAGAAGGGAAAGATTCCTGGAATCTTTCCCTTCTTCAGCTCATTCAATATTTCAAACAGCTTTATAGCACGTCATTTTCACAGGAATCTTTCCTTTTATCATCTTAACAGATACGTTTAATTTCAGGAACAAAATGGATATCCCAGATGATTTTGTCAAAAATGTGGAATCTTTTCCTTCTTAATCTCACCGATTCATATGTTATTTAACATTTCATTATCACCTGGTATTTTTCCTGCTTCTGAAAGCTAGTCTATTCGGTGTCTATACCTAAGAAGGTTAATGGCCCCAAGAACATTGAAGATCACAGACCTATTAGCATTTTTTTTTTCTTATTTCAATATTTCTACATGCTCCACTGATATTATATGTAATAAAGATTACAAAACTTACATTTTCAATCATTTAAATATACTGTGAAAATAAATTGTTAATGAATATGTATAACATCCTGTATTTTATCCGTCATAGCATGCATATTAGTTTTGTCCCTGACCGGTTTCGGATTTTCATATATCGTCAAAGCAAATTCACCAAGTTCGTGTAGAGAGTTCACTTTGTAATGGAATCGTTTGATGTGATTCCTGATGTAGTAGAATGTCTTGAAGAGGGCTGGAAGTTAGTTGAGAGATTTGGAAGTTAAAATAGAAGATAGATAACTAATAAATTAGACTGATAAAATAAACGAACTAAGATGCACTACTAAAAGATAATAAGTTTAAATAAAACTGTGTACAGACGCGTAAACTGCTGCTCGTGTATATAGCGACGTGCTCGTATAGTCGTATATGATATAATGCTCCTCTCGTTGTATATGATAGAGTTTATATATCGGTGTTGGCCACACTCACACCAAGACATCTGTCCTAGTGTGCAACCTTGTGCAACCTTCGTAGTTTGCTGACCTTATTTAGGTCAGTGGTCAACCTTATCGGTGCTTGCTTTGATGTAAAGTATTGAAAAGGGCTTTGTTGTTTGTTTGGCCGGCATTGTCTTGAAGACGGCGGCCTGCTAGGTCGCTGGTTATAAATTGCTCTTTTATTACTGCCATGCTTTGTTAAGATAGCAGCTGGCTGGAACCACTTTGACATTGGTATGACTTTCCATGTCATTACAACTTCAACGAATGTTTCTTTAGACTCACACTTGTTGGTTGTATATATGTGGGAAGGTTATTATTATAATCTCTATAAAGTTTTTCAAAGTCCCCTTTATTCAAAAATTTGATGATTTGAGTCAATGAATACCTGCATGATCAAATGGTCTTCTGGCAATGGCCACTTCTTCCAGTTCTCAATACACAGCTGATAAGACTAGCTCTGGCGCTTCCTAAGAGTGATCAGTTATGTTTTAGATGGGTGAAATTCTGAACCATAGTACCTGTGGGATCACACGTAAGGTAAATCTATAATATGAAATCTATAAAGATAATGTCTTCTTGGACCATGTCCTGTTAATACTTTGGTTAACCGGTAATTCATTTTTAGATTTAGTTTCTTTCTTATATGAACGTATGCGATAAATTTCTTTGTAAAATTCCTTTTTTTTGTATTTTGCCACTTCATTTCCCATTTTTCAAAGCTTCTTTTTCTCCAGTTCACATTTGATGTACGACTTTGGAAACTTATTGTAGGACGGTGTTAATTACATATCCTTAGCTCCTTCCTTAGCAAGACGATCTGCTTTTTCAGTTCCTGAAAATCCAGCATGTGATTTTTATCCATTCTAAACCGATTCCTTTTTCTCTTTTTGTTAACAGCTCTAATCTTAACCTATTAGCATTATGAATGTGTTGGCAAGCTGTTAGAAGTTCTTATTTTGGACTATTTAAGCATCTTCAAAGGGGTTATTTCAAGCAAACAGCATGGTTTTTCTGGTTCGACGCTTTACAGTAATCAACCTGGCATCTTTGCTTCAGTTTGTGTCTAGAGAAATAGAGAATAGTGGCTTACAAGTTGATGCTATATACACCGACCACAAAATCTTTTGCTTCTTTTTACAAAACAAATCAGATATGTGCTAACAATTCAAGAATTTGTAAAGAATGGAATAATTTTGTACCCGAAGATATTGATTTCCAAATATCGACCGCTGTATTTAAAAAAAATATTTTAATTGTTATGGATAAGTTATTGTTTTTTTATATCTACATTTTATGAACACAAATTTTGCTTTTTTTTGCTAGTATTGTTATACTGACGTCAACCATATTGGCGCTAAAGCCGTTGTTTGATATAATGTAGGTAAATAAAAAAATTAACGACAACCGGAATTAAATTTTTTATTAAAATTTCCCTTTAGGAGGAAATGGAGTAGCCAATTTTTGAGAAACTTGGCGACCCAGCCTAAAACAAGAATAACACTGGCACCCCCCCACCTCTATTGTATGATTATTAATCCTACCATTAAATAGAGGCTGTAAAGGTAATTGATGTGTATAATTGTATGGTTTTAGCTTACCTACAAGCAAACCAGTAGCCCAGCATCAAAATACACATTCACCTACAATTACATATTATACAATCTACAGACGACTATATTCTATCTACATATACTGGCATCCAAGGAAGACACAATTCATTTTTTATGTCAAGGTATATTTGATTTATAGCCAACTCCGTATATCACATCAACAGTAACATTAATGAAGATGTGGATTATGATGGCGGAACGGATATGGTCAAGTCTTCCCACGATAATGTCAGCTACTTTTGGTCAGAAGCACTCTGAAGAACTTTGTTAGATAATAGCATTTACTTTAAAACAGAATGCCCACATGATTTAAAGATCTCATTTATTTTATTAATAGTCTTAACAAATGTAAAGCTGTTTTTGCTAGTCATTCATTACTTTCTATTTCTGTTGCTAAGAAGAAGGATAGCGATTGTTGTCAAAGTTTTGACTTCGAGATCTCAGCAGAAATACATCCGTTTTGAGGGACCTTATGAGTCCAAAAAAGTGTTTTTTTTTTTTTAGAAATGCATCTGTATGTGCTCAGCATAACTAAAACGCAAAACCGTAGAAAGTTCAGACCTTAATATTTAGTTTAATTGCTATCATCGCACCCACAATAAGGTTATTATGAAAATCGGTCAACAGAAGTACCACTTTAAAGATTAGATTTTTTTTTCAGTTTTTTGCAACTTCCTTGAAATCGGCTCTAATGATTTTCTATAAGCTCTGTGTTCACGCGACATACACGTTGTAGATATTACAACATGTTTATTTACATACATGATGTTTTACACACATGGTTTATTTGAAACCTTTTTCCGAAAAAATTCATTAAGTAAGATTTTCAGGGGTGGGTTAAGGATTACGCTTTCCTTTGAAATGCCATTTCAGTTTAGTATCTATTTTGTTATCTATTATAATATTAATTTGAATTAAATATGATGCATTTGTAGACCGGAAGTGCAGCTTTCCAGTGAATAGTTTTTTTTTTTTTTTTCAGTTTTTTGCGACTTTCTCCATAAAGATTACAACGGGTTTCATTACAACTTTGCACACAAACTCTACATACTGAGACCTATCACCTTTGGATTTCACTTAAGGGGTGTTTTGAGGAAGGACTGAGATTGTGCTTTCTTAAAAATACAAAAATCTAATTATAGGTGGGGATACGCACAGAGGAGAACTATTCAACTGATATAGTTGATATCAGAGCTGTGGGTAAAAACCGAATGAAAATCATAAAAGAAACACCAGAAGCGGCTGAATATCTAATTAACCACAGTGGTTTGGAAAAACGAAACGAGGACTTATGTTCCAGCATATCGAATTTATTCGAAGGGGCCGGGGGGGTGCCATTAGAGTATCCTTTTCAGAGGAGGAAACTAATCAATACTAGATATTAGAATCTAAGAATCCAATAATTTTAGATTCTCCCATTAATGTTACATTGATGACAAATAAATATTTAATAAAAATTATGGGTTTATAGAAAATTTGTCGCTACTATGTAATTTGCAGTAAGAGAAAGTTGAGTGTTTCAAAACCAGTTTTTTTCTTCACTTTCTCTTACACCTAGTGAGAGGAAATATTGTAATCGCGTCAAATTTTAGATATCGAGTTTTCACAGGAAATATCCGTTTTGAGGTCCCCTGAGTCCAAAAAAAGTGGTTTTTAGCAAATGGTCTGTTTGTGTGAACAGCATAACTCAAAAACGAAAAACTGTAGAAAGTTGAAACTTGATATTCCGTTTAGCTATCACACTGGAATCTGACAGTACGTTATCGGTCAAAATTCCTCAAACGGAAGTACCACTTTACCAGTTGTTTTTTTTTTACTTTCTTGCAATTTTAAAAAAAATGGCTCCGACGATTTTCTTTAAACTTGGTATATCAACTACACATACAACGAGCTACAACTTTTATTTGAGACATTTCTCCGGGAAAATGCATTGAAGGGCATTTTTGGGGGAGGGGTAGGGTTAGGTTTTCCTCTAACGTGCTGTTTTAGTTTATTATACAATTCTATTATCTAAAGAATATTAATTATAATTAAATGTGTTGTTGAAATTCCCGAGTTTGAAAAAAATTGCATAACCGGAAAATGCATTTTTTCGGAAATATATTTTTCACTTTTCTGGTATTTTTTTTACTTTCTTGCGCTTTACTCTAAAATGGCTCCGACGATTTTCTTCAAACTTGATATATCAACTATACATACAAAGATCTACAAGTTTTATTCAAAACATTTTTCTGGGCAAAATTCATTTAAGGGCACTTTTGTGGGGAGGGGTGGGGTTAGGTTTTTCTCTAAAGTGCTGCCATAGTAGATTATACAATTCTACCAACCAAACTTTGGTAATTACAAATAAATAGACGGCTAAAATTCCGAGGTTCAAGAAAATTAGTAAACCGAAAGTGTGCTTTTACTGAACTTTTTTTTCCAGTTTTCGACGAACTCCAAGGAATTTAATTACATTTGGTACACTCACTATAAAATTTATCAATTACAATTTTGAGAACTGGAGTAAGAGAAAGTTGTGTGAGTGTTTCACACCAGATTTTTTTTGTATGTTAAAATAATGTACTGATTTATATTTTATATTAGTGGGACATTGAATACATTATTATGTAATCTTCTGCTTTGAATTTTACAATTTTATTAAGTATGAAATGTTTTTGAAAGTTCATGATATTCTAGTTTTTGTGTTTGAAAACTCCAGTAAACAAGCAATATACAATTTTGCTGAACTTATAAAATGGTGTATTGTTTGATAAAAGTATAAATTACAATATTAGGAAGCTACTTTCATTAGTACAAGTACTGTCAAACTTTCCAGTAACGTAACTCAAAAGTCCAAATCAAAATTTTAATGGTGCCTTTCTGTTTGTTTGCTAACGCCCCACTGCTGCCTTATGTTTGTTGAAATATGATTGTGATTGGTTGTTTACTTATTTCTTTAACAAATTATTCAATCCTTTTTATGAATTATGATTCTTAATGTGTGGGGCTTATAATTGTTATATTTTATGATATGTAATTGGGTATTAACCCGTAAAAAAAAAAAACAAATATATAAATAAGCAAATTGAACACGATAATCGTCACTTGGACCTACCCCTACATAGAGGTAGTTTTAAAAAAATGAAACATGGTTTTCCCTGATGGCCAAATATTATAATCGAGTTAGTGTTGTTTCTGTAGTTGTTTACTAATCGATCACACCCACAGATCGTAGATTTTATAAAGACAAAACAAGTCAGAATTAGGTAACACTTTATTTAAAGTATAGCAGATAAATCCAGCCTGACACACACACACAGACACACTTATACACATTACAGACACACTGTACTTCATCAAGTTTCCAACTCAACTGCTCTCACACGGGTTCCATCTTATCCCCTCTCAATCACTCCTTTAGGTTCTCCAACCGTTGAAATACAAATTTCCTTGACAAAGTTCATTGATAACCAAGAATTCTAGACGATAACAAGAGGGTCACTCATTTTTTCTTTGTTTTTTTTTTTGCAACTATTCAGCCTGCTTCATGTGCATATACCACCTGCATTTCAATTAAGCATTAATATAAGCTTATAATCTTGCGTAAAAAAGAAATTTTGGCTTTTATTATTAGGGAATAAATGAGTAATCATGGGCACACTGGAGTTAAATGAATATTAATAATCGGGGGAAAAAATAATATAAATTACTAAAAATTAATAAAAGATAAATGAGAAAGGATTATTCTTTTAAAGTCTAGTAAATTAATGAATTTCACTAGCAGATAAATACATTTTTTTTTATCAGATCACTTTGCACTAAGAACATTTTATACCACTGGTCTCCATAGTTTTAAAAGTTCTGCTCGATCAACTCCCAAGTTCGCACAGAAAAACTAATCCCAGGATTGTTTTACAGAGTATCACCATCCAGTTGATATTGCTTTGAACCTTCCCAGATTAGATCTGTTTTTTCTATGGCCAATTTATTACTATAGTGATCGCCTGCGTGCTTGAACAGTTGGGAAAACCCTTTGGAGTGCAAGACTTTCGTAGATGTTGCCCATTGATATTCCCATTAATGCATGCAATCATCCTTCTTTTTAGATGGCCATTGGGTGAGGCCTCAATATGATAATGGAAGACTACTTACATATTGAGTGGCTTGCTGGCGAGCGAGCCTTTCATTACCTTCTTGTCTAACATGAGCTTCCACCAAAGCAAATGTAATATCTAACTGATATCGCTGATCTAGTTCTGCCCAAGGAGGCCGCAATTGTTCCACCACAGGAAAATAATGACTTGCGTTATGGAGACAACTTAATGCCACTTGATTATCTGTCCTAGTAGTAACCTTCTTAGGTAGCCATCCCGTAAAATTATTATTTTTTCCTCTGATACAACCTTTCCAAAGCTTAAGATCGCTAATTGTTCGGCGTGATTATTGCTGCACTGTTCTTCTACGCGATATTCTCTTCTGCCAGGATGTTCCCATTTAGTTAAACTACGATTCCTGATTATTCAAACGATTTATTTAAGTATATATCAAGAACATATCAGATTCTTCATATATTTGAAAACAGCCACCTTCATTTTTGCATCTTTTCACGGATGCATTCATCTGGAATTATAAACTGGTTTCTCCACTTCCTCTGCCATCATCATACAAATCTTTTTCAGTTATGTAACTCCTAGCAGTCTTTACATCTTTAAGCATAATTAAAATTTCTTTAGCTAGAGACCAAGATGCTTCATAACATATAGACCAGAAGCCCTTTTTAACTGTCAGAAGAAATAATCTTTGAGTTTTATCCGGTTAAACGTTTTCTTTACAGTGTCCAGCCAAACCGGTACAGTATTCTCAGAATAGGAATCAATGCTCCTTCATAAATGATCCTCAGAGCTTTTCAACCCACATCCCAGTAATCTTTAGGTATCCTAGATAATATATGAATTAATTTGCTGCTTTTCTCTAGTGTCTAATTTATATGGTTATTCCAGAATATCTGGAGTTGAAAATTACTCCTAGATATTAGAACTTATCAATAATTAGCGAACTTTCAAGAAAGTTCTTGTGTGTTTGTGTGTGTGTTTATAATGTTTGAAAAGTCAAACTCTCTCTAGATATTTGTTTGTCGAGGATAAACCAGTGGAGGTTGTAATGTGATACATAGCACTATGTTGAAATATCTGTGCTTGTTTACTTGTTACTAGCTAATAACCAAACTGCGCAGTCATATGTCAGAAGAGATCTGAAGGCTTTCTGACACTTCTCTAAGTACGATGCAAGTATCTTGTAATAAGTGGATATAATACTCTTTCTATAGGTGTGTACATAGTTGCAGCTTTATGTTAATTTATAGTTCCATGTGGATCGTATCCAGTATGATACGGACAAGACAAGATAATGTATTTCTTCGTATATTTGTTTCGAGAAGATTTCTTAATTATTATTTTATAATGTTGTAAATTAGATCTTGAGGTTCGGTCATATAAAAGAACTCTTTTTAAATTTCTATCGACGTTTCGGCACATTTATTGCCCTCTTCAGGGTCTGTACAAAGGTTTTAAAACAAATCAATAAAAAATAGAAACAACATAAAATATGAACTTAAAATACAACTTTTTAAAATAAACTATATAAATAAACTAAATAGAATGTATGATATATATAGCACATTTAAATTTATTTTAAACTATTGTTGTAGAACAGATCAATATTAAACTAAATCACAAATATTAAATAATCTAAATCAAAACTATTAAAATTATTTAGATTATTTAATATTTGTGATTTAGTATTATATATCATACACTCTAGTTTATTTATATAGTTTTTTTTTTTAATTTATTTTAAGTTCATATTTTATGTTGTTTCTAATTTTTATTGATTTGTATTAAAACCTTTGTACAGACCCTGAAGAAGGCAGGCTTTGTACAGACCGAAACGTCGGTAGAAATTTAAAAAGAGTTCTTTTGTATGACCGAACCTCAAAGTCTAGTTTACAACAGTGAATACAGCGGTCGTAACGAACACCAAAATCATCATTATTTTGTAATTAAGCAAAGAGATTTATTTTGAAGCGAAGATTTTTGCTACCGTTTTAAAAGAATTTAGCTAAAACTTCCATCTGTGCAACCAGTCTGCTATGATATTTGTAGTTGGTCGTGATTAATATCGTATCATATATTTATTATTGCTGAAGCAGGTTCCAGAATGATTCCACTAGCATAGAGCATAGAAATTCAAACGTATTAGGCCAAGTTTACCTCCTAAGAAAATCCCACGAGATGCCCTCGCCCAGTACTGTATGACTTTATATTCTTTCTTAGAATATGATATCGTGAAAAAAATATATAGTTTAGGTAGTTGTGTTCAATTGAATTGAGGCGATGGGCGATGGGCCTGAAATCCTCGATTACGACGAACATAGATTATAAAAAGAAAAATATCTGTAATTATTCTAGTATTACAATCAGATGACGCGTTAAAATAATGATATTATTTTCTTATAATTTATATTTACTTATGCCGTACCAATAAAAATATAAGCTTGTTCCAATTATTTATATATGAAAAACACTTGAGTTCCCGGTTTGAGACGCGCCAGTGGTTCGCTAAAAACCGTCGTTACGCCCAAGTAACAATGATCACTTCAGGGTCGCACATTGCTTTTTTGGCTTGCAAATTGTAACGAACCCCATTACAACATGGGTGAAACGTCGGTTTTTAGCGAACCGCGCGATCTCAACCCGGAAGCTCAAGTGTTTTTCATGAAAATGGCCGCGGAAACCTAAAAAAAGATCATATTTATTTATGTTTTACTGAACCGTAAATAATAAAAAGAAACAAACTTGAAGAATCTGAATTTATTCTTTATCATCTTCATTCAGGACAGACGTTAATCATGAAAGATATTCATAACTGAAATTTAAATTTCAAAAATAAATCAAGCCGCATGGAAATGTTAAAATTATCTATTAAAAATCCAACAGGTATATTATCTTTTACATTAATTGGACTAATAAACAGTTTCCATTTCTAGGTACCAAATGTAATAACTTTTTATCATTCATGGTTTTATCACTGCTGTGGGTATCACGGACAACTGAATCAAAAAAATTTCAAAGACTTTGAAAGAAGGCAATAAAAATGTACATTTGAATGGTTTAATATTATACTCTTTGAACTTAACCAAAAGGCCGTGAAGCGATATTATTTCGAATATTATTGATATTGGAATCACTGAATGAAGGCAATAAATCGTGACCCGGTCTCTCAACTAAAAAGATACGATATTAGGTTCGGTTTATGTTTGCTTATGGCCAGAAAGATTGGATGAAAAGTTATTGCGTTTTTTTGCAACTACATATTATGTAGTTATGTATAATATTATGTTATACATAAATTTAACGCGCATTTGTAGCTTTGTATTTATTAATTGCTTATTACCTGATTATTGTATACTTATATTAGTTTATGGAAATGATATTAGATAAAAATCAAATCCGAACAATTTTCTTAAATCGATCGATTGAGGACAGTCATCGAAACTGATCCTCTCACAACCATGAAAAATTGCTGATGAACGCAACGTCGACCACTCAATGGTGTTCGACAATTGAAGTAAATTGGAAAGGTGAAACAGCTCGATAAGTGGATGCTTCTTAAAATTACTAAAGTACTAGTAGATTGTGATAGGGAATTATTGCACTGCGACCTAAAAGATCTACTGTGCTCCTCGGAGTCTTCTCAGTGCACGGCCGGTCTCCAAGTAGTGTTCTCTAACTACAGACAACATTGCCCATCACCGGACAGTGAGATGTAGAGGCTCCTAGAAGAGAAAATCTGAGGGCAGCATACTAAATTCGAACCCGGGACCTCCGCGTTGCTAGTCTAGCGCACTACTACTGAGCTGATCCCTTTCTTCACCATTGGCTTAGGCCAATTTACTGGGGACGGAGACCCTAGTTGTGTACTGTGTTTGTTCTTGACTGTAAAGAGTAGAGTGTATGTAGTTAAAGTGTATAGTGTACTGTTCTGATGATGTGCATGGAGTAGTGAGCTATGGTAACCCATGGGGTCGCTATTCCCCAAGTAACTGCATATAACAGATACCCCTGCGGGCATACTAAAGTACTTAAAAATCTTTGTTTTAAATAGCGTCATCTTCTCTTATTCCATGCAACAACAAGGTCGGTCAGACTGTGACTTGCGACGAAAAGTCAATCGGCCACGACCGTCCACCAAAGTGGTTTGATCGAAAGGTAGTTCCAAAACACTCCACCAAACCTCCTCCAAAAAAAGAAAGATCATGATCATTTTCTTTGTGACTGGACTAACGCCAGTCTAATACACTGTAGCTTTCTTTCTGCATCCTGGCAAAAACATTAAATCTGTGATCAGCAAATCGATAAGAGCTTTGAAAACTGTATGGCCTACAAAACTGTGGCAAATTGGAGTATGAAGCTTTTGTCTCTATAGCAATATTCCTTACCACTTCTTCAACCTTTCGACAACTTTTTGCGGAATAAACGCTTCCACAACTAGCAGAATGTAGAACATTTTTACGCTACTGAAATTAAAAAATTTATTTCCAAAAATGATTGTAATGGTTCTTATTTTGATTAATAAGATGTGTTGAGCCTAGCTTGTTTTTTTTTTTAATGGCGCACCGACTGCCGAAGTTATTAGCACCCTCCCTCCCCAATTATTTTCCTTCCCGATTTTTGCCTTTTCGGGATGGAATGGCAAATGTTAATCTATGTGGTTTCCGGACACAACCCTTGCCCAGCAAGGTTAGATGAAGCTCTAGATTGTCGGATGCTTTTTCATAATAATGTTTTAAAATAATACTTTCGCCTAGTTATAATGATTTAAAATTTACAATCCGAAACTTCAATTACTTTTTTGCATCACCAGTAATAGTAGTTTTTTGTCAACATTTATTACTGTGAAGAAAAATTAATAATTATTTTATTTTAATATAATATTCAAAAATTATAATACTTATAAAGCAAAAAGAAATTTTAGAGACCTATATAAATAGAAGTTTATTTAGTTTAATTAATGGCTACTTCTCACAATCAAATATTTTAAATTCATCATGAAATTTTAAGATAATTGTTATTTGAATGTTAAACGTTTGTTTTGATATTGTAAGGGGGTGGCCAAGGTAATGTGATGATGTTGAATAGAGAAGACAGCTTACTTTAATACTCGCTGATGAATTTGTGCACTTCGCGTGAACTTTTTTTTTTTTTTATTAGTTTAAAGTGAACCTTTTAATGTGAAGTTTTGCAGAAATATTCCTTGAACTCATTTATTCCTTACCTGAAAGTTTGGTGCTGATCAATTACAAAATAGTGGTGGAATTAAGAAATTTATTTCTAATATAATAAATTCGTTTATACCAATGCTGTGTAATGGCAGACAATTCAGGCTTGGGTACAAAAATTGGAGAGTGTATGTAGCGATGAAAATAGGTTATTTAATATTCTAATACTAATGTATTGTCACAAATATCCTAATTTCAGCTTATTAAACAATTCTATCATCTAAATAATGTTAATTAGAATTGAATATATTGTTGAAATTCCGAGTTTCAAAAAGTCAGATAACCGGAAGTGGGTTTACATTACCACTTAACTAAATGATTTTTTTCACTTTTTCGCGATTTTCTAAAATATATCTCCGACGATTTTCTTGAAACATCTTATATTAACTAAACATACAAAGATCTACAACTTTTATCTAAAACATTTCACTGGGAAAATTCATTTAAGGGCACTTTTGGGGGAGGGTGGGGTTATGTTTTTCTCTAAAGTGCTATCATAGCTGATTATACAATTCTATCATCCAAAAAAAAAATTAATTAGAAATAAATAGATGGCCAACATACCAAGTTTCAAGAAAATTAGTAAACCGGAAATGGGCTTTTACTGGACAGTTTTTCAGTTTTCGACGAATTTCATTAAATTTGGTACACAAACTATAAAATTTGTCTATTAAAATTTTGAGAACTGTAGTAAGAGAAAGTTGTGTGAGTGTTTCACACCGGATTTTTTTAAATAACTTAAGGTTTTTTCTTGTAGCGCGTTTAAAGAGAAATCCCTGGAACGACTGAGTAAGGGGCCTTCTAATTTTACTAAATAAATATTACAGTTTCACCTCTTAACCTAATATACAAAGATTCTTTTGCATAATCCTCAAAATTACATCTTTACTCAGTATCATATTGGTTGATGTGGGATTAAATTGAATGATGTGTTTTCTTGCTGAACTATGTTAACTATCATACTTCTATTTACTTCCCTGATAATTAAACTCAGAATAAGCCGCAGCTAAGCGTACCCGGGTTTAGCTAGTACTTTAATATTAATGAACCGGAAGACTGATAAAAATCTTAATCTAGCGTTCAATGAATCAGCTAGAATTCTTCATATGGTGAAACCGGTAATTGGGTAAGGCCACCAAACTGTTTTCATAGAAATGAATGGTTACAAGGAATGCTTACTTATTAAACGAAACTTGAATAAAACTTTGCGTCATTGGAGAAAGCACAAACTAGAAAACTTACTTCTAGATTATTTATAATTAAAAAAAGGAATATCACACTTTAATTAAGTTTAAGAAAATATTAGGCTAAAAATTGGAAAGATGTCTAATGTTAGGAATTCCAGAGATGGCGGTCCGTGACTCGACATTCAGAGTTTATGTCCCCAGTGAGATCAGCGCAGAGAGCTGGACCCAATTCTATCATCACATCTATCCGCCTAAAGAAAAGAATGCAATTATTTACCCCTCTTTCTTGGAAACCGGTAATCCAGAATTAGAGCAGAATTTTGATCTCCTTGAATTGTAATTAATACTTTATAAATGTAAGACTGGTAAATCCCTAGAAAGGGACCTGATTCCCTATGAATTTTACCAGAATCTGTGGGTTCATTACATCCTAAATTTACTTAATACCAGTTTGGTTAAAGAATCTGTTCCGGAGTCTTGGTCTCTACTGGACATGAGAATGTTGCATAAAAAGGGCGATCCTTGTAATCCAAATAACTAAAGGGGCCTTGCGCTATTAAACTGTTTAGCGAAGATTTTCACTTCAATAGTAGCGCAAAGACTCACTACTTGAACTGAGAATCACCAAATCTTTTCAGAGGAGAAATATGGCTTCAGACAGGTAGAGGCTGCCAGGACAATTTAAGGAATTCTGTAGTCTCTAGTTAATTCTAAAATTAATAAAAATGCCCCTTCTTCGCCATCTTCGTGCATTTTACTGAATTGTTCATAACGTTTTGTGGGCAAAGTTACTTAAATTAGATGTGGGATTAATTTATTAAAATCACTTTATGGGAAGACCAAGATGCGCTTTTTGACTAGATCAAATATCACTAAGCATATAAACATAACTAAAGATGTTTTGCAGGGGGACCCATTATCTCTCCTCCTTTTCAACATATTTCTTTCAGATCTGTCACAGTTTTTTAAATCTAAGAAAGCTAGCCCCATTAATCTGGATAACAAAAACAAAGTTACATTTTTATCATACGCTGACGATATCGTCATTTTTGCCAAAGGCTCTGTTATTGACTTTAGTGAAAAATTAAAAATTTGAGATCAACATCTCTATTAACATTATTATGTAATTACTATTTTTCTTCTAAACATTTTATGATTAATTTTAAGGAAAAAAAACAATTATAATTTTGCTAACCAAGGCTAACTCTGTTGCTGCAGCGTGTTTCTTTCTAAGTAGCAATAAATAAATAAATCAATAATACTCGCTGATTAACTCGTAATTTGTATTTTAGCGAACAAATTAGGTGAATGAGTATTAAGCTAGGAATATGTTATTAGCAAAGCTAGTTATAACTCTTGCGGTTCTAACGGTCGATTAAGCTAGTTACCCCTGCTGACTGTGTTACGGATGTCTGTCTGTGTGTGTGTAAGACAGGAAGTATCTCCCACCACTTACATACTGGTGGCATAATTGTGCCCTTCGAATGGCAATTGTATTACAAGCCAAAAGAAAAGTAAATTTGTGATTTGTATTGTATATGACCATACCTTTTAATAAGAAATTAGTTATTAGATATTATTGCAGGGACCATATAAATGAATCGATATCTAATTAAACGTCTCATTAAATTCATTGAATATTTATTGATATTTAACATATATAAACTTATCCAAGACGTTTTACTTTCTCTTACTCCTTAGTAAGAGGAAGTATTGTAATCGTGTCAAATTTTC